>VYXH01006727.1:0-64717 GCA_013397275.1 Burhinus bistriatus | reverse complement strand
CCGCCCCCCGCGGTATGTTATAGAAAAGTGGACTACAGACACTGGCACAATTCTGTTGCATAAATCAAAGATGGTCTGATGAGATCCCAGGGCAGAAGCAGTGCTCAGGAATGCCTCAAGAACAGCTGTCCAGTTTTGTGAGAATGTGCCACATCTGGTATTCGAGGAGGTATGGGGGAGAAGGTTTACAGAGAGTTTAGTGAAAGGCAGCAGGGGAAAAGTGGGAAGAAACTCCAAGAGTTGAAGTCTCAGCACGATGTAAGGACCCCAACACAAAGCCTGCTGATCTGGAATTTGTGTGGCAGGCAGAACCGCACATGATACTGCGTATCCCTCTTGGAGCAAGCAGCTGGTCTACTGGGAAGCTGTTGTTGGGAGCTGAAGCAGGAAAGCAGGAGAATTAAAAGCAAGGCTGCTTCTTGTTAGCAGGACAGAAAGACTCTGGAGAGACTGCACTCAAGTGCATGTTTCTTCAAAGACATTCTGAAGATACTGGAGTATTCTGTAAATGAGACTCACTCGATCCGTTTCCCATGTTCAATCCCAACTGTAGTCACAGTTTAGAACATTTCCAAGGGATTCCCACTACCAGGACCTGACAGGAGCCAGGGAGGGCAGACAGGCACTAACCTACTGCAATTCTTGTAATGCAAACAGCCCCTCGTTGAATGAAAATACAGAGATCAGAGCAGAAGTCCAGTGACACATGCAGTGGAAAGAAGTAGAGAAATAGATCAACAAATGGGTGCTATGAGGTGTATCATTTAATAAGTAAATAAGAAAAAAATATCCTGTGAAGTGACTGTTCTTCTCAGATACTTCTGGGACAAATCAATTTAAACTTCGTACACTTCTCAAGCTATAGCTAAAGAATTAATGTCCTGTATAGCAGCCAATCTACTCTTCTTTTTTAGTATTGCACTGTGAAAAACCTATTATCCTATCTATAATTCTTACTGACCTGTTTCTATTTATTGCTTTGATGTTTGCATCAGCAGGCAAGTATAGCCTTCCATTTAACAATCAGGGAATATTTACACCCATTTCAGAAGTTGTAACTTCTCATATGGGCCCTCATATGGGATTTGACTTGGGGTTTTTTGATGGATGATCAGCAAAAAAAAAAAGCTACAGTAAACAGACAGGTGGAGGAAAACCACAATCTAGTCAATCATTTCAGCAAAACGCAAGCTCTTAAATGACGGACACTGTTGGGGGACAGTGTACCTCACTACTCTTTCTGCTTAATACGCTATTACGTTCCATTCTTTTTTTTGTTCCTATCCCCTTGTGTTGCTTAAACTTCTGAAGGCATTACCTTGAATTTTTATCCAAGCCACCTCCAACATGTTACGAGGTCTAGGGTGGCTTGAACAGAAGCAGAAAACCCAGTGGCCAGAGCCACAGCAGGAGTGGCATCGGCAGCAAGGCACAGCACCCTCCTTGGGAGGCAGCTGGGGAGTGAAAGCCCCGTGTGAAGGGCAGTGTGATGTACGCGTTGTGCCAGCAGGCATGTGACAGAGGGATACGAAGACTAGTTAGATAGTGCCAAGGATCCTTCTGAATGTTTAGGAGAGTGGGTGTCCAGTGTGTGTATGCTACATGGCCTGGGGGCTGGGAAGGAATTCCTGGGCCCCATGCCACCAGCAGCAGGGACGTGGCTTTTGAAAATCTTCTGGCCTGAAAGCGTGGGTTTTCAAAAGAGGTACACAAATCCTGGAAAATCCCTGGAATTTTAGTGGGCTCCTGAGAGAGAGTTATTAATAGCTTGGAGGTGAGGTTCCCAGGCTGGGGCTTGTTTGCTTTTTCCAACTGATACAGAGCGATGTTCCTATTAGATCAACTGCATGCAATTTAATGCAAAGAGCACCTGCAGCTGCTGCTGCATTTGTGAAATCTCTAAGGACAGTCTGAAAACATGATGCTTTGTCTCTGCCACTTTTTTTCCCCCTCAGTAAGGTATTTCAAGTAAATAAATAAAGAGGGTTCATTAGCATGCACTGACTAAACAATTGTTAAGAAAAGACTCAAGAGCTGTGGTTTATGATAGTTTTCATTGCAGTAGCCTAGAGAACCTAATATATAAATCTTTCAAGATTGTGCAGATCACTTTCTTTGGACAGATTAAAAGATAACAGCACCAATATCAAAACCAATTAACGTCTTAACAGTTTTTTTGCCAAGCTGTTAGTTGATCTGAAAAGCCAGGTATGGCCGGATTTATGCCACTGCTTCACAAAAGAGAAGCAAGAAACATGATAGTTGCTTTCCACTAAAAATATAGCAATATTCAATGAATGTTTGTTTAGAATATTCTGCAATATTCCACACAGTTTGGAAAAGGAAAAAGCCCTGGGGACAGGGGTGGGTTTGCACATTACAGATCTACTTAAAAGAGGATCACAGGCACAGAAGTAGACCCTTCCTAAAACAGAAACAGGTTATTCTTATAAACATAAAATAGCATATGCTCAAGTCAGCTTCCCTGAGAGCTTTCCTCATCCAGTACAATGACAGGTAGCACTTATGTGTACCTCTTCCATTCTTAGAGCTATTGAGAGATGTTTCCTTATGGAATTACATGGGCAAGAACAAATGTATTATTTCTGTCTTTTGAGAGTGCTTGATGTGATAAATGTTACAAGCCCAGTTATCCTTTTCTCATGCAACTCCTTTTCTTTTACAACATCTTCAAGATGTTAGCCAAATAATAGTACTCAGTTATTAAAGATAGGAACATTTTTAAACATAACAGAATATTGACATCTAATTTATTTTATTTACTGAAAAAATGCAATACAATACAATACAACACACGTATTATGGAAATATTATCAAATTACCAACCAACACAGGAAAGCATGTGTGCCACAGAAAACAAATCTAAGGCCTTCAGGAGTTTCATATGACCTTTCTGGTGAACTTGATGTCCTTTTTTCCGCCTTGGACACAGGGAACTTTGTTCATTCTTATCCTAAAAAGGAACCACCCTTCATTCATACCTCAGTTGACTGTCTAAGGGCCATAAACAACATTGAGTTTCTTGGTTTCTCCACAGCATCAGGCTATCCTTTCAGGTGACATCTTCTGCTCAATTTCAAATGGAAGAGCTGATGAAAATCTAACATGCATTTCTCTGGCATATTTACATGTCCTGTTTGCCTCCGTATTGATGCTAAACATCAGATGGCATTTTCCTCTGGTTGTCCTTACTAGAGAAATCCATTTCTGCTTAAAGCAGAGACAGAGGTACATTGAAATGATCTTGTGTCCCAATTCTCAACCCTCCAAGCAAAAACATATGAAAGGGATCAAAAGCATCTGCATCTTCTTTCATCTACATATTTCATTTATTCAATCAAACACAACAAGCTGTTTGAATCTTCTCTGTGACTTTGCTTGACTAAAACATGACTCTGCAGGGGTGAGGTTTTTTTTTTGTTTTCTTCTTGTCTTTATATTAATGTGTCTTCAAAAGAATAACTTCTGGGAGACTGTTAATTCGACAGCTGTCAGACACAACTCATTCAGCATCGATTTTCTTTGCCAAAAATAATTGGACTCTAAAGACTTTGAAATTTAAGAATCTCCCCCCCCCATTAAAAAAAATAATTCAGGATCATCATGTGTTTGAGGATCCACAATGTCACCTGCAGCATGGTCCAGTTAAAGTGCTGTAAGGCAAACACAAACAGAAAGGATCATTAACTTGTTTGTTTCTTTCTCAGTTTGTGCTCAAGGGCCACTTTATGCAGAGTGTAGCATGTGTCTGACATAGCATAAGCTCTCTCTCTTATGTGTATCTCAGTGTCCCCATTGATACCGGATCCTGGAAGCAGTCACTGGAAAGCAGGTGGCAGGGTATTAATGGAAAATTGTCCCTAGTTGAAACTGATGTCTGCCTGTCCCCTGCCTGGCCACCAACACAATCTCTACTCAGCTCCCTCTGCAGCCTCAATAATTCTCCTTGTATGTCCTGCTATCTCTCATAATTCCCTATCTGCTTGAACTTACATGGTGCCTGCTTTACGCTAATTAATCTAGGATTTTCCCCAAATCCCTCTTCTCCTGTTTCTTCCCCTTCTGCTGTCTCCAGATGCACTGTCAAGCTAAATGTGCATTTTATACCAGCATATCAGATTTCTGTTTTTTCAGAGAAGCAGCAGTGACTGCAGATCTGTTATTTACCACCCACTACAGCACGGGGGACACATCAAAACTTACAAGAGATTGGTTTAAGCAGATTAAAAAATAAGCACTGGGTAGTGAATTTGCTGCCAGTAGAGATTGTGAAGGCAGATATCAACAGTAGGTCTAGAAAAATTCATGGACCATGGCTCCATACAGAGAGAGGCAAAGTGAATAGGCAGGAAAGCAGCTCTGACATCCCCAGCACAACAGTTCAGGCTCCTGGACAAGTATGAGCGGAAAGGAATTGAGCAGTCTCCCTTGCTCTCCCAAAATTGCATCCCCTTTTGCTCCACGGCAGCATATTGGTCAAGCTGGACGACTGCCCTGGCCATTCAGGGCACTTCTTGTTTTCTCATTATGGAAAACACCTTTGGTATAACCCTGCCTCTAGCCTAACTAAAAGCAGCAGCCATGTGGAGAGTGGAACCACAGGGAGATATCTAGTACTAGGAGGTGAACTGCTTCTGGTCTGAGATGCCCAGGCTATGGGTCTCGCACATATGGTGAATGTAAGCAACACAGTTGTCATGTTTTGAAGTGCAGAGACCCGAATACAGACATCGACCAGGTGTGGGCATTGCAAGTCTGCCCTGCATGAGGGCAGACAGTGCTGAGACAAACCATATCCATGCACAATGACATCTAAAATGCCTTCCTTTCGGTTAGAAAAATCATATCCTTTATACGTGGGCTCATATTCTACACATCTGCTGAAGGTGGTGTGCTGCTCAAATGAGTCTGCTTTCTCATTTATCTTCTCTGGCTTTCAGCTGTGACTCCTATGTGTTTTCTGAGGTACAGCAGGATGTTCAGTACAGAATAAAGCATAAAGCCAAAGAGTTACCCTCGTTTCTAAATTTGTTGCATGCAGCATTCAGGCACATCAATCTGTTAATTACTATGTCTGGAAAGCCTTGGCATACATATTCATCACCTGCAATTGTCATGCTGCCAGCTCTTGCAATTTTAATCACCAGCTTCATGATATTTGGCATTTTTCTTGAAGTCAAATCCCTCAGAGTTTGGTTTTCTGACAGTCTCAGTTTTGCTTCTTTTTTAAAAAGAAAGTCTAAATTTAAGGCCCTCTGATTTCAAAGAAAAATCTGAAAGATGTTCCCTAATAAGAAATAAAGGAAAGAAATGTCAACAACTGGGGAAAAAAATGAAGATTTTGCAGAAGAGTTGTAAGAATAAATGGTCTCTAAAATGTAACTTCAAGGAAAGTTCCATTCACTTCAGTAAAAAATTTGAAGGAATGAGTTTATATAGGAAAAAGAAGGTGGGATGTTGGAGTCAATATGATAATTAATTACATAAGTTGTTATCATAAATGGCGATCAAAGGAACCAACATGGCTCCAGGAGGATGAACTCAGAAGAAGAATTTATTCCCAATTGTAATAGAATGAATATTATTAAGAGCTTTTTGACTGCTAAAGCATTGAAGCTGGCTAACTGCAAAAACTGTACAGATCTCTTTTGCCAGAGGTCTTTAAATGATTAGATTAGACAAACAGTTGTGAAAGAGCATCACAGTATACTTCATCCTGCTTTAGACAATCCATGAAGCCTCTTTCACAAATTTGTTTCTGTAATTCAATATGCCTTGTTGCAGCAACAAAATGCTGATGATACACAGAACTTCTGTTATTAGAGAGCAACAAAGCAAATAAGTGGAAGTGGAGATCTGTTAAAACACGCAGAGACCCATGTCACATATTCATTCCCTAGTGAATACAGTTTCATATTCCCTTAGGAAGTGTGATCCCCCCTCATGCAGATGCTCACCCNNNNCCCCCACCTCCCCAGAACATCATACTCCACAGCTGTTCAGATTTCCTATAGTCTTTATAGAGAAAGAGTCTGAAACCTTTGTGCCCGTTTTGATAATGTCGTGTATTCTAAAAAGCGTCGGGTTTTGAAAAATAAGGTGATGGAAGACAACTGAACACTTTTGGGGAAGGCTAATATTTTATTCGTTCCTTCAGTACCTGCTTTGCTGAAAAATCTTTTATTGTTTTCTTCACCCACTTGAACAAGGAGCCTTTAGAAAAACTACTTCACAACGAGAAGAGGTGTTGTTTTCAAAATGTTGCATTCTGCACACAGAGCAAATGCTTGCTGAGAACACCTTCAGTAGAAAAGAATAAAAAAAATTATATTTGAAATTTGTAAATGGGACTCATTGCTAGTATTTCTGAATTATGTTGGTAGACAAGAAATGCCTTTTTCACCTTCGTGAGTATTAGAAATATTGGTGCTTCAGGTTGCCATTAATTTTGAAGAAAGAGTGGGTATAGGGAGAAGGTATGAGGGTACCATGTTGGCTTCAAAGGAAGGGGGCATCATCCACTTATTTAAATTGGACACCAGAATTGTCTCTTCCTCTGTGGCATTTTTATAGTACAACAGGAAAAAAAAGTTACTTAAAAACACATAAATAATAAATGATGCAAGTGTGTTTACCACATCTAGGTGATTTTATCATACTTACTTATTTCTGACTACTGTCTGGATAAGGATTCAGTTCTGCGTCTATAATATATAAAATCAACTGAAATAACAGCACTGAATACCTTCCTCTAGGATACATCTCTTTTTTCCTGCTTTTGTGTTTGAATTCACAGAACCACGGAATGGTTGAGGTTGGAAGGGAACTCTGGAGGTCATATTGTCCAACCCTCCTGCTCAAGCAGAGCCACCTAGAGCCAGTTGTCCAGGACCACGGCCAGACTGCTTCTGAATATCTCCAAGGTTGGAGACTCTACAACCTCCCCGGGCAACCTGTGCCAGTGCTTGGTCACCCTCACAGTAAAAAAGTGTTTCACAATGTTCAGAGGGAGTGTCCTACACTTCAGTTTGTGCCCATTGCCTCTTATCCTGTCATTGGTTACCACTGAAAAAAGCCTGGATCTGTCTTCTTTGCACCCTCCCTTCAGGTATTTCTGCATATTGATAAGATCTCCCTGAGCCTTCCCTTCTCTAGGCTGAGCAGTCCCAGCTCTCTCAGCCTTTCCTCATGTGGGAGAGGCTTCAGTCCCTTAACCATCATTGTGGCCCTTCACTGGACTCCCTCCATTAGCTCTATATCCTTCTTGTACTGGCGATCCCAGCTGTGCACCTGGAGTGCTGAGTAGAAGGGGATGATCACTCTCTCGATCTGCTGACAACACTCCTTCTAATGCAGCCCAGAATACCATTAGCTGCCTTTGCCAGAAGGGCACGTTGCTGACTCATGGTTAACTGAGTGTCCACCAGAACCCCTGGGTCCTTTTCTGCAAAGCTGCTTTCCAGTTGGTCATCTCTCAACATTTCCCAGGTCCAGGAATTTGCATTTCCCTTTGTTGAACTTCATGAGGTTCCTGTCAGTCCATTTCTCCAGCTGTCATGGTTTCCGCTGGAATAGAGTTAACTTTCTTAGGAGCAGCTGGTATAGTGCTATGTTGTGGATTTAGGATGACAATAATGTTGACAGCGCACTAATGTTTTTAGTTGTGGCTAAGCAGTCGAGGCCTTTTCTGCTCCTCACACCACCCCACCAGTGCACAAAAAGCTGGGAGGCAACACAGGCAGGACAGCTGACCCCAACTGACCAAAGGAATATTCCATGCCATATGATGTCATGCTCAGTATATAAAGCTGGAGGTGAAGCAGGAAGGGGGGGATGTTTGGAGTGATTGTGTTTGTCTTCCAAAGTAACCATTATTCACGATGGAGCCCTGCTTTCCTGAAGATAGTTGAACACCTGCCTGCCGATGGGAAGCAGTGAATGAATTCCTTGTTTTGCTTTGCTTGTGTGAGCAGCTTTTACTTCACTTATTAAACTGTCTTTATCTCAAACCATGACTTTTCCTTATTTTTCCCAATTCTTTCCCCCATCCCACTTGGGAGAGGGGGAGAAGTGAGCGAGTGGCTGCGTGGTCCTAGTTGCCAGCTGGGGTTAAATCACATCACCAGCCTATTGAGGTCCCTCTGGAAGACAGCACAGCCCTCCGGTGTATCAGCCACTCCTCCTAGTTTTGTGTCACCATCAAACTTACTGAGGGTACACTCTCCCCATCATCCAGATGATTAATGAAGATGGTAAACAGAATCAGATCCAGAACTGACCCCTGCGGTACACTGCTAGCTACAGGCCTCCAAACAGACTTCACACTGCTGGTTAGCACCCTCCAGACCCAGCCATTCTAGTCAGTTTTCAATCCACCTCACTGTCTGCTCATCCAGCCCAATCTTCATCAGCTTATCTATGAGGATCTTACAGGAGACAGTGTTGAAAGTCTTACTGCACTTAAGGTAGACAATATCCACTGCTTTCCCTTCATCTATCAAGGCAGTCTTTCCATCATAAAAAACTTATCAGGTTAATCAAACATGACCTCCCTTTGGTGAATTCGTGCTGACTACTCCTAATGATTTTCTTGTCCTTCNATCCCACTTGGGAGAGGGGGAGAAGTGAGCGAGTGGCTGCGTGGTCCTAGTTGCCAGCTGGGGTTAAATCACATCACCAGCCTATTGAGGTCCCTCTGGAAGACAGCACAGCCCTCCGGTGTATCAGCCACTCCTCCTAGTTTTGTGTCACCATCAAACTTACTGAGGGTACACTCTCCCCATCATCCAGATGATTAATGAAGATGGTAAACAGAATCAGATCCAGAACTGACCCCTGCGGTACACTGCTAGCTACAGGCCTCCAAACAGACTTCACACTGCTGGTTAGCACCCTCCAGACCCAGCCATTCTAGTCAGTTTTCAATCCACCTCACTGTCTGCTCATCCAGCCCAATCTTCATCAGCTTATCTATGAGGATCTTACAGGAGACAGTGTTGAAAGTCTTACTGCACTTAAGGTAGACAATATCCACTGCTTTCCCTTCATCTATCAAGGCAGTCTTTCCATCATAAAAAACTTATCAGGTTAATCAAACATGACCTCCCTTTGGTGAATTCGTGCTGACTACTCCTAATGATTTTCTTGTCCTTCAAGTGTCTGGAAATGGTTTCCAGGATTAGCTGCTCCACCACCTTCCAAGGGATCAAGGTGAAGCTGACCAGCCTGTAGTTCCCCAAGTCCTCCATCTTGCCATTTCACAACAAAATGGGAGGAAGTTCATAAATCAGTTAGGAATGACTTATGTCACTTGTAAAATGGCAGTCATACTCAATTTCCTCATAGGAATATTTTAAAAATTCAATTAACTTAGAGTTCTAATATAGACTAAAATATACAGGTATTTTTCCTAAGAAGTTAGGTATTTCCTTGAAGAGCGCTGGTTTACTTCACATCACCTTTGCAGGAGAGCAAGATGAAAAAACACAGGTAAAATATGATAAGAAAAGAAGGGTTTTTTGCTCCAAAGTTAGTCCTCTGTGTTGAAGAGGAAGTGCTGTGGAACAAGGCAAACGCGTGTTTCATTACTTCATTGTCTTTGCATGTAACTGTGTGACATTGCCATAAGTACCCTTACAGCAAACCCATGTCAAAGTGAGCTACAGATCAGCTGTGCAAGGTTACTCCTTCATCCTCTTCTCTGTTCCTCAGCTGGCTTCAGGGCAAGTTCTCCAAGGAGTGACCTCCTGGCTCCATATTACATACACCTGCTACTTTTGTACCAGAGAGTATGGATTTGAAAGTAATCCTGGTTATCAAAGCAGCAGAGTTGTATTTCCTACTTTGGTCCTTAGACCTTAGCAATTAATTCAGACAAATTCTCAGCTTTATAGTTAGAGACTGGGGAGCTGATTTCTAAAAATAAAAGACTCTCTCTTCCTTAAGTTTTTATCCACCCATCAAAACTCTATGTCCATGATTCTTTGATTTCAAAATCCTAAGCAATTTCGAAAGAGAGTTATACAACCCATAAGCACATGTATTTTCCTGCCCAATAAAGTTTGTTTTGAAGAGATTAGAAATAAATCTGAAACAACGGTTCAAGAGACACAGAGGCATGTTTAGGGCATTTCACTGATTCAAATCTAATTCAAGTCAACATTTGCCAGAAGTAAGAAGTGTCTGATTTCCCTTTGGCTGTTAGGACAAGTTAGTTGCTGGTTTACCGTTAGCCTCAGCAAAAATATGGACACATCACATAAACTTTCAGCTTTTTGGCATCCTTAGGAAAGAGGATGGGAACTGAATAGTCTCAAGGCAGTTGGCCACACATTACGGAGATCATGCCTTTAGACAAATCACTGACTTCAACAGCAACCAAACCTAGAGCATCCTTCTCCAGAAGTGTAAGGCTATCTTACTATGAAAAGATGTCCTTTATCCACAGAGGGATCTTTTTTACAGAAAGGTAAGTAAAGAAGGAAAGTCTTAATTTATATCTTATTTCACTGGAGTTTGTATTGCTTCTGGTTGTGTTGTATCTGCCCAGCAGGAGGAGGCCACCAGTTCTCAGCTAATCAATGCAGCCCTACTTCACTATGAACAACTTCAATTTAAATTACATTTTTGTATGTCCATAATTTTTAATTAGCAATCAAGAGATACTGCTGCCACTTGAAATATCCCACAGAACTGCAGGAATCACTAGTGTGCTTGATTCTGGTCCATTGAGGTTAATCTGAGGTCTACTGCTGATCTCTGTGAGTTCAGTATTACCTGTAAGTATAACACTACTCAGTATTACTGCTAATAACTACAGCTCCCTCAATTGCCTGATTTCAGTACTTTCTGTTAGCCTAAATTCTCCTGCCTGGCACCCAAAACAGTAACTTATTTTAAGTGAGCCTTGAAAGCCCTGACTTTCTCCCAGCTCTTAGTCATTTAATCATGTGAATAACAAAAAGAGAGATCTATATCTACTTTAATTTTTCTCTTTTCAAAATAACAGTCACACTCACAAAGCTAAAGTCATAAAAGATTTCCTACACTCCCAGGTAGGGTGACAATTCATATTTTATGGGAGATGCATGCAACGCCAATCTCCAGTCTATAACAAACAGACCACAAAGGCTACTGGGGGAGGGAAACATGGAAATGATGTGTCTCTCCCCTACATGTTCTATACAACCCCCAGACACATTCTGCTCACACGTGTTTCATGGCTTTTGCTGCAGCAACTCTTAAAATGGCTCACTGACAGTTTGTCTTTCAGATTTCAGTGTTGCTCCATTTATCCCTTGGAAAGCAGAGGGTCTGTCTCAGATGGAGTCTCCCAGAGTCCCTTTCCCATTGTCCTGCTGGCCAAAGAGATGTACCCTGGAAATTTTCAGATATCTGTAGAGAGGAGAAACCAGAATGACAATTTTTGAGTTAGACCATCCATCAAATCTTCAACAGCAACAGCGTTTTCAGTCCTAGTTTCCAAATAATTTTGCACTGTGTCAGGGGTTGGCTCCCACACATGGCCAGACCCAGACTATATGTGAGGAAGTAATAGTGCAGCAGAATGGAGATGCACATCCTTGACATCTCTTCTGCTTCCCTTTCCGACCACGGAAGCTCAGGCAATTATCATCATCGCAGTGAGATGGCAAATAAGGATCATCATAGAGGAAATGACCTGCCTTCTAGGTAGTCCAATCCCAATAAAAAAGAAAGAAACTCAGGCCACCACTTACTATTGCAGAAGATGATGTCACTCAAGCTGCTGCGTGAGTGCTTTGCAGCCCTGCCACATGCTGGCTAACATCCCACAGCTGAGAAGTCAGGAGATTTCTCAGCAGTGTGCCACTGACATTAAGTTGGCTTATATCCCTTCGGCCCTTCTGGAGGGTCAGAAGAGTGAGCAAGGCTGTGTGGAGACTGCACAGGCTCAGGAAATATGGCCGTCAAGGCAAGAACCCTACGGCACCAACCAAGAAGACTCTCTAAAGAACCTTAATAAGATAACCTGCAACATCAGACTAAAATTTATTTGGGCCTTTCTTTTCCCTCTGAAGTAGAAAGGGGGACCGAGAAGTGGTTTTGTCTTGATCTTTAAGAAAAGGAAACTTATTCCTGCACTGTTTTTTTTCTCCGTATCAGATGAATATTCGTTTCCTAAGAAAAGTTTAAGACTTTGCTGTTTCATGAAGACTGCTAAATAATACAAAACCCATCTCAGAGAGTTTGGGAAGTTCCCATCTACTAGCTGATATTAAATGATTCTTCATCACTAATCCAGAGACACAACTGCAGCATTTGATAGTTTTAACTTGCAAGTAATTCTAGCAGTGCATGAAGTGTGAATATAATTACAGCTTCAGAATATTACTATTTCTATTGTCCTGGAACTCTGTTCCACACACCTTCTTCAGATAAGATAGAAGTGTTTGATGTGAATACATCTTCAATTAACATTGCTGGAAGATAATGGAAGGCACTGATTGGAAAATCCTTATCAAGGTAAAATGCTTGAGAACTAAAGAAACAACCTGCCTGTCAGAACTCACTATGCTTTCAGCAATGTTCATAATCGAAATAGGACATCATAAAAGTCCAGGTGATGGTAGCAGTTCTTCATCTGTACGGATATATATGTACAAATATATATCTGTACATATGCAGATATATAAATAAGAAAAAAATATACCCATGCTTTCTTTGCAGGGAATAGAAAGATGATGTGTCTAGCAGCTTAAGTCTTTCTTCCTTGTTTTCACCTCCCCTAAAATTTATGCATCCAATAGGAATGGGAATTACTGTCATGATTTATTAAAGCTGTAACCAAAAGCTTATTTGTAAATTTATAATCTCCTTAACGCACAGGTTATCTTCTTCTGCATCTGGGCAATATCAAATATCTGTCAGATGTTACCCCATTAGAAAAATTGTGAAGTTTTTTTCATGGTGAATGAAGTTTGCTGATGCTGAGAAAAAACAATGTGAATTAAATTGTTCATTTGCATGAATTCTTGCTAGGTGAGGGCTGACATAAGTCTAATAAGCACATCTGACTCTGACTGTGAATGGTGTGTGAATGGTTGCAGCCTTTCTGAGAGTGCGAACAATTCCCAGTGAAAGCTGGACTGCTTCATTTTCCTGGCAGACATTAAGGCTGACTGCCATATAAAAATAGGAGTAGCAGTGTAACCTATCTGACCTGTGGTGACTTTGGAAGTCTCGTTATGAAATGTGTATATACGTAATTGTAGCAGATGCTAAGTTACAGACTGAGAGACTTTTTGTAGCCAACTAAAGTTTCTGGAAAGAGAAGTAGAAGAGTAAAGCATGCAAATATATTTCCCACTGAATCTGGAGTCAAATTAATTTTAAAAGAATATACAAGTGGGTCCCTTGTGAATCTAATCTAAGTCATACAGACTTCATTATTTGAGTGTCTTCAACACATTCATTCTCATAACAGCCAGTAGGTGAGACACTACAACCAGACATCTAAACAGGCAACTACAGACCAACACAGGCTCCATAATGCAAAAAAGAATAAGCTAATGCCTTTCTCCTTCCCCTTTTCCCCATGTACTCTAGGTTCCTGGTCACAGCCTCAAGGCTTTGATTTCCCCTAACAAAACAGGGAAACTTTTTCAATCTCTTTTTTTTTTTTGTGTGTAGCTCTCTGAAAATATGCTGTTGGTCTCTATTGAAGAAAAAACCAGAGCAGATGGAGAGCTATTCTACATGGCACTACAATAGTCTATCGGGAGCTTGCAGAAGACATTCTATTCAAGGAGTTAGCAATCTTGAGCAAGCCCTGCCTGCTCTAGTGGGTCTTGTACTTAGGGCCTGAGCAGCCTATTTATTAATATGAGTGTCTGTTCTAAGGAAATCTGCTGGAGTGCCCTGTGCTGGTGTGTGCTGGGCACTGGTGGCTGTTACAACATCAGGAGAAGGTACATGATTCGGTTTGTGCATGAAATAAAAAGCATCATGTCATGAGAGGGAGAAGGAACTTCTCCACCAACAGGATCTGTGCAGTGTGCCATGGGAAAATCCTTCTGGGGTCCACCCAATGCTGCATGAAAGCAGGGTTCCCAGCATCTTAAAAGACTTAAATTTGTTCACTATCTGTAGTCCTCTTTTTAGTCTTTGTTCATTATCTATATTCCCCTTTTTATTCTATCTTATTAAAATAGCTATTTTAATAAGCCATTTGTTGTTGGGCCTTTCTTATTGGAATCCAGAAAGAACCCCGCACCATTTTACTCTCTCCCCTCTGCCCTCCCCCCCCGGCCCCCGCCACGAGCCTGGTGCAGAACAAATGGTAAAGGGAAAAGCAGGTATTTGCAGTTCTCAGAATTACCTGCGGGGCTGTTTGTTGCACAAAATGGTCTTGAGTGTGGACTGTCATGGAACAATTTCATTTACGAATCTTGAAGCTCTGTGATGTGCTCTGTCTGTATGTTATACGAACATACTTAAGCTGCTTATTGGGTCCTAAAGTCTAGACAAGTTTTCTGGTAGCAACAAGACCCTCTATGCAGTGTAGCATTAAAAGGTCTCCAGTGAAAACAGAGAAGGCATGCAGCAAATCCACCACAGATATTTACAGGTATGATTTACAGGGTATTGGTAAACTCTGTTTGTGTTCGTCACTACCACAGCTCTAAGCACTCGAGGCTGTAATTTCATGTGTTCTCAATTTAGGGCAGCAAAAGAGAAACTCCAGTTTCTGCTTCCCCATCCTCTCTGTGTCTCTTTGCTGCACACCTTCTTCTCAGCTGACAGCTTTCTGTGGATCTGTTCTGCAAGTTGCATCAGTGATCTAATTGCAAAGAAAAATAATGTATTTCTTCTTGCAGGAGCAGGTCCATGGAAGCACTAGGAGGGGAGTCCTGCAGTCACGTGGCTACCGGCTCCATGAAAATCAGAGGTACCTGGGCAGAGGTTAAGGCCTGCTTCCAGGGAGCCGTACATGTGTTTTCTCTTGGGATTCATGCTCTAGAAAGTTCAAAGTTATCTAATCAAGATTGAGTGCTACATCATGTCCATCTAAACATCTAAATCCATCTGGACATGGACACAAATTGTGACCAGGTCTGAGGGCCTCCGGCTGCTACAAGGTCCTTGGTGAAGTCAACTCCAGCCCATCATGATCTTCCTTTTACTGCAGGTAAATACTGCATCAATATTGGAGCCAGAGACTAACCTAACATCTCCCACTAAGGAATGTCTTCAGAGGTCAGGAAGATAGCAATATCCACCCTTGGTGGATATGGGACAGGCAACACGTGCAGTGTTGTCTACGATTAGCTTTACTGGGTCAACTGCACATCACAATCAAATTTTGCAGCTTTTACCTGGAGATGAGGCCCACTCCTTTGCAAACCGGCTCCTCTGGGGACCTTTGATGTTTGTAGACCTCCAGGCTACTGCTACTAAAAATGAAAAGGGGAACTACAAAACACTGGGAAGGGAAGAGAAAGAAGGAAACAGCCTGTCTGGCTTTCTGACATGCAACACATTATTAGTAGCCTATGTTGAGGAGCAAGCTAATAAAGAAGCTCCATCTACTTCAGATGACTCCTTGGCACATGGAAAAGTCTGGCAGTTGCATTTTCATGTAATCTACAGCTGCTTTACACCCTGTGGCTCCCCATTTAGGGTTTGGAAGGGGCCAACCTCTTATGCCTCCAGAGATATGATGAGCATGATAGTTTTCCTGCACTCTGTCCAAAACCATGTGCATTTGCTGCTGTCTGACATGTAGCTGTATCATCTCTTCTGACATCCTCTTTGCTGGCAAAAGGTAAAGAGACTAATGGAACCCAAATCCTTGGGAAACTACAGGAGGTTGCTGCAACAGGTACCACTGCCTAATCTAGCAAACTGTCCCATTTCTGCCTTGCCACTGTATCCTACAGGAGAAAACAAACAGCCTCTATCTTG
The DNA here is from genome assembly GCA_013397275.1 of Burhinus bistriatus. Taxonomy (NCBI): domain Eukaryota; kingdom Metazoa; phylum Chordata; class Aves; order Charadriiformes; family Burhinidae; genus Burhinus; species Burhinus bistriatus. Next base: position 48,751 of record VYXH01006727.1, on the reverse strand, counting down.
TGGCCTGTCTTGGAAGATGCTGAAGTATCTCTGCTCTCTTGATAGAGTGACAGCTATTTTCTGACCTCACTAAATCCCATTCCTTGAGCTTCTTCACCCAAGAAGGACAACAGGAAAGCAGCAGACAGTGCCTACATATTTACATGCAGATAAGTAATGTGAACAATCAGCAGAGAGAAGGATCTTTGTGCAAAACTATGAGCACTTCAAGAGGAGAGTAAATACACTGCCACTGGGTTTTTTTTGCTGAGAATGAAGTGAATTGATTTGCAGCATCCCACTAGCAATAAATAATGTTCAATTCTGCAGACATATTGTAGATCTTTTTCTGCTTGAGTAGTTGTTTGATAACTTGTGAAGCAGAAACTGAGTTAATGACCCAAAATCAGAATATCTGAAAACAAGCCAGCTTTATGTCAGCTAGCTGAAGTACATTTACATTGCATATAGACCCAGCATTGAACTATTTTACCATGCTGACTCAGAAGGGAGTGGCGAAGTTCAGGGTCCATGTTGGCAGGGTTTCCCACTCTCAAGTTTAGGTTTTTAATATAATGTAAGACATTTTGGGAGTTTAATCTGTTTAGAGATGGTAGTTGCCTGAGGAAACCAAGGAGAATGGGAGACAGGGAAGAGAAGGATTTTTATTTACTAGGGGGAAGAGGGTATAAAACCCAAATATGTACAGACATATAAATCCAGATGTTGGAAAATATCTTGCTTCTGGTAGATGTGTGAACATGTTGTTTCATGGACTCATCCTCCCTTCAGGAGAGACAGGCTATTCCACTGGGATCCATGAAGAGGACGTGGAGAGCCCTCTGTCCTTCTTCACAAAGACTGTGGGTGACAAACCAGGATGCTACAATACTGACACAGGCATTAAGTCTGTCTCTCAGAGTAAGCCTTTTTAAAGCCCATGGCCAAGCACACATGCTTTTGCCACCAGGTTTTATAGTTCAGCACCTGAAAAAAATGGTTGTGTGAGATGACCTAGGACTGCAAGGCATAGCTAGTGTTACTAAAGGAAGGTTCTTTTGGCTTGGCCTGAAATGCAGAGTGATGAATTTCTAAATATACATGTCACATATGTACACACTGTAACTCAGAATGTCAGGAATAAACCCTCCCCTGTGCTTCACCAGTCCTTTCCAGATGAATAAACAGTAACTTTCTTGATTAATCTACCCAGATGGCACATTTATTCCCTAGCATTTTTATTGTATGGCCATATATGGGACACATGCTTGGCAAATCTGTATTGACTAGAAGGAGATGGGTGGGAAGGGGGATTGGGATCCTGAAGAACAGGTGCTGTTGCTGCAAGGCAGACACAAGCTTCCTTTTAGAGGGTGATCTGTTGAATCTGCAAGTTCTGCAGCCACTTTTATTCACTGCAAGTTTTGAGGGCAGTGCAATCACACTGGTGTTCTCTTCCCTCTATTGTCACTTAGTGGGCAGCAGAGGGAGAAAAGCTGCAGTGCAATTCCAGCCACCATTAACTGGGGGAGCATGGTAGTCAGGATACCACAATGGGGTCATTCATGGACTCAAGAGCTGCTATCTTCAATCAGTAACATGAAGGGTACAAATGGCTCCAAATCTGGGCTCCTGCTCCTGGTAATGGTCTTTATCCATATGACCTGGTTATACAGATACTGAGTGAACAAGGCAAGAGAGGTTCATGATGCACCATGCCAGGGAGGGACATGCAGAGGTGTCTGGGTAGCTGATCAGCCTGAGCTGCCCTCTAGAGATATGGACACTAGTGGTCCAATGAAATTACTTTACTGAAGTCAGAAAACCAAGATGAGATGTGCACTCAAGCCACCAGTAGACATATGCTCTGAAATCAGTGGCAGTGCAACAACATCTAGCTGGAATTTAAAACTACAGTGATCCAAACTTCAGGGCCACACCTATGCATTAGGTTTTTTGGCTTGGGTTTGGTTTTTAATGCAGGCTTTGTAGATGTTTAGTTCACAGAAAATCCTCCAGATCTCCAACTTCATATGAGAGGATGACAAGATTTCATTTTCAGCTCACTCACATCACCACATTGAGCACAGAGCCATTTCTCACATCTCATGCATTTATCTTCAAGAACGCCATGTTCCACTACCAACAGGGAAGTTTACTGTTCCTCCTCCATTCTACACTGAATATTACTATAGAGGATGACTTGCAATGCTCAGTCACGCCCAAACTGATGATATGAATAATAAAGAATTTTGTAGTTTCTTCTATACCTATCTGGCAAAGAGCAGTTGGCTCTTCACCATTTCTGAGCCACTAAACAGAAAGATGAAAATGGAGCATGATAAAGATTGCACTTTTTTGGCACCGTGATCCTGGAACCATTTACTGTTAGATAATTAGACCATAAGCCTCCTCATAGCAGATATCCCAGCTTTATAGCCACCTGGATTGTTTGTTAAGCATCCAGAGCACTAGTCATGCTTTAAGAACAAATTATTTATCATAAGTCACTATACAGTCCCCTATCCACACAAATGGTTAGACTGGATCATCAAGCCAACTTATTCAGAAATTATTTATGAATAATATTCTTTCTGGAGTTAGTGCAATATTAGTTTATGAGCTTTCAATCTTGATTTCCCTTCTCAGTTTATTTTTAACACGTTATTTTAGCATGAACAAATGGGCATTCAATCTCTGGCTGATTTTTGAGAGCTTCACTCTTTATTTTCATTTTTTTCTGTACCTGTGTTACAGATTTGGCCAGTTGAGTTATCTGCTGATGTTTGTATTCCTGACTTGATTGTTTCTTTTTAAAGGTAGACATTAATGATAAATACAAAATAACAAAATAAACACCTTTCAGCATGAATTTTTAGTGGAAGAATAATGTTTTCCAGGATTTATGGAGCCAATATTTGGAAATACTTTCTTGAAGTCCCTGCAACCCTCAAGATCTTGGGACTGAATTGAAATCAATATGACCTGAAAGTAAATAAACTTTGTACTTGCGATTCAGGTTACGTATTTGTGGAACAGTTTGTTGAACAAATCATCAGTGGCTGAAATCACTCAGAGCTACCTGATTAGAGAGCTGAAGAAGCCAATCTTAGGAGTGCCACACAAATAAATGTGTGTACCATATTTCATTCACTCTGCAAAGAAACACAAAATATTTGCTCTCTATTTTAACAGATATACCTGCTATTCAACTGCTAGCTTGAGTCAGTGAGTGGAACCAGGCAAAAAGCAGCAGGAATTCTGCAATGAACTCACTTTAAATTATGTCTTGATAGAGCAACAATCCCTCACGAGGGATTTAGTTGGGGGGGGTGGATTTTGTTTTGTTTTTCTCTGGAAGAGAATATTCTGGGGAGCATTTGTTGAGTTAGAGATCAGCAGGATCTGAATAGAAATTAAAGGTCCTTAATCATTATATGTCTTTTTTCTCCTGGTTAAAAGAATTGTATTGCCAATAGAAATGACAAAACTGGTCCCCACAAAAGGATATTTAGAACCACAGGCTGCTGTTTTCTGAGAAGAGGTAGGCAACAAGGGGAAAACAGAATGTACTTCTAAGCAATTGGCTGATGACTGTATTATATAGCTCAAGACAGCATTGGTAATTTTTTGCTTGAGCAGCCCCTTCTGAGGACATATTTTTGCATGTGGATATATCACATACATTGCATGTCTAGAAGACAGAACAACTTCTAATCATGAGAAAATCTACCAGCAGGATATTAGTATGAAAATTCACCCCGAAAACAAAGTATTGTATGAACCCTATTCAAAATATGTGGACAAACTCATTTAGTTATCACAGCACTTTGTCTTCCTTCTCTGCAACCCAAAAGCCGTCAGGGTAGCCCCTTTCCAGAGGATGCTAGAGAAACAGAGACATGAAGTGAGTCTTCAGCCAAAGGTCTGCTGCCTCCTAGTAAAGCCTCTTATTAGAGAACGGTGACAAACAGATGACAGGTGTAGAAACTAGTTGTTTACTTCCCCAGAGCATGAAAAAAATTCAATCCAGCAAAAGGTACTTTGTCACAGTCTTCAATGCATTTGTGACAGCTGCTGACAGATTCTCTTTGAAAATCACATTTTGAAAGGACACAACTTTGCAGGCTTCTCTTAAATCTCTGGTCCAAACGCAGACATCATAACTTCTGTCTCACAGCCTTATTTTTACCAGAGCAGGTATGTTCCATGGGGTTTCTTGTCTCCCACACACTGGTCTTGTCAATTACTGTCTACCTGCCAGAGAGTCCAGGATCCACAGAGATTTTACTGGTCTCCACAGAGAACTTTAGGATATTTTTTTTAATTAGGTTGCATGCCATAACTAGGCTCTGAACACACAGAGGGCTGTGTGTGTAATCTTAGTTTAAGCACCTGACACATTGCATCTATTTACTCAGCCAATGCAATTAGTAGCTTCTTTTGAAGATCACCCTATGACCAGATCCTACTGGGCTGAATCACTCACTAAACAGGTGAAAAAAAAGTCAAGTCAGATTTTCAATTACAGATTTCCAGAGGAGGTTTCAGGGAAATGGTGATGGTTATACAGTAGGTGACAAATCCAGGCAAGAGGATGACACAATGAGAAATACGAGGTGGTCATACAAATTCTTTTAGACAGCAGACACTTGCAAGGATTGGGATTCTGTTTCTACCGGCATCATTGGCCTAAGTACAGATCCTTAGATAAATCATTTCATTTATATGAATCTCAATTTTATTACCTGAATCTCAATTTTATTATACTTTTAGTCTTTTTCTTGACACTTGTGGATGACAAGAATCTGTGTAAAGGAAAGGTTACTGGAGGCAGCTAGAGGTAAACATTTCAGAATTCAAATTTTAAAACCATTTTCTACACTCAGTTTTGGAACCCAGTTATTGCTTTCTATTACTCAAGAACACTCCCTTTTCTTTTTGAAAACTTGTAACATTCTCACAGGAAAAAAGACCGTTGTTCTTTCAAGAAGTAGTAAAGGTAGATATCTAACGTTTACATATGAGAACTGGTTTTTCCCTCCCCTCTAATCAAGCAGCATAAATAAGAAGACAAAAATTTAAATGTCTCTCTGGAAGAGAAAACACTTATTAAAGCCAGTCCAACCAAAACAAACCCCTGCTGCCTGGTCATTCTAAGAGTTGAAGCCTTATTTGTTCCCTTTTGCTGCCAGACTAAGGGCCCTCTTAAGAGCTTTCTCAAATACCCTGGGGTGACTAGTGGGTGGCCACGCAACACGTGATCTGGTAGGCCCACCTTGTTAGATACTCCCTCCCACCCCCCTACAGTCCTTCCTTGCTGTTCTAATAGACACTAATTCAAATACAAAAATTATTAACTGTGGTCACCTTCATCATGTATTCATTCTCCAGTTTTCTGCTAACAGACGAGTGAGTGCACCTTTTATCAGCGGTTTGTTTCTCTGCTCAAAATTTGCAAGCTAACACTGCAACTTGCTCTTTCAATCAGGCAGCTTGATGTTTTTGCGCTGGTAGATGGTTTTACCTGAAGTTAAACAAAGACTGAAGTGAGCAGAAAGTGTCTGTGGTCATACAAGTATTTTCTTAGAGATAAATGTTTAATCAACTGCCTCTTTCACATACATAATCCTCAGGTGCATTCACGGGTATTTTACCTGATAGAAGAAATCAGACGTGTGTTTTTATGAAGTTCAACAAAGGCAAGTGTAGGGTACTGCACCAGGTTAGGGGCTGACCTGCTGGAAAGCAGCTCTGTGGAAAGGGACCTGGGAGTCCTGGTGGACAACAGGATGACCATGAGCCAGCAATGTGCCCTTGTGGCCAAGAAGGGCAATGGCATCCTGGGGTGCATCAAGAGGTGTGTGGCAAGCAGGTCGAGAGAGGCCATCCTCCTCCTTTACTCTGCCCTGATGAGGTCGCATCTGAAGCACTGTGTCCAGTTCTGGGCTCCCCGGTTCAAGAAGGACAGGGAACTGCTGGAGAGGGTACAGCAGAGGGCTACAAAGATGATTAGGGGGCTGGAACACCTTTCTTATGAGGAAAGGCTGAGGGACTGGGGTCTTTTTAGCCTGGAGAAGACTGAGGGGGGATCTCATCAATGCTTATAAATACTTAAAGGGAGGGTGCCGGGAGGATGGCACCAGTCTTTTTGCAGTGGTGCCCAGTGATAGGACAAGAGGTAATGGGCACAAATTTGAACATAGGAAGTTCCATCTGCACATGAGGAGGAACTTCTTTCCTTTGAGGGTGGCAGAGCACTGGAACAGGCTGCCCAGAGAGGTGGTGGAGTCTCTGACTCTGGAGACATTCCAAACCTGCCTGGACACCATCCTGTGCAACCTGCTCTAGGTGACCCTGCTCTGGCAGGGGGCTTGGACTAGATGATCTGCAGAGGTCCCTTCCAACCCCTGTGATTCTGTGGTGATTCTGTGGTTTTTACATAACCATGGAAACCACTTCAGCAGGACTGAGATTTCCTAGCAAGGAGGAGGCAGTGGCGAGGTGTTATTAACTGAAGACTAAGATATCACAAATTTGAAACAATTTGTTTTTGTCACAGTGCAGATTTACCAGAACTGAAATTGCATGCTTATCTTTCTTTCCTGCATATGCTTTGTTATCCATTGCCTTCCACACCTATGCAGAAAATAACATTGTCCCCAGTATCGCTTACTTAATAACATCTTACTGCTAAAGCTTATCCATCCGATTTCCCTATTTCCTCCCTGAAGCTTTCTTTCTCCCAGTTAAACACTGCCAGGAATCAAACTTACTGTGGTGGAGGAATAATTTTATAGTCTAAAACATTAAGCTAAAATGTTAAGCTAAGTCAAAACCAATGTTACAATATTGGTGCAAGAGCCTGTACAAAGTATGCTGAACTACTTCTAAGTCCTAAAATAAGCTTGAAAGTAGGCATGGAAATTCAGATGGGTGTTTTTAAACAAAGAGAGACAAGATTTCTCCAGAACAGAGAACAAAAATAATCCTCCTTCCTGTCTTTTAGCTGGGACCTGAAACTGAACCAAGAACACTCTCGGTTGCCAGAAAATCTGGGATCCTGCTAGGTCTTATATGTAAGTTAAGAGCCACGTTTTTGTTTTCTTTGGATCCTATGCAATTCCAAATGTTGTTGCTCCCGGTGGCCATTTCTATCAGTTATGTTGTTGCTATTTCTGATCAAGGAAAGCATCTCTGGGTCTTATAATGCAAAGGTGCCGTAGAATTACTGGTTACTTTTTTTTGTCCTCGTTTATGAATTCCTTGCACTGGTTTATTTGCATGATGATGGTGTATTTATTCCTCAAACTAAGTATATTAGTCAAAATGTAAATCATAGGAATTTAGAAAATGCTTCTCCATAATTCAAGTATGTGATGCCCATGCAACAGAGTTTATTTTGTTGACTTTTCCCCAGAATAATATATCATAAACTCCGTAAATAAATACACGTATTACAGTCCATGCTGCTGTTCTTCATCTATAAATGAGAGCTTTGTCTTGTCTCTGAACTGGTAATCTTGGAGGGAGAGGGCAAGAAACAAGTCTTACTGTGATTTTATGTAATATCTAACATGTTAGGTCCCTAATATTGTTTGAATTTTCTCAGAATCATGCTACTTGAAGTAATGTTAAACAATTTGTTTGTAACTGCTCATTTTCTATAAATGCTCTTTGATATTTCTTCTGAAAAAAACCAACATTCACAGAACACACGAAAGTGCAGAAAGTACGCTGACGTCATGCATGTTTTATTAATTTATGCTCAGCAAATATATAATCAGGTAAACAAAAGCATGGGGAGAAAAACAATAAATTTAAAGACATTGGTTACTGAATAAATTAATAATACATATTTGGGGTTACTTATATCTCAATACTTATATCTCTATACTAAACTGAACTTCTATCTGATTTTGTCTTGACTCTATTACCAATTTCTTACAATTTAAAATGTATAAAGATGGAACACCTCTGCAATTATCTGTTGCTGCATCAGGCTTTTGTACAGGTAATAGCACAGTGACAGTATAGTTTTATGAATCTAGCCGTGACATTTTTGTTAGTTACTTGATCTCACATCTCAGACCCTTTATTTAAATTATAAACCCAGGAAAAAGAATGCTGCCTAGTTAAAACTGACAAAATAAAACAAAAGAGAAGGAATGAAAACAGAGAGCACTATTACAATATCAAATGTCTTACTGAAGAAAAAAAGGCCTTGTAGCTTTTGGTTTTCTCTGATTTCCTTCAGGTTGGGGAGTGATAATACAAATCATGTATTTAGCTCATTTTAGAGGTAAAAACACTTAGAAACAGGCTCATTGACAGTTTAAATGACCATGCTGCTTCCATGAGCCCTAGGAGTCTCCATGTTTCAATGTCTCTATATTTTGATTACTGCTATAAAGGCTACAATAAGACATATTATCCCCTGGATATCTTCCCAACTTCTAATTCCAAGTGGATGGTTTACATCCAGAAGCTTGATGTTTTACATGTCTCTACAAATTGAGCTTTAACAATGTTTATTATAATCATTTTGGATGCTCTTAGCTTCATGGACTTATTCAGCCCTTCTGGTGTACTGTTAAGCTCTTGGAATTAGTACTACTGCATGTCAATAAGTTCATCAGATGGATTTTGCCAAACTGAGGAGTACTATGTTAGGTTTTTCATGTATTTTATATTGCTTGTTGATGCTGCTAGTCTCAGTATGGATCATTCTTTCCTGAGGAATAATTTCAAAGAGGTGGCAAAGTAAATTTCTTTCTTTGAAATTTTCCTGAAGAGTCAAAGGACAATTCAGCACAACTTCAACCAGCTGGCAAAACTGGGGAACCTAAAATGCTCAGTGTCTCTTCTGACACTGTAGCACCACTATGAAGCACTTGCCTTGTTCCTGGCTTCCCTGTGGTTTTCTCCCAACTCATTAACTAGTGACCACATGGCTGAAGAAAAAATATGAGCTGAAGGGATGCACTACATCTTTTCTTAATATCTCCTCATCCAGACTGCCGACTGTATGACACTACGGCCACTGGGGACTCACAGAGACATCTCCCAGCTCCCTCTTCAAGAATAAGGAGTCCTAAACAATACTGAGGTGCCTTACAGGAGGCTGTCCGTGGTGCAAGAGATACTTTTCAGAGGTTTTAATAAGGTACATTCAAAGTTCCTCTTCTTTTTTTTAAAAAAAAAATAAAAAACCCCTTCTTCCTGATGAAGTTATCTGTTTTATGTAAGATTGAAACCATGACAGCACGTGAAAAAAAACCCTAGTTCTTATATATATGTATTCGTTTTTCAAAACAAAGGCATAACCAAACCCTTTCAACTGCTTCTGTGGCATATGCAGTCATTTTCTTGTCTGGAATACTATATTTATTTCTGTTTAAATGTTTCTGTTTCATCCATTTCACATTGTCATAACAGCCCTGAAAAAAAAACCAAACACAAAAAGTTTATGTCTCTGAAAAAAAATAAACATACAAACCCCATATGCAGACATGCTCTATTACAAGAAATCAGAGAAAACGGCATTTTAAAAAAAAAAAAATAAGATCCAAGAAGACTGGAAATCTCTCTTTTTATCAAACAACCCTCCACTAGCCATTTTCTTGCTAAAAGGATGGGCGATCGCAGCCACTCCTCTAGGAAAGGTGCAGAGAAGAAAGGACCACAGCATGACCAATAACAGAGATAATGGTAACTCTGTGTAGTCCCACAGACGATAATCACTTTAGCCTAACCTCTCCCATATCCTTTTGGCTGTGTTCCTGTTTTTGCATTCACACCAGTGCCTGGGATGCAGGATCTACCGCTGATACCCTCAAAAGGATGGAAAAATCTTGAGAATCTTGTCAGTGTTAAAGCCTTTATCAAATACAAATGTGATTTACATCTACTGGTTCTCAGTTGTTTTCATGTGAATTACTCTGCTGAAATCAGAAGTTTACCCCCTATTTACTTTCAGAAAAGAAAAGAAAAGAAAAGAAAAGAAAAGAAAAGAAAAGAAAAGAAAAGAAAAGAAAAGAAAAGAAAAGAAAAGAAAAGAAAAGAAAAGAAAAGAAAAGAAAAGAAAAGAAAAGAAAAGAAAAGAAAAGAAAAGAAAAAAGGTCCTGAAGACTATTTCATCAGAGGGTAGGGAAGGAAGGACAGAAGGGAGGGAGCTTTACATTTGGAGGACCGCCCCCCCCCCCCCCAAAAACCAGACGTACCCAAAAATAAATAGTACCCTGCAAACAAAAGGTATGATACCAGCCCACAGCTAAAGCTAATACAGGGCTGCTCAGCCCACCATGGCCTTTAAAAAGAGAATTTGCCTCCCTCTGACTGCATCAGCCTGAGTCAGGACTGTGTGTCAGCAAAAAGATGCTCCATTACATGCCAGACACTACCAGTGAGGAGAGTGGAGAAAGCTATTTATTTATATAATGCAGTGTTGAATAGAGACAATTAGTTCTAAGGGGTGATACATTGGGTCTACCATAGTTTAATTTTAGCACTGTACTGCTGCTACTAGCATATGGCAGGTAACATTTGCTCCCATGGAGTTTTAATTAGCTGACTAGAGTTTATATTAGCAGCATTAGTCACTCACGGCTCCTGGTTTTCATTTGTTATGACATGCCTTTTGTGAAGACACCATAGTCACCAAGTTTGTGGGTCAGGTGTTTTTAATTTTTCTTAAATGCACTTCACAAACTTTATTGAGATGCTTTGCCAAAGAGTGCCAGGAATATTCTGTGAATGATGGATGAATATATCGAATTAGATGTGAGGTTTGAATTTCCCTTTGATAAGTAGTGGGCTGAAAAGCCATTAGTTAGTGTTTTTATGTCTACCTGCTGCAGCTGCTGTGGTGCAAGATTCTTACAAAAGAGAAATAACTGCATACAAACTAGAAGTAGCAACCCTTAGAAAATCACAGGACTGAAAATACAAATATATTTGGGCCAACTCAAGCGACTTTGTTGTTGCAGGACACAGATAAGAGTATGGGAGGTTGTACCAACCACCAAACCAGTGCTGATACCGCTGTCATACACCCTATTATGGGGGAGAAAGCTTAGGTTACGCTGTGACTTGTTGCACATGGAGGAGCCTGCTGCTGTTTCATGAGCCACAGCTGCCTATACGCAGACCTGCCTGTGCAATAGTTGAGTTCCCTGGTTTCAAAATTTCCTTCTGCAGCCTGCCAGAGCTGGGGATGGCTGTGACACAGACCCTGACAGAGTGTCTTGTGTCACTTACTAAATGACAGGCAACCACTTGCACGGGTGGGCAACAGATGGTATCTGCCACGTCCAAAGGGATTTCGGTTCAGCTTTCCAGCATCCGAAGGATGATGACTTTTTCCCTGAATTCTCAAATTTGTGAGATCAAAAGCAGACAGAGGAAAACTGGGCTTCAGACCAGTAGAGTGTTATACTTTACTCTGCCCCACAGGGTGTATTCAAGCAGGGAAAATCATTATCCTTTTTTCATCATTGACTTGTAAGTACAGTTTGGTTTGGTTTTTTGTTGAAGACGCTAATACTTTCCTAAGCTAAATCCGATCTGACTGTTTCTCCATGAAAATTAATTGCATTGTGAATTTGGTCTAGAGTAACTTCATAAGATATAATCATGTGATGGATTTGGCCTAGACATTTTTTATTAGCTTGTTTTCTTGTTTTTCCAAAGGGACTCAAAAGCCTTAGAATCCATCTGCTGTTTTCTAAACTCTGATATCCTTGTTAGATCATTATGTAGTAGAGTGTTCTTTTTAAGGATGTTAATTATACTAAAGCAAGTCAATGCATTGCATCAGCTGCTGGAAAAATGGCAAAACTCCAACAAATAAGTAGGGACTTCAGCTGGATCCTGTTCAACATTTTCCCCTTGATGGTGGTAACCTTTCAAGTTGTGATTCAGTACCTTTGGATGCTTTGAAAAGCAGTGTTAGACGCACCAGCATTCCACAGACACCACTATTTCTCTCCCTTTTACAAATACTTTTGAAAGGGAAGAAGCACAATGTCGTCTTGGCTCATCCATTAGTCTTCTGCTGTGAAACAAACTGCTTTAGTGTCAGGAGTGAACTCCGAGGACAAGTTTGCTGGATAGGTTGAGCTGCAGTAACCCATCTTCTCGATACTGAATCTCCACGTTACAGTGTTAAGGAAATACGGATCCATTTTTGAGGTGATTGTTTAAGATACTGCAACACAGATGTGGAATAGAATTGTAAAGGAACAGAATATAGAAGAGAGGCTTGAGACAGAGGCTTAATGCAGGAGTACAAAAGGCATTTATCACTGACATGTTAAAGGAGGAGAGAACCTGGGACCACAACCTTTGCTAACAGAAACATCCCTGACACTGGAAATTTGATGCACATTCCTACAAAGTAAAAAAAAATCCTGATTTTGTTGTCTCTCTTTCTCCCTGCTGATGACAGGAGCATACTAGCTTTTTGCTGTTTTAATTTCATAACTCTTAGTCTATGAACTGTCAGATAATGATTAATATTTTCAACATTAGTAATACATATGTGGCTTGTGGATCTTTTTATGTAGCAATCAATCTTTTATATATATATATGTTGCATAATCGTTAAAATGTGCAATGCAAACAAAATATCTTAGTCTACAAGAACATGTTACTATAAATTTCAGTGAGTGGAATTAATGCTCTAGAGGGGGATAGGTCATATGAAAAAATAAAAGCTCAGATTTAGTGTCAGATTTAGTGTTGCATTGTAAATCCCAAAATTCAAGCTCAGCTGTGATTCAAGCTCCAGATCATTAACAAAGAGCTGCTTGTGGATGGACTGAACCCAAGAAAATGTGTTTATTTGAAGTGTATTTTCTGAAAGGCCATCTAGGCTTAGGCTGAAGCTGTGATTGAGTCAAACAAGCTGTCAGTAAACTGGAGTTATTGGGTTTACAACCAAACCAAACAAAAGCCCCATTCCAGCAAATGGTTCTGTTTCAGAAAATCATGTTTTCCTTAAATCATGCTTTGAGGAAATCTGCTTTCCCTAAGCAGAAAGATGTAAGGTTGGGGTTTTTTGGTTTGGGTTTTTTTTTTACTGTACCAAAACTTCATTTGTCAAGCTCCATTCATTTCTCATATCTATTTTTTATTTATTAATGACTAGATAGTGAGCACAAAATCAGACAGCCCTATGAAGCACACAGATCAGAAGATAACATGCTCTTTGGTTGAACAGGGATCATATTCACAAAGAATACAGTGAAATAAGCCCAACCATCCAGACTGATCTGTACATACTGCAGTAAAAATAAAATAAACAGCACATGTTGTACTGTCCCTTTCAGCATTGGAACAAGACCTACTGTCCTGAATGAAAAAATGAAGATGTAACTATTTATATGGTTAATAGGAAATAGGCATCACAGTGTTAACTTTGTCAGACTATGCTTATTACATTTTGAATATATCCAGATTTCATTAGCAGAAACCGGCATCAAAGCGTTGTTTGAATACACTGATTTCTGTCATAAATAACTCTCAGCAATCCTGTAATCCAATGAAAAGGGGTAGCTCATTAAGAAATGCTTACAGTGAGTGTGAAAGGGGAGAAGAATACCTTCAAATGAGCGTACTGCTATATTTTCAGCATATCCATCAAAGAAGGAGAAAGTAATCCTGCATAGGGCATTTTGTGTTCTTTGATACATACTGTAATCAGCTGGGGCCATGCAAAACACAGGAGGGTTGCAGAAGAGCATGGAAGGTAGAGAAATTGTATTAAAAAAGAAAAAATAAAAGAAGAAAGATATTTTTTTTTTCAGCTAAACTTTCTTTGCTGTATTTGATGTTAGCATCTCTTTCAACAGCAAGGCTCCCACAGCCATCCTCTAATTGCCCAAATCTATGAACATCATGCGCTCCAGCTCCAGCCACGTTTTAAGACACTGCATTTTGGTGCACAACCATTCCAGACCGTCAGGTCCTGCTTCTTCTTATTAAAATAACATCACTCACCATCTCTGGGGAATAAACAGACCAGTGTTTTAATTTGCTAAAAGTAACTTTGATTTACTAAAGTTACAGGACTAGGTTCATAGCTTCCAATCAGACAGTCTGTCTCCAAGTGATAAGAGGGCAGCACAGGGCAGCAAGCCCCATCCCAGGTATCAGGAGGATGACAGCTGAACTTTGTTAGAGCCAATTGATTTGCTGTGAAGTCCAACTCTGTTTACCTTTACCTTTACCATAACCTTAAACGCTTTGTGAATTCTTCCTCACAGTACTGAGTCATCAGAAAATAAAAAGTAAGTCCGTCATGGATTAGGAACTGGATAAAAATAAGACCCAAATCAATACAAGCAGAATTTCATTTCCATGCCTTTGACTAAGGAAACCTTCCAGGTCTCTTGGCATTGCTAGTACAAGTTAATTCATTACATTTTCCTGATCATAATTAAACAATAAGGTGGCAAAAGAGGTATGTAGTATGAAAGCATTATTCAGAGTCTGGGCAAGTTCAAAGAACTTTTCAAGGGTAATACAAAAATAAGACATCTATGTTATACAGTGTTAAAACAAAGAAAAAAATTCAGTTAGCCTTACCCATTGGTGACTTGTCTATTCAACGCAACCCCTGTGGACAAACAATCACACATCAGAGTCTGAAACACAGAATTCCTGCCATTGCTTTCAAATGCTACCCCTAATTCATACAATAAAAAAGCCTCTTGCTTAAGAGCAATGATGGGTTTTATTTCCTTTTAATTTGATCCAGGTGGTCTGAGAGAAGTAGAGGTTAATGGTGGAGAATGCTGCTAACAGGCTTATTCTGGAATGAGGATGGAGGCTTAAAACCATTCAAACATTACCACTTCTCCGGATCTCCCATATTTCCCCATGGGCTGTGTTCTCCTGCTTGTACTTGGTCTCTGCTTCTGCTTCAGACATCGCTTCCCAAATACTAGACCCCAGACTAGATTTATCATGCAATACAGTACCTGCATTGTCACTTCTATCGCGCTTCTCTGGTGCTAGTGAGGAAGTGTGTTCAGGAGACCCTTTTCCCTACACACTGACAGATAGGTTCTGTTGTATCCGAGAGGAGGCATGCAAATGCATGAAAGTTGCATCACTACAAGTCATGAGAGATAGACCTTTTTTGCTACTGGTTGGAATACAGACTAAACATAACCCAGGTATGCCAGGAGAGAAGAGGTATATTTTGATAAGTTATTACTCACATTCTCTGAAGGAACGAGAAGGCTATCTCACAGCGCACCACTACAAAAAAAGTTAGAGAGCAACTCCACTGTAAGGACCAGGGGATATGCCCAGCCCTACTCCCCAGATCCCACCACTTCACATGAATGTGCTGTGGTTGAGAAATGGAAGCATAACTTAGCACTGGTGTCAGAACTGATTGATCTGGGTCAGTCTGAGAGGCCAAATTCGTATGAACAGATCAGTAAAGGTAGACGAACCTTGAGAAAACATCTTGTATTTAACCAAACTGACAAACGTGATAACACAACTCCTGTGAGAAGAGGCCTAGAGGACCTTTCTTAAGAAAAAAAAAGGAAGAGTGACAAGAAGTTTTTTAACAGAGAATTGAGGATCTTGACAAAAGGTGATACCTGAGTTTTGTTACTAAGAGTTTTAATGACAGCTGTAAATCATTGTTAAATTATCTTTGTATCCTCCCTGGTCTGTCATAAACAGAAAGCCTGGAGTCCAAAGCTAACTGTGTGAACACTGCAAATAGTAAAAGGGAGTTATACTCCTACTCTAGGGAATCAGGCAACCTGAAATCAAGGTCCCCAGACACAGTTTGGGCACTTAACATTAAGAAAGCACCACAGCATCCATAGGTTGAAAGGGAGAGGATGTCTTTCAACAGACGGAAACACCTCTTGTCTGCAACAAAGAATGTTGATGTGAATTTAATTTATGAACTGCAAAACATCTACAAAACAAAGTAAAATCAACCTGATACTTGATATTCTACAGGAAACCAACAAGGCAGTGATGATTATATCTGTTGTCCATTAGACACCACTAAACTGCAGTCCCCAGTTCTGGATGCACTGGAGCTGGCTATACATGCTGCAAAACCAGCAACGGCAACTGACCCTAGCTTGTTGGAATGACCAACTTAGAAAACAAAACAAAACAAACAAACAGATTTGTGTTCTTGCAGCCAATCATACTTCTTGAACTCCTCTCTACATTGCTTAGGACTAGTTACTACTGGTAGAGATATCAGATGACATGCCAGTCTTAAGGGTGAAGTCTGTTGAGACTTTATTTTGGCATTCTACAGCTTTAGGAAGTGGGGAAATGCAAATTTTTTCTACTTCGGCTGAGGTGGCACTTAAAGCTGAGTATTCATTCCATAGACAGCAGCACGATGTCTGTTTTGAAGCTGCTACTGCAGTGTATGTATACTTGCCATCATATGGTTCTAGTGAGTAACTAGTGTCATTGAAGCACATCCCACATGACTCTGCTTTGAGCAGGGGGCTGGGCTAGAAACCTCACAAGGTCCTTTCCAGCCTAAATGGTTTTATGACTCCATAAATTATTTGCCCAGATTTTATTATCTTGTCAGAGGAGTTTAGAAAACACTCGTGAAAGGTCACAGAAGGAGTTCAGCTGGAGAATTGGGTATTAGAGAGTTATTTCCTTGGGGCTGGAGCCGATCAGCAGGTTGGTGTATTTTTCCTCTTACAATATTTTGATAGTCACTTCGAAGTTCAGACACATTTACTGGGAGGTTTAAGCTTACAGAATAGAAGGTGTGCTCAACTCTAGGTAGCGTTAAAATTTTGGTTTTTGTTATCTGCTTTGGAACAGCAAAATGTCGTTTGCCTATTACAGAGTCTCCTGTTTTGAGTTACTGCAAATTGGTTTGAAAACAGCCTAGTTCAGATTGTGGGAGAATAATTTTGTCTTACAAGACATTCATTGTTCTTTTGTTTTTGTCTAAAAGATTACTCATGTAAAGGCTAATGAGAGTCAGGATGGAGGCACGAATTCTGTTTTCCTCTTGCTTTTTCTAAGTCATCTGTTTGCATTATGGTGGGTTTTTGTTGTTTGTTTTTTTTTTTTAAATTCTTCATTTGATAACAAGGATTTAGCAAGGTCATGCAGTTTCCAGTATTCTTCTTTGTAGCAGTTTGAAGGGTGATCAACATAGTTCATTCTCAGAGAGACAATCAATCACAGTTTAGCATTATTCTCATCATGCCTTAGGTTTACAGTCGTTTTCCAGGGGCTGGGAAATGTGCATTTGGCCATGAATGCTCCAGAGTAGTACACCTGTAACTCCAGCATTTCCCATTTGAAGAAATGATCAATTAGCCCAAGTGATGTCCAAGTGAAAAGGTTAGGTTAAATATCTCAGAAGGATGGATGAACAAGAAAAGAGATTTTTTTCTGACCACAATTAATGTAGTGTTTCTGTATTCCCTTTGTTATGTCATTTTCTAGGCTATGTGATTTATTAAGGTCTCCATTTTGAAATCCAGGAGGACTGACAGATTTTAATGGTGCTTTCAAGTGTAATTGGTTCTCCGATTATACTGCCTTATTCTTAGGTCAAATTTCCAACTCAACATTCTGCCCAGTTTTTTGCATCCTGAATTACTTTTCTCTCTTCTATTTGCTGTAAACTCTTGCCAGGTGTGTCAGATGGAACTGTTATCTATGACACTGCCAAATTTTGTTGAGCTTTTTATCTTTTATGTGATCGTATTCTGCTGGGAATATTGATTTGAAAAGCTACAGTGTCACAGCAAGCTGCATTTAAAGTTAATGTCACATCTGCCTGTATTTTAAGTTGGAGGAATCCCTCTTTTCTAATCTTTTTTTATTAACATTGAGCCATTTTTACCAAATCCATTCTAATTTCACTTTTCCTAACTAAGCTGCAATCCTGTGCACAGCCACATTTTTTTCCTTTGGTGAATCTTCTTTGAAAGTCTTTCCTGACACTTGCATTACCGTTTTCTGTTTAGTATGAAACTCATATGTGTTGATAAACATTTTGGTAACAGTGATTTTCGAGGATCTCTTCCTTGTCATTGCAACCTTGTCTTCAGCTACACATCTTGAATACTTGTTACAGTGACAATAGTTTCAGGTATAATCAGTAAGTGCAGATCAGGCACAAATGACCGGAGCTTTTCTGTTATCATATGTACTTCACTATGATCTAGCTCCACTATGGTATGTGAAGGCTATGCTCACTATGCTAAAAGTGGACTAAATACTTGCTGTCCAGTGGAGGACAAGATGGTATGGATGGTATGGTTCCCTGCTTTCTTCATTAATAACAATGCAGACACAAATTTTATAGACACAATGCAGGTTGTTCCATTTATTCCGTCAAAGGTTAAGGTAAGGATGAAGCATATCCTTCTATGAGTGCATGGATTCACATCTTCATACAGAAGAAATTCTTCCCAGTGCTCAAAAATTGCTGATTCTAACTTAAAACTGAAATGGTATCTTCCTCCTCCCTTGCACGTACACGATTTATACTTTCCTGCTAAGTAGAATAGAATCTCAGTTAACTTAGGAATCCTCGTTCATTAGTTCTTCCCTTTGATTTCATGGGTAGCACATCTTTCTATGCTGATTCTCCCTGGATTTCATTTTGTGATTGGAAGGTCCCTCGAAGAACTACACAAAGTGTACACAAAATGTGACCTACTAATATTTAAAGAGTCAGCTCTGCAGAAGTGGAAAGACTCAGCAGGCAATACTGTTCGTATTAGAAAACTGCTAGAGAGACTTTTGGAAGAAAAATGTCTCACTTGATAGGCAAGTCTTGTAGACACAGCTGTACAGAAAATACATGTTCTTAAGAGAGATCAAATATTGATGCACATAGGTAAAACCCATTGGGCAGACACTGCCATTTAAAGAGGAAGCAGTGGCAGATAGAGAACTTCCAAAAGATATAGAACTTGAGTCCCATATTGACCAATAGCATACGCCTCCAGGGTAAGCAAGGGAACTCTATAACTGCAGATATCTATCAAGACAAAGATGGTTATCAAAACCGATCCATTTAGGCACACACTACATACTCAGAACTCAGACTGTTGAGGAGAATGTGTGTAAGTGCCCAGCACAATTTTTCATTTCTACTGATCCCTGTCATTAGAAAAAGGAAACAAGTAAGAAGGAAATCATTTTTCAAAAAAAAAGAAACAGAGATTCTTTATCCCAGTGAGAAATAATAAAGCCTTTTAATGTTGTATGAACCTGTAGCATGAGGTTAGTCGCTGCTATGTACAGCACAACCAGTCGCAACCAAGAGACTTATTTGAGATACAGAGGAGCAAACACAGCAACACATTGCGCTGTTTAACAGCTGCTCATCCTCAGGGCAGATGTGTCTAGGGGTAGCACAGCCTGAAACATCTTCCCAGTTATGTCTTTTTATTTTTAATGGTGCAAGATATTTCACTTTATCATTTTAACCAAAGCGAACAGGCTGTGATGAGCAAGAGAATGCTTTCATCTCAGCCATTGATCACTTCATAAAATTGGCAGGGTCTTTTCAGCCTCTCAGTCACTTTGGATTTCCCTTCTGATCCCCAAACATATGGCATGAAAAGAAATAAGTTCTTATCTGAAAAGATAAAAAACCGTATTTATACTCTAGGAGTATTTCATTGCATTTGCCACTTTTAAAGCTGTTGAGGTGTTATACTGACTCTTTGTGGGCTACTGAGGGTCCAGTCTAACAGTAGTATTAACCGTCAAGTGCCCCCAGGTGACCCTGACACTAAGCTATGCTGTCTTGAAATTAAGAGGAGATATTCTCCCTCCTACACCCCCAAATGATAAAATGCTTATGGAAGTGTTCTTTGCTGAAACATGATAAAGATTCGAAGGACTACAAGAAATATATTTCTCTAAGTGGAAGGTTTTCATACCCAGCTCAGTTGCTTCATGGAAAAAAGCTGTACTCAAATAATTTCAGATTTGTTTGTATGCTTGCTTTTACTAAAGCCTTTAACATGCATGCTAGAGCAATGAGTTATGGTTTTTGACTAACCTGATAGAAATAGTGTAGACATCAGCCTCTCCAAATGAGAGAACCTGACTGCTGCATAAATCTGCCCACCAAACGCTCAGTACTACCACAACACCAAGCTCTGTGGAGCAGTCGACACGCTGGAGGGAAGGGATGCCATCCAGAGGGACCTGGACAGGCTTGAGAGGTGGGCCCGTGCAAGCCTCATGAAGTTCAATAAGGCCAAGTGCAAGGTCCTGCACGTGGGTCAGGGCAATTCCATGCGCAAACACAGGCTGGGCAGAGAATGGATTGAGAGCAGCCCTAAGGAGAGGGACTTTGGGATGTTCGTTGATGGGAAGCTCAACATGAGCCAGCAATGTGCACTTGCAGCCCAGAAACCCAACTGTATCCTGGGATGCATCAAAAGAAGCGCGACCTGCAGGTTGAGGGAGGTAATTCTGCCCATCTACTCTGCTCTTGTGAGACCCCACCTGGAGCACTGCGTCCGGCTCTGGAGCCCCAAACGTAAGAAGGACGTGGACCTGTTGGAGCAGGTCCAGAGGAGGGCCACAAAGCTGATCAGAGGGTTAGAACACCCTCTTATGAAGACAGACAGACAGCTGGGGTTGTTCTGCCTGGAGAAAAGAAGACTCCAAAGAGAACTTACAGCAGCTTTCCAGTATCTGAAAGGACGCCTACAAGAAATCTGGAGAGGGACTTTTTACAAGGACATGTAGTGATAGGATGAGGGGTAATGGCTTCAAACCAGAAGAGAGTAGATTTAGGTCAGATATTAGGAAGAAATTTTTCACTATGAGGGTGGTGAGGCACTGGAACAGTTTGCCCAGGGAAGCTGTGGATGCTCCATCCCTGGTAGGATTCAAGGCCAGGTTGGATGGGGCTCTGTGCAACCTGGTCTAGTGGGAGGTGTCCTTGCCTATAGCAGGGGGTTTAACATTAGATGATCTTTAAGTTCACTTCCAACCTAAACCATTCTATAATTCTATGATTCTACTTTGTCCTAACCTTTTTAGTTGTTCTCTACAGAGACTAACATTGCCTTTCAAGTAAGAACTAGGGTTGCCCATCCAGCTCCCTTCTTTCCAAAAACCCTGCTACATAAAGCATCTTGAAAAAAGACCTAGCAGGCAGGAATGCTTCCCCCTCACTCTTGTAGCCTGTGGAGTAATTATTTATTTAATGACATCTGACCCAGGCTTCAATGATTGAGGCATGAACCTGCGGTTACTGATCTACTCCAGATGGAGAACTGCATAAGCAGGAGTGGACCTACTCTTTCCCAGGTGGTTCTTTAAGAGTGTTCGCATACCTGTGGTCTAAACTGACAGTAGTGAGGATAGCAACTATTTCTGATAACTGAACAAAGGCTCTGACTCTCCTAGAGCCCTAGAAATCATGACACACTGTTGTAGCCCTAGAAGACACTATACTGGGGGTCCTTGAAATAATCCTGCCTTCCCAGATTTGAGTGCATACCCTGACTGCGTCCTGACCTCACACTGGAGAAACATATTGCTATGCATAAGCTCTTTCTCTCTTCCCTTATACTTTGGTTTCCACTGGAGGGATCAGGAAGGAAGCACAGTGTGGTCCAGCCACGTTCCCCAGCTAGGACACCAGGGCATGCTGTTGCCTAATTTCTGGGGCATCTAGATATAACTGTTGTCTTGTGTACTGAGAAAAAAACAGATCTCAGTCAAATTGCTAACTTTAAACTTTGTACTGCGTAGAAATGTCACATTTTAAACTTCTTTTGCAGCTGTTTTACTCTTTGTAGGGACTGGACTATATTGGTGAACCAAAACCCTTTGAATGTTATAGCAGTCAAACTTCACATTTTTTTTAAGTTTAGGTCCATCTCATGGCTCTATGTAGCAAGCCAAACAGAGACTGTGGCCATTGTCTATATTAAAATTTATCAGCATAAGTTGGATAGCCTACTGGATATGAAAGCTTGTTCAGCATATGAGACAGTAACCTTAAAAAAAATAATATCCGGGCCTTTGCCACAGCTTTAATTTATGACAAGCTGGAAAGATCCTATTCTAACCTGTGCTTCCAGTTTCAATCTGTGAAATAGTGATCATGCTTTCTTACTTAGGAGTAGTCTGTGAGTTTATTAACTGTTAAGGGTTGCCATCAAAGAAATGAGAAGCATGAAGAAAAACAAGACCTAATATACAGCCCACTGAAGAGCAGAATAGGTAAAACTCTTTCTTGTGCACTCAGTTGCAAACAGGAAGACTGCAGTCATTGACTAGGGGAAGACACAATTCCCAGTAGTTCTTCTCCAGCTGTTAAGACAAAACACCTAGTAGTCCCTGTATTCATGTTTCCCTCATATCTCCGCTTAAAAGTCCTCTGGTCATTTTTGCTACCTTCTACCCAAAGACACACGACCCTTTTTCACAAGCCAGCAGCTTCACTGGCTTAGGGAACAAAGTATGCGGCCAGTTCCTCAACACACCATAATTAAACAGGGTGTTTTTCAGGTAAGGTTAAGACATGAAGGAGGAAAGATTTGAGCCATGCTGCCACTTCTCTTGCCTAGTGTCTTGAGGAATAGCCTGCTGAGGTATGCAGTTTACCTCCTCCAGTGCAGCAGGACGTGCCTTAGTAACAGCCCAGGCTTATACACTACATAAAACCAAAGATACTGATGATATTGAACCATATCCCCATGAGACATGACCTCTGTGATGAGACTAGCACACACGCATGCAGTGCTCATTTCCAGATCCTCCCAGCCTGTGGCAAGCTAGGGAAGGTCTTGAACCTGCTGTGCAGAGGGAACAGCAGCTTCCCCCCAAGGTATTGCCAAAAAAACAACTGAAGAACGGAAGTGATTAGCTATTTTGCATTATCTTCTATAGCTCTCTACAGGAACAAAGAGGGATGCTTATTTCCCTGTAACCTAAGTCTAAAAAGCATCGTTATGCTCACAACTAGCAAGCCAATTTGACAAGCAGGTATGGGATTCCCTCGCACAGCACACCTGAGCTTCAGAGATTCATCAAGCAGAGTAGTAGGTGCCTTCCCCTATGTATGATAGCAGTGTCAGACTTGTAGCACTGCTGGCAAACATATGAAGTTGAACAGGCCTTACATTTTATGAGAGAAGAAATAATAAAAAGAACTGGGCTTTATACCCAGGCTCTGAAACTGTTCCTTGTCAGGCAATTTGAACTGGCAGACCTGAAACATATATGCACACAAACATACACACAAAATCTGCTTGATGCAGGAATAAAACAGAAAGGCTGAGTGAAAAATTGATGGAATTTTTATTGTAAGAAAAGCAGATTCTGTGTAAGTACGATTTGAAAGAACAAAAAGTTCTTGTCCTTCCTGGGAGTTTAAGCTGTTAGAGTGGAGGAACTGGAGCAAGCTTGTTTATTCAGTGTTTACCCTTGCCTGCTCCAACCCTCACTCAAGCAAACAGGATTCTTTCCATGACCTTTGGATGGACACATGGAATCTAACTGTGACTTTTGTGTTTCCCTAAATCAAGATCTTTTTAAGTCTCTGTGTTGGTAGCCTGAATGCATGAGTGTTGCCTTGCTGAAATCTTTATGCTGCTTTGTGTTTGTCCTTGAAAGAGTTTTGTAGAGTACTGCAGGAATGACTCTGACATCTCAGGAAGATAAAAGCTGCCTAAGCAATCCCTCTTCAAATCCTTGTGGGCAGAACTCATGGAAGAACCAGTTTGCTATCTAATCTCTGAGATGCAAGATGCCCAAAGTTTCCAGCAAAATGCAGACTGTATCAAACTGAAGTAGGGCTAGGTAGTCTGCTTGCGATGTATAGTCAAAAACTAGGCCCCATGTTTCTCTAATCTCATCAAAATTGAGGTGGGCTCCAGGAATCCCAGTAGAATTTCAGAGTAATGCCAAACATAATAACTTAATTCAGGGAGTAATGAATACCGTGAATTGTGCATTAGCATTCAGTGCAAGCTGCTTAGAAGAGATTTACCATCCAAATCTGCTTTAGTCAGTTGTAGCTGATGTCCATTTAAAGTGGCCAGGGAGGAAGTAGCAAATGTACGTTCAAAAACCAGAACTACCATGGAAAGTATCCAGAAAAAAAATTTCAAGTAAGGCTTAACTGGCAATACAATCTGCAGGCTCAGATGATTTGCTTTGGAAACAAGAAGGGTCTGGATTTTCCGTCGATGCTGTATGTGTGTTTGTGTTCTCACTAGAACCTCCTATGTTTATATTTAGACACTGCAGGAAGCCAACACTTGTGCTTTTTAATGAGTCTGTTCATGACGTAAGTGGCACAGTTACCGCTGGGTTTTGGTGACCTCAGATAGACATAAAGGAAGTCTCTGAAGGTTTTGGAAGAGGGTGAGTTAAGCACCTAGCTACTCATTTCTCAGAATTAGGGTTCAGATTTCTTGGAAATGTCACAACTTCTGGGACTGATGTTGTCCCATCTAGATCCAAAACGATGAGCAAGAGCTCATCAGAGAATCACTACACCCACCATACTCTCTTCACCTGCAGAGCTAGTCATTTCAACATAGTTAGTCAAGGAGGATTTGCCCTTGGTAAAGCTATGTGGAGTGCTCCTGATTACTTTTGTGCCATTCACGTGTTTGGAAACGGACTCCAAGGGAACGTGCTTCATGATTTCTCCAGGGCCTAAGGTGAGGGTACTGACCTCATAGCTTCTAACTCCGTTTCCAATTCAAAGGAAAAGCTGTAACTGAACAAACAAACAAAAAAACCCAAACAAACCAAAAAACCTAAAACATTCTAACTTCTTGCTAGATGGCTAAGACATAACAAGCCTAACTTCTGCCTTCTGGTCCCAAGAGTTCTTCAAACACAATCAATCAAACCATATCAGCCTCCACTGGACTTCCAAATATATTGAAACATTTAAGGTTCACAGGCAGGTCACATATTTCATTCGCCTCACACTGCTTTTCAGTACCATCCTTTTAATCAGTCCAGCCTTGTAAACGATATTTTCTGTGATGATCAATCTTGGCTGCTACTGATGGTCTAAGGATGAAGAGCCGTCTGGAAACCTTCTTTCTTTATCTATTTATTCAGACTTTTTAAGAGTAATGAAGATAAATATTGCAAATAGTGGTGCTGCTTTATACTCCAAGCAGTCAACTCAAGGTGTAGCCATTTTCTTTTCTTTTCCCCATTATCTTTTTTATTGATGGTACACTGGAAA
The DNA here is from genome assembly GCA_013397275.1 of Burhinus bistriatus. Taxonomy (NCBI): domain Eukaryota; kingdom Metazoa; phylum Chordata; class Aves; order Charadriiformes; family Burhinidae; genus Burhinus; species Burhinus bistriatus. The sequence goes on along the minus strand of VYXH01006727.1, from coordinate 23,538 downwards.
ACTGGAATATGTCTCATTTTGAGATGATATTTTTCAAATTTTGGTCCTGCAATATAATTTTCTGATCATTCATTTAAATGTCCCCAGAGAATAATCTCTAATAGAATCAAAGTTCCATCAGAATGCAGGTTTGATGTTTTTGAAATAAAAATTAAAAAAAAGAAAAAATATTACCAATAAAAAACCAGTCTATGGTAAAACGCTGACTGATTAGGAATAACATTGCTGTTGTTTAAAATAATATGTGACAGACATGTTCCTGTTGGTTAGGTACAAACATTTAAATTATCTGGGAAGAAAAAAAGCAATAAATACAATAAAATTTAGAGGTATAGCTCTATTCCATATGGCTGAAAACAAGTCCAGATAAAAAAATACGGTAGGCACTGCATGTTTGTATATATTGTTATATACTACATATTTTTATAAACTTCCTAATGCAAAAGTTATCTTTCTAGAAATCCTTTCCCACTTAGACATGCTCCAAAAATCTGGATCCTGGAAATACAGATATTCTACTCATATCATTTCCAAAAGCATTTTAAAAGTACAGCGTGAAACCAAATTTTCATTGTTCATATATTATGTTTCTGTTTGTTGCAATAGGTAGTGGTTTAACACCATGGTACACATCTGTCATAAAGGCATCATCTTAATCCAGAGAAATTGGTAGCAATCGGTCACTCTTGCCATGGTTAGAAAGAGTAGTCTAAACATTCCCAAAATATTAATGTACATATATACATTGGTATATGTGTATAAACTCTGGTACTGCAATGGCAATGTTAACACCTGATTAATTATCTACCTTTCTGTTTTGTTGCATGCAAACATTACAAACTCTGTAGAATCTTATCTTCTCCTCCAAGGAGCCCAGCCCAAATAACCTAACTTGCAAGGGGAAGACGACTGCTGTCAATAATTCTTTCCCAGACATGCTTTTCCTTTTGGTCTAAACACAGTATCTGAAAAGCAAAGCGGCCCCTGTCATTGACTCCAAAGCGTGTCAAAGGCCCAATTCAATGGAAGCAAAAAGGACAATCAATGTATTTCCATGTGGCACAAAAGTCTGACAAGTCAGGGGTCCTGCAGAGCCTATCCAGGTTATGAAATCTTTATTGCTCTAAAGAACATGGACACCATTTAACACAGCTTGTCCTGGGCTTCAGGGAAGGAAAAAAGTCATTAAGTTGGTGGTTGTGTATAGAAGAGAATTTCTTTGTCCCAGGTACTGGCCAAGTAAGGATTGCTTTAGTGATAACTTCCTTGCTTTCCACTGCCTCTCCAGCCCACTGGAACCAGCACTGGGAGGAAAGACCAGGACATCATCATACCGGAAATTTTCACTGCTAAATAGCAGACTGCACACAGGCACGAAACTGGATTAGGTTCCTGGTTTGGGAAGCCGTGAAAGGCTCTTCCATTTCTTCTCTACCATCATCTGTGTCCTGCACCTTTAAGGGGAATCCAGAAGCTGCCCTTCTGACAGTCAGGTGGACAAGAAATTAAAGCAGAAGGAACTTTGTCCTAGAACTGAAGTTGCAATATTCTGTATTCTGGTGATCAAGGAAGAGACAGCAACAGTAGTAACAACTCAAATCATGCAGATAGATCCAAAAGCAATTTTCATTGGAGAGTAAGGGATTATTAACAGAGATTAATCACAAATGGATGTTATGCTGTCCTTGATTTGGGCCTGGAACTGTATTTATATATTTGTATGTGATAAACAAATCTTAAGCTGAAAACTGTAATATGATTTCTCAGAACATCCTTTGATGTTAGATACAAGCTGAAAAATAATCTTCACTTGTAAATCCATGTCACCAAGTTTATCAAATATGTGCACTGAAATAAGAAAGCTCAGAGTTAAAAATAAGAATCATAAAAGCAAACCAAGCAAATAAAGGGAGACTATTTCTCCACACCTTTCTGCCCTCGATCTTCAATTATCCACAAAAGTTGTCCTCACTTTGGCGCCAGCTTCGTCATCTATCAGTGGGGAGGTATCAAACAAAGTTTGAACAAAGAGGAAAAACCAACCTTTTTATTGTTTTTTTGTACTCGGTAAATAACCAATGTAAAGAAAAGTTAATCAAGAAAATCGCTCCTGAAAGAAAAAGTAACAACATGAAATGCCGTCTTGCCTATTTTCACTCCTGCAGTCTTATTTTTCCCACACCTCTGTACCTTTAAATCAGTGTTATACTGAGTAGCATGAGTGGGTTTGCTAGGCCTATTACCCTAAGGCAGACCTTTTAGTGGTTTGGGGTTTTTGTGACCTTCCAAAGACTTACAGATACCATCTTGTTTTCTAAGCCTGCAGGCACGCTAAACCTGTATCTTCCCTTGAGTGATGTGAGTAACAAGGACAAGCAGGTTCTCATAGGCCACAGACCAATCTCATACCATGGCAATCTATGGATGCACCCCTGGGTGCAGGGTACATGCTGACATCTCTTGTGGCTGGTGTTTTCCAAGCTCCAGATTGGACATGATGCTCGGTGTTGCCAGGACAGAATTTCTTATAATAAGCCATGAATCAATCTTTTCATGCTGATAGAAAGAACCTGTGTAAAGACAAAACCTCACATCCCAGTAATGTCAGATTCCAACATGTCTTAATGATCTTAACTATGACATGCCACTGAAAGAAGGGTAATTTATTTGCTATGACATCTCTTTTCTCTGCTAGGGACACTGGGAGACTACAGCAGCTATGTGTCTACCTCTTCCTCAGGAAGGAGGTTTTCACACCCTGCATAGTGTAGCTCATTTGTAACACACATGTGAGCCCAAAACAGAGAAATCGTTAATGACATGAGCCACTCTGTTAGAGGATGTTTGTAAAAAAAATTACAGAGATGATTTAGGGTTTGCAAATCTTGTTCTAATTCCATGGGAAAACAAACAAGCATGAGTTTCGCTAATAATAAGCATTTACATATTTATGACCGCTGTGCTGAAAAGTACTGCCTCCTGGCACCAAAACAAGCTGAAAGACTCATATTTATTTAGTTAGTTACAAATTTGTTTGTTTGATTGATTGATTGATTGATTGTTTGTTTGTTTTAAGATGTGGATTTCAGATTATGAACCAGAACTTCACATTCCTTTGGACAAAAATGAAACACAAGGATAATAAAACTTTGCTATTGGCAGGGCAGAACATAAACTTTGCAGTATGTACTGCACATAGGTGGCAGGACAGTGTCCTCCAGAATCAGTAGGCAATCTGAAACAATAGGTTTTGAGAGCACTGGCACTTACCATCTGTGATGGTGCAACCCCCCTCACAAGGCCTCTTGGTACTTGGTGTGATTTCCTCCCCATCTGGGCCACATAATAATACCATGACGAGAAAGATACATAAGGGTCTAACACAAAAGAAAGAAGGGGTGGAGAGCAACGAACTAGAAAACTACAGCAACCCCTTAAAGTACCTGGTTCTCATGGCTGCTATGGTTTGAAGATAATAACTATGATCAATCACTCCTGACAACATATGGATCATGGCCACAGAGAGGGGGTACCAGGACCACAAGTCCTAACAAGTCCTGGGCTTGCATAACCAATGGAAAGTACTGGATTATTCCATTGTCCAAGCTGGGCCGGAGTGGAAAAGTACCTGACGAAAGCCAATTATCTCAGATCCTGTAAGTCGTGATTCTAGTAAAGAGCCTTTGAGTTCTTCTGGATCGCAGTGGGCTGTGGCCAGTACCTGCCTTGAGCCGGGACGCTGACTCAGGCAAACTTTGCGAAGACTAGAGACCAGGGTGAGATAATCCTTCTCCAGCCTCAATTACTGCCCATTGAGGAATGCTGATGCATTGTGAGTATTTACTCTAACTTAAAAAGGGAAATTTAATTATAGGCTAGCCTCTCTTTCATCCGCCTCTCCACTTATATGTTTATGATGAATATGTGTTAGATTTATGGATGTGGATGCTCTTTCATTTTCCATGCACGTGTAGGAGTTAGAAGGGGTACTCGCCGACTTGATAGAGTCGTGCGACATTAAGAGATCTCCGATCTCAGCGGTTTCAAACTGCGGTGTGTGTATGTGTAGGGGTGGGTGTGTGCATACGCTTATATGCTTTGCTTATTTATATATTAATCCGAAGCCTGTGTTCTTGCTTACATATATACATATACATATACATATATATGTTGGTTTGGGATACCTTGCAGTAAGTTTGTGTGAGCTGTCACCTTCAAATCTGTAATTAAGTTGCTGTTAAATCACTTTGTAAATCTTTAAATCAGTTAATAATTAAGTGCTGCTAAACTAAATCCCTTGATCTACCTCCAATCATTAATAAAATTGAACTGCTCCTAAATCATAACTGTGTCTAATACTTCCATCCCATGACACCATCACACCAATTTCTCAAAACTGGCAAGTGGTGTGGGGATATTGAATTTGAGCGGCCCAAATGGAAATGCTTTCGAGGCACCCCATTTTAATTCTGCCCTTCAAAACTCTGTCCTCTTTTTGTTCAGCAATTGGAAAAACAAGGGCCCCAAATCACTGGTGAGGTTTTTTAATTTTGTCCTCAGAAACATAGTGAAGAAATTTTAAATGTCATTATGGCTGAGGGTTACACCATCCAAGAAATGAAGGTATTTATCCACTGAAGACCTGCCTACCTTCATTTTGATGTTGCACTGTTGGTGCCAAATTTTTCTTTTATAGTCCATTGACTCGTCTCCAGATGACCTACATTCCCTTGCCTTCGGTAATTAAAAGGTCCCACAGATTAACCGTCACCTCTGACTTGACTGTCTGTTTCCTTTTTTATTTAACAAATATCATTTTTTAACTGTGTTTGATGTGCAGCCAGCAGGCTGAAACAGCTCCAATTTTGCAGATACATTCCATTATCAACTGCTTCCCATGCCAGTGGTTTTCATTTGCTGTCCTTCCTAGAATACATGTAGGCAATGATGTCTGTAAAGCAATCCATGCTGGATTAGATACTGCAAGAAGTACATAATTGTCACCATAAACCTTTCTGAATGCATCATGCATTTTTATTGCCACCCACTTCCAAGTCATTACTGTACCACAGGCAATTTTCAATATAACTGGCTTCCTTACAGTTATATGCAGGCTCTTCTTTTAATTATGGCAGTCAGAGATGGGAAGGCAGTAGGTTAAAATACTTTTGGTTGAAATTAGGATTCTTTAACTGCAGCATTTAAAGTATTAAATAAATAAATTCATTTAAACACAGTTGCAATAAAAATGAGTCTCCTAGAACTAGTCATAACTAGAAGTTGGCAAGCAGTTTATGCTAACAATATACAATTAGCTGCTGGAATTTCACAACAGATTTTTGCAGGAATTATTATTGAGTTTGTTGTCTTTCTGATTAATGCTATTAACTCTTTTGCTTGCATGTCCTGTTGGTGCTTTTCTCCAGATTCTATTATCTTTCCACCTGGGAAAAAAAAAAAAAAAAGTGGGTCCTAAAATTACCACTTGTCGTGGTATAACCCCAGCTGGCAACTAAGCACCACACAAGCTGCTTGCTCACTCCACACATCACACTCTCCCCGGTGGGATGGGGGAGAGAATCGGAAGAGTAAAAGTGAGGAAAAACTCATGGGTTGAGATAAAGACAGTTTAATAAGTAAAGTAAAGGCCATGCAGACAAACAAAGAAAAACAAGGAATTCATTCACTGCTTCCCAGCGGCAGGCAGGTGTTCAGCCATCTCCAGGAAAGCAGGGCTCCATCGTGCATAACGTTTACTTGGGAAGATAAATGCCATCACTCCGAACATTCCCCCCTTCCTTCTCGTTTTCCCAGCCTTATATACTGAGCATGACGTCATATGGTATGGAATATCCCTTTGGTCAGTTGGGGTCAGCCGTCTCGGTTGTGTCCCCTCCCAATTTCTTGTGCACCTCCAGCCTACTCATTGGTGGGGTGGGGTGAGAAGCAGAAAAGGCCTTGACCCTGTGTAAGTGCTGCTTGGTGATAACTAAAACATCCCTGTATTATCGACACTGTTTTCAGCACACATCCAAAACATGGCCTCATGCTAGCTATTGTGAAGAAAATTAACTCTACCCCAGCCAAAACCAGCACATCATTTTAGGGTCTGAAAGTGAAATTGCCACAGACTTTGAGTAATAAATAGAATAATACAGTGCTGCCCTATGTCTGATGGAGGACTCCAAGAAAATCTGATGTCATAAGTCAGTTTCTGGCTTCCCATAAGCTCTGAACATGCCTATAGCCCAGTGCTGCTTTCATTCGTTCAGGTATGGAGTCAGCTGCTTTGGCTGCTTCCAAGATGCAGCTTTCATAGGCTTGGTGATGAAGAGTGCTGAGGCATTGCAAGAAGGATGAAGCTGCCACATTGCCTGTGATCAGGCCTGTGAAGCCTACATAAAGGGAGTAAAAGAAACTTTCCCTCCCACTTTCTTACACAGACATTAAACCTCTGATCTTTGTAAGTATGGAGATGCAATTCATCCACTAGTAGCTTGTGCTTTTATTATAGCAAGTTTGGTTGGGAATTTAAGGAGGACCAGCCGGTAATCAGCAGTATCTATGGAGAACCTGGTTTAGGTAACTTCCACAGTCATATCAGCAATAAATATTTAATCTTATCTCTGCATTTATTTGTTCTAGCTATCTTCTCACACACCCATAAGATTAGAAATTGTACATACTGATGGAAACATTGATTTGAAATTACCAGGAAAAAAAAAAAATGCTGTATGTTTGGTCTTCTCAAAATCAGCTTTATTACTTGGTAAGTCTTCTCAGTAGGCAGCTTTCAGTTTCAGCTGAATGTTTCACCTAATCAATTCCAGTATTTGCTTTCTGCTTTATATATCACAAAGCAATAGAAATCATTGATTAAACATTAAAGGGATGTGTGGTAGCTCCTAGTGACCTGAATGGATAAAAAAGCCTATTTCTGCTTTCTTCTTGGAAATTACTGCATTGCTGCAGGGAGACCTTTGTAGCCCTCTGGAAGCAACAGCCCAAGCAGTGTCAAGTGACCTTACAAAACATTGAAGCTGTCACTGCAGGCTCTGTCCTTGCAGTCTGTTTAGACATCAATGAAAGGGGAAAAAGCTGATCCAGAAATCCCCAGAAACCTGAGCTACTGTAGATTTGCTCCAGCTTGTGTTTATAGAGAAAACAAATGATACCCACAGCTTTCTTGCCAAGGGGGGACCCGAGATTAAAAAAGTAGGTATCTCTGGAGAGAATCTTACTTCTTACAACCTGTCCCACAGGAAGCAAAAACCTCCTTTCAGTCCTGATACCAAACCCAGCCAACAATGGGTAAACGGGCTTACGATGAGAGACTGGCTGGGGCTGCAGCACGGGCACGTAGCCGTTCCCAGCCCTGTCAAGGAGCGGTGGTACCCAAGGTCTATAAACTTGCCTGTTAGGGCTGTGGGTCCTGGGGTAGGATTAGAACACACACAGCACAAAGGTGTCAGTGTGCTGAGTAACAGGTACTTACTCTCCTCCCTGCAGTGCCCAGCACAGACCCTCTGCAGGTCACATCCGTAACAGGGCGGTCACTCAGAGACTTCCAGAACCATGTAAATTCTCCACGTCATCATCTCCGTTGACATGTGCCTCTGAGCAGCCTAGCCTCAGCACACTGCCGGTTCCCTGGTTACAGGGAGGTGTTTGAAAGGTTTGAAAACTTTTTATCTTCAGTTCCCATGTGTGGAAAGTTTCTTACCCTACATTCAGGGACTACTGCTCTGGTCTTGCTGTCCTGTTCAGACAACAGACACAGGAAGAGGATTCCACTGCTACCAGAGTAGAAAACAAGTCCATTTTGATACTGACAACATAGTGGAGGACTTTTTCTCTAACCTACAGCAAGTCAGCTGAGCTCTCTATAGCTATACAGAGTATCTGAACTTTATTCTGCACAGCTCCTTTTTAAATCCAGCAGGATACGGTCTGCAAAAAAGCTCAATATGGACTAACCAAGAAACTCTGAATTTGTTCTGTATTGTATACTTGTTCACATATACAATGCATGAACACAGAGACACTGATACAAAGCACAAACCCAGGAATGTTTGAAGAGAATAAATGTTAAAGAATTCTGTTTATCCCTGCCAGTAAAATTTGCTCTGAAATCCTTCCAAGTTTGCACTCCACAGGATATTTATTTAAAAGGGAGGGGAAGGAAAACAATAGACCTAAGTGAAAATCCATCAAAAAGCATCATTTCTCTGCCAGGTGCAACAGAAAGGAAGATAAGACAGATAATAACACCGCTGGAGCAGAATGCTGTTTAGGTTGATGGATGAGAAGAGCTGACAGCGTGCAGAGACTGTGGGGGCAAGCTGTTGGGTATGGTGTCAGAAAAAATAAATCTATACATCCTCGTTTCACCCTAACATGGCTCTATTGCAAATGATACAGTTCATCACTGTGTTTTCCAACTTTGAATAACTAACAGCACATTTTAAAAGCACGTAGGAAGTGCTACTATACATATACAGAGAGCTGAGGTACCATATCTGAGAAACTTTGGTTCCTGTTTGTCCCACTGTAACTTTTACATCACTGAGAGCCCACCTGTCCACAGAGACAGTATTCAGCAAGAGAGCTGGATATAGCACTTGGCAGTCTGTTCAGTGAACATATTAAGTTCACTGGGAATAATGTTAATACATGAAGGGACATGGGGAAATGGAGGCAGTTGTAAGGAAGAGTCATTGCGCTGTGCATTGGGAATACTGATTAATCTAGAGAGAGGAAAGCGTAAAATATGTGGTGCTTCAAGCTGAATATAAAAAAAGATTCTAGCGATGAAAGTGTTGTACTGCATTTTTTTTTTTTCAGTTACTCTGAGAAAGGAAAAATTTTCAGGTAGCTATAGGACTCCTTTTTTTAACCAGACCAGTAGTGGGATAAAATGATCAAGTTCTTGGATACAAAAACTCTTAAGCAGATCTTAGACTTTCCCTTAGATTAGCTTGACTATGACAACATTGAATGTCATAGTTGTCAGAGAGCACTTTTCACCTGTGTATCATAAAACACTGAGTAAAGGTAGAAAAAAATTATGAGCAGTACACTATACAGAGAGAATCTGAGGAACAGAGAGGCATAGTGATTTGTCAAGGGTAATTCAAGAGTGGAAACCAAGTGCCACAATCCCTTCTCCAGCATTATATCCACTGAACCATCCTGGGACTGTGTGTCTTTCTTCCCCCTTTTATCTTGTCCTTAAAATTTTGGAGTTTGTGGTACCACCTCCATGAATGTTACGTGACCTCTCCTTAGAGGGCAATAACACGTCTACTGAAGTCAGACACACAGAAGGTCTTATGTTCTCAGGAAAGTGACTGTATTTCCACTGCCAGGCTTTCCTAAGGCAGGCTGATTTGAAGCAGAGTGGACAGAGCCACTTTGGACAGACTGTTATGAATGCCTCTGTGCCCAGACTCAACTTCCAAAGAGGATTTGAAATAGGTGATTGAGCTTGGCTGGTCACTTCCTAACTGGTGGACAATGGCAAGGTGGGGAATGATGCTGCTAAAATCTGTTATTTCTTTGGCTCATTCTGCCTGTTACCTGTTGAGTGCATCTGCTGACCCACAGAGCATCACAGACAGCATAAACTAGGCAAGTGAGCAAATATAGGTAACTTCCTTTACTCTTCTCACATTTATGAGCAAAGTGGTCTTTTTGGAAGAAATTTCTTAATAATTATGTTACCATAAATTTTATGTTATGTACTGGGTTTACATACCTATACCCGTTCTAATGCATGACTTCAGAGGGGAATAAAGATTGCTTTCAAGTACTCTGAATGTAGTAGAATTCTCTTTAAGAGGAGTGCGGGAATTTGAAAGAAAAGTTTGCAGAGCCTTTCTGTAGCTGTGAGACTTGAAAAAAAGACTGTTTTAAAGGAAATCTGAATCAATGCCAGTATTATTATGCTGCTATCATTTAAAAATAGATTTCTTTTAACACTGTAATTTCCTCTCTCATGTAAAACTCCATAAAATTTTCTGTTCATCAGTGATGTCTTAAAAATTATGCATTGATACTAAATTTTCTAGAAAATATTCATGATCACTCTTTGTTCTGGAGTGCAAGACAACTGCAGATCATTTAAAATGTCCCAGGCATGGGTCTTACGGCTGGCACTGGATCAGGATCAGGATAAGGAAGAGGCAGAAGTAGCTTTATCCCTTCTAGTGCTCCATGATCCTGAGCTAATGTAAGCCGTCTCCAGGCAATTGTGGGCCATGCCCAGCTGGTCAGGGCTGGAGCAGCAGTTCTTACAATCAAACAAAGGGATGACCACACTGATGCTATTGCCAAGTTCATATGGGCTTTTGATGCATTTTTTATGTGCTTCCAAAGACTGCATCTTCCAGGGATTAGTACAGAAAGGTACAACCTTCAACAGTACAGGCTACAATTAGGAATCCAACTTCCACAAGCTTTAGGTCCCTTTAAAACCCCACCCCCAAGTTACCAGGAAACCCAAGAGCTCTGGATTTCAGGCAAGGCAGACGCTTTTCTTTAGATTTATTTGCTCCCCTAGCCTTCAGTGGCACCTAGTGGAAAAGAAGCAACTTGAAAGGAGGAACAGTTTGGAGGGAAAAATGCAACTACACAATCTTTTTCCAGCTCCATCAAACAACCTTCCTCCAACCCCTCTGAAGGAATAAGGCTATGGAGTGGTTATATGGAAAAAACCAAGTTGCTGGTGTCGAGCAGAGTTAGCATATCCTGTCAATGGGAGCCTGTTCTCTTGAGAAAGGGTTACCATTCAAAATAAGTTCAAAAGTTAACACATGGAGGTGGAAAAAGAGCTAAATGCAGCACAATGAAAAAACCAGCAATGCTGAAAGAACAGGCAGGGTGCAAAAGTGACAGGGAAGGGTGGATCTGACCTGGGTGACAACTGGGATCAGTTAACACTTCTTATTGGAAGTACATGCAAGGCCTTGTGCCTTTATTAACAGTGCAGACACTGAGTCATCTCTATCCATTTAGAAGTCATAGTGGGCAGTTTAATAAAGTCTTTTTTTTTTTCTTTTTTTCTTTTTTTCCTTTTCTGACTATGCCCCTGTGACTTAGTAATTCACATAAGATTATACACTGTTCTGGAAGAACACATGCCCAGCTCCCTGGCAGCTCTGTGCCGCATTTCTGTATTGTTGGAGGGTCTATTTATAAACGTTCCTTGTTGCTTCAGCTACTCTTCAGGGATGGAACTTTGTCTTTGTACTTGTCTTTAAGTTTCCCTGCACCTCCTCTCTCCCCCCACAGCTACTGGAGTTCCTGAGGACCTCATGAAGGGTGACTGCCCTTTTATAGTTTATTTTTTCATGTCTTCTGCAATTACCTGACTTGGAGAAAAGTCCACAGCCTGTTTCAGAGCAGTGCTTCTTGGGCTTGTAGCTTGCATAGCTTATTCACCAGACTGAGAAATCTACTCTGTAAAGTTCATCTAAAAGTTGTCCACAATGTCAGTGCTATGCCACCTGCCTCAGCTATACTAGCAGCTGTGTCAGAGTCATCTTTTCCATTTTTCCTCAAAAGAAATGTGAAGTTTCACAATGACAAAGGGAATTAGGCACTCAGCTTCCACCAAACTTCTAAATATTAGTGCAGTTTTGCTGCTTCTTTTGCTGGTGGGCAAATCACACTCTACGTTCACTGGGGCATTTGAGGAGTATTCACACGCGTTAACACAAAGTTCTTTAATGAATCCTCATCTCTCTCCATAGCCAGAATAGCTCTTTCCATGTATCATGCTGTGAAACACTTGCTACAGCATTTCTATACTCCACCATCCCCATTTTTGTACTTATGCATTCAGTTTTCATTGATACTGTCATCTCTGAATAGCTGAAAAATGCCAAGCAAAACAGTTCACGAGTGGGTTCTTTCTCCCTTCCTACTTCAGCCACATCTTTTCTTTTGAAGGAAAAACGTACTGCTCAGTTCTGTGCCCACATATCTTTGGCAGCATTTTCAAGCAAACAACTCACTGAATGCTAAAATACTGGACAGACTTTAAAAAGCTTCATTTTTGACTGTCCTGTGGTCTTAATCTTTTCATACGTATTTGTTTTGATTCATCTCCAAATTCCAAGTGTAATGGCTTGAGTATGTGGTAACTTTGCTGGGTAGGTGGTTTGTTTGTTTGTTCTACACATCCTGTTCTTTTGTCGAATTTGGTATGTATTCACCCAATGGTATCGAGGCCAAAGGACAAAAAGAATCCAGACAGGCAATTTATCAATAGTTGCAGCTCCATCCTATGGAGCTACTGCATTCCCAGCAGTACAGGTTAGCCCTGTCTGAGTACAGCTTGTCTTTATGATGCCAAATACAACACTGCTAGGGTCTGCTTTTAGCATTAATCTTACGATATCACTCATATTAACTGCTTCAGTTGTAACCCACAGCATAATAAAGGAGAGATTGTTAAAAGCACTTGTGATTACTAGAAAATTACACTGCTACAGAACTGATGGAAACAGTGAATATTGGCCACTGTTTATCAAATGAGTCCAAACATCACCTTGTTAGCATGGGCTAATGTTTCTAAACCTTAGTGTTTAATAGTAGGTTCCTGCCCTGATATTTAAGCCACTAAATGTAAGCCTTCACATGTAGGTTTGAGTAAGAATCAAGAAGCTGATGTTAAGCATTCTGGTTTGAGAATTCAACCTATGCACAGCATCAGCAATAACAAGTGAGACAAAACGTAGTTAATAGGATAAAATATAGTTAATATGAATTGATAAATAAGCTATATTGCTGTCTTTCTTCTTGTGATCATGAAGGCAGGAAAGGATATTGCTGTACTGTGTTTACACATTCTAACTTTCAGATCTCAAAAATAAGACTTAAGCATTAAGACTTACTTTGACATATAATTTGGTACTTACCTGTGTTATGTACCTCTAAGTTCTTAAATACCACTTAAGTATGCTATGTGATATAGGATCTTTTGTGGGTTTTTTAACTACTCATCTACATACATCTAGGTGGTCTAATAATTGTGAATTGTTCTGAGAAACAGATGTTTTGTTCCATTATGTTGTGTTTTCAGTTGGGATAGAGTTAACTTTTTTACTAGCAGCTGGCATAGTGCTATGTTTTGGATTTGGGATGAGAAATACTTTTGATAGCACTCGGTGGTTTTAGTTGTGGCTAAGCAGTCAAGGCCTTTTCTGCTCCTGACACTGCCCCGCTAGCGAGTAGGCTGGGAGGGGACACAGACAGGACAGCTGACCCCAACTGACCAAAGGGATATTCCATAACGTAAGACATCATGCTCAGCATATAAAGCTGGGAAAAGAAGAAGGAAGGGGGGGATGTTCAGAGTGATGGTGTTTTGTCTTCCCAAGAGACTGTTACACATGATGGACCCCTGCTTTCCTGGAGATGGCTGAACACCTGCCTGCCAATGGGGAGCAGTGAATGAATTCCTTGGCTTTTACTTTACTTATTAAACTGTCTTTCAGCCCATGAGTTTTTCCTCATTGTTACTCTTCCAATTCTCTTCCCCATCCCAAGTGGGAGGGAGTGACCGAGTAGCTGTGTGGGTCTAGCTGTCAGTTGGGGTTAAACCATGACACATTATCAGATCGTAATGAAACTATCATGGAAAGAAGGTAGTCTCACCCTTCCTCATTACCATACTTCCCCCTGCCTAGCCACCTGGTTTGGTACAATATTCATGAAGTTGTTCAGGAAACTGATGCTGGGAGTAGTGGTGAAGGCAATGAGACTATTTTAGGAGGTTTTGTTTGTTTGCTTGTTTAGGCTGGATTAATTATTGATCAAACTCACTGAAACTGCATGAATGTTCCTCTTGACACAAGAAAGGGGCCAGCATATTGGTGGGAGCAGTCTGGAAAGAAGGTGAGAACACTCTCCTTCAGCAGCAGTAGGTTATAAACTGGCTTGAGACCGATTGTACCACTTTATTTAAAATGACATGTGGAAATGATCTTTAAGAAAGCAGTTATGTAAGGGGGTGTGTTGCTTGTTTTATATTGGGCAGATATAGAAGAGGTGGCTTATCTGCTGGCCCAAGCAGCTGGCTGTTGGAGAGCCCTACAGCGCCCAGCCCACCTGCTGCTTTTCACCCACCCAGGTGCCTCTATGCAGCTCTCTGATTTATACATAGGTACACTTACATATTTGTGTGTATGTCACATTTATTTGTACACACAAATATATAAACGTACATAAGGAAAAAAAGGACAATAAGGAAAAACCCTAAAATGTTCCCAAAAAAGACAACACAAACTGGAATATCTTGAAATATCTCCTTGGAGATATTCAAAAGTGACCTGGAGGTGGTCCTGGGAAACTGTTTCTAAGTGGCCCTGCTTGAGCAGGGGAGTTGGACAAGAGGACCTACAGAGGTCCCTTCCAACCTCAACCATTCTATGGTTCTGTGACTCTACAAAGTAATCAACCTCTCCTTTGTTAGTCAAATCAGAGAAGGTTGTTTTATGAATAGTAAGAAAACATGATTTCTCATTATCAGTAAGCACAGAGTACCAAATCTGGGACCCACCAAAGTCAGAACAACTCCCACTAACTTTATTTTGTACTGCAGTGGGCTGAGACTGACATCTCTACTGCACTCCAATTCAAGTACTGATTTGTTCTCTATATTGGATTTTAAATGAAAAATCTACATTTCCTGAGACCTCAGATTTCCTAACAAATGGTCCATCTTGTGCAGTGCTTTGAAATACATCATATTTTCATGTGAATATAAAATAGTGTTTTATATTTTTTTATTGAGCGATTTCATCAGTCCAGTGCACTCACCATTTTCCCTAACACTAATATACTCTGCATTTATCTTATCTCTTCCTTCCTGTTTCCTTCTGTTAAGTGCTAACAGAATATAATAAAAGCTGCAAACAGATAGGTTTCATATCTGTTGATCTGCTCACCTTTAATTTTAAAATAAGGTACCGTAATTTTCTTCCCCCTCTTGGGTTGTGTATTACCCTTTAAAAACTATATTGCTTGTTGACATTATTTTAGAAAACATTTTTATACCCTGATAATATTGCTTGGGGAATGCACAGTACATAAAGTACTTGGAGGGGGAGAGGATATCTGTTTGCAGTTCCATTTAGTACGTTTCTGGCATAGCAGAAGCATTTCGTTTNCTTTTCGTGAAAACGAAAACATTTTTTTTTTTTTTTTTTTTTTTTTTTTTTTTTTTTTGTTAATAACCAAGATCATTTTCATTCTCTTCCACTCTTGGAGAATCACCAAAGTCATGCTTGAACCAACTAGTCTGAATTTACTTCCAGAGTAATTTCTTTCAGAATTTCTAATCTTAAATCTGAGAGGAGATATTTCTTTCTACTCATTGCTGCTGAGAAGCAATGTTAAGAAAGGTATATGAGGTCTGTAGGGTCCAGCTCTGCATGCAAACAGTTTAGGAGCTTTTGTTTTGTGAAAGGTTAGACCTTCTGAGCCTTAACTCTCCCATGGACGGGATAATCCTAGTGCTGCTTACAGAATGGGGAAAAGACACTGTCTCCAGCCTGTGTACAATGCAAGTTGAAGAAAGTAGCACTTTTAAATCCATGTAGGGACTATTCAGCCTTACTAGCTCCATCTGCTTATTAATATAAAAACGCCTGGTTTAACATGCATCTCTTGGGGAACATTCATTACGTGAGCAGCTGTAGAAGCCAGCACAGCAATAACACAGGTGAGAGTGAAAAAACTGTAACAACAGCAGGGTGACAGGTAGAAATCTTGCTTGGCGTCTGCCTATACTTGGCTCAGACTTAGTTACTACTATGAAACCTTCCTTTCATAACTTTTTTTTTTAAAATCCATAGAGGATAAAATTAGGTGGAAAAATAGAGCTATTTGGCAGATGAAGGTCCCACCTATCAAAATAATGTACATCTGTCCAGGACTTATAAGCCTAATTCCCCCAAATAGCTGCAGAATTGTCAACTGCTATTTTTAGACTTTGTGAATAGCCAAGGGAAAATAGAAATATACAGCTGGAACACTGTGTATGTATCATTAACTAGAAAAGCTTGTTTTCTAAGAACTTTTGCAGATGCATTTTACGGATTTTCTTTTCATCATCTGTAATAGACTTCTTGTTTTTTTCTAACTGCTGAAGAACTGGTTATTGTCCGGGAGCCTGATCCTAGCAGGGACTGGTACTCCTCAAGCAGTATGAGTAGCTATCACTGGTGGATGACTCTCTCTGGAGCCACTGACAGTCAGGGATGCCAACTACCTTCCAGGGACTCTCAGCACTTCACAGGATCAGCCCTGAACTGGAGGTTAACAAGAATTAAAGCTGAGCATTAATATCTTTCTTTATTAACAACACAAGGGAGTAAAATGAAAGTATGGCACCATCCTGCAGTGAAACCAGTGTGTGTCTGTATTCGTGAGTATCTGAAGATGAGGAGCAATTTTGAAACTGAAGTGGTCAAAAAAATCCTTAAAAATAGTCCCCAGTAGATGCACAGTACTTCTGTACTAAAGTTAGCACCTTGATACTACAGAATGGACAAAAAAAGTGAGAAACAAACTGGTATTACCAGTTTCCACAGGAATAACAGCAGGCAGATCTTCCATGCCAGCATCACAGCAGGTGGGGACATACTGGGAGCACTGGGACTGGTGATTTCTTCTGGCTAGTCACCTGGTGCTGTTCCTCCAGATCCCTCTTTCCCCCACATCTTGTCCACACTGGGTAAATGAGCCACATTTTTGCTTGTGGCAGGTAACATATGCTTATCAGTTTTCAATACCATGTGCTCTGGGCAGACTCAGTCGGTTGCCAGGTCCAGCCAAGAGCCCAGGTCACCAAGAAAGTGCATGGGGATGAGGCCGGTCCAAGGTGGAGCCAGGAGGCCAGTTTGGAAGTTGGGGCTTGGGGTCAAGAGGGTCCATGGCCAGGCCCAGGCATGACCAGACTGGAGACCAGCACTATCCCCAACACGGCTTGGGCAAGGGCTAAAGGATCTGGGCTGAGCTTACATAGAGCCCCTGGGCCCATGAGCAGGGTATGGGGCGAGACCCTAGGCGAGGCTGGTCAGGGCCATTAAGGCTTGTTTTTGCCCTCAGGAACCTGACAGCCCAGAGGAAACAGGCGACTAGTGAAGGAAGAGCCTATTAACAAATTATTTTTGTCACCCTTGAAGAAATTCTGTAATAGCATTCAGCTATATTGTTGCCATCTAATCATGAAAAAGGTGCTAATTGTCAGCAGATAATGAAAAGGTAACACAAATGTATTGAAGCAAATCTATGAACTGGCTCAGCAGACAGCCTCTAATTGCAGTGAAAAATGTAAATCCAATACCCGCATCAACGGATGCAGTCATGCACATGGCAAAGCAAACAAGCACTGGGCAGTTATTGACCATTCACATCTTTAGCGTCACGTGAAATACCAGGATGGAGAGGAAGGATAGTTGGAGGGCTACCTGCATTCAGCTGGTGTTAACCTACACTCGCCCTGAACCCAAATTCACAGGCAGCTTTGGTCAGATATTTAGGATCCAATTTACAAAAGTACTTAATCATATAAGCAACCATGAATAAAATTTGCAGTGAGGCTTAAACAGCTCCTTAAAAGCTAGGGATATATTTGTATGGCTTCACGTATTGAGGTAGGCTTAGGAACTCACATGCATCTTTTCTGGAGTTGGGATCACAGAGGCTGTAAAGCAGAGATGACGATATTTATGCTCTTCCTGACACACACCTCCCTTAGCCTCACCGCCTGCTTTACGTCATCAGGACACAGACTGTCACTCAGTGTATGTATGTATATATATACACGTATACACATACATACATCTAGAAAGAGAGAAAGGGTGGAAGGCCAGTGTTGTAATGTAACTGCTATGGCAACAGAAACTGTAATTCTATTACTGTTGTTTTGATACTTATTTATGTATGTGTGTGTATGTGCATATAAAAATAATGATTTTAAAAAAAATACACAGTGACATTTAATCTTACAATGCCTTAGATCTTAGTTTTATGTAGCTGTGGGAAAGGAAGGCAAACACTTCCATAAAGTGCTGGGAGAAAGAGTTTGGAACAGGACACGAAGGACAGATTCCTTCTGCTGCAATACAAATTAGGTAACCTCTGTTCTCTTGCAAACTGGAAAAATAAACAGCTTAGAAGTGATTTTTTTTACCTGAGCAGAAGAAAGGATTGAGCTTCTCTGCAAACCTGCTGGAATCTGAGCCTAACATGGGACCTCAGGCATGTTTAACCTGATCTGTAAACCACCCCTGGCAGCTGACCAGCCATACTCCAAACTGTCATAGTCTAATAAGAATAAAATAAAACTTGTAGCCTCAGCAGGGGACATTTTCAAGCTTTGTAGATGCCTGGATTGCAGCATGACAACACTTTATTATAGATACCTGTCTTGGTTTCAGCTGTGGTAGAGTTGATTTTCTTATTAGCTGGTATAGCGCTGTATTTTGGATTTAGGATGAGAATAATGTTGATAACACTAATATTTTAGTTGTTGCTAAGCAGTCAAGGACTTTTCAGCTTCTCATACTGGCCTGCCAACAAGAAGGTGGGGGGCACCAAGAAGCTGGGAGGGGACACAGCTGGGACAGCTGACCCCAACTGACCAAAGGGATATTCCATAACATAAGACATCATGCTTAGTATATAAAGCTGGGAAAAGAAGAGGGAAGGGGGGAACATTCGGAGTGATGGATTTTGTCTTCCCAAGAGACTGTTACGTGTGATGGAGCCCTGCTTTCCTGAAGATGGCTGAACACCTGCCTGCCAATGGGAAGCAGTGAATGAATTCCATGTTTTGCTTTGCTTGCGTGCGTGGCTTTTGCTTTACCTATTAAACTCTCTCTATCTCAGCCCATGAGTTTTTCCTCACTTTTACTCTTCCATTTCTCTTCCCCATCCCACCAGGGCAGGGTGAGTGTGTGGCTGTGTGGTGCTCGGTTGCCAGCTGGGGTTAAACCATGACAATACCTTAAAATGGAGTCTTCCACAGGGGGGAGCATAGTATTAGGCAAATATTTTTTGCAGATTGTAGCGACTGTATGTAATAATTGTCACTTACATTTTGCCAAAATTCCTTATTCAGTATTTTTCACATTATATTTTGAGTGTAAGTATTTATTCCTTAAAAACATCCCTCTGCAGTTGAACATAGGACATGTGGGACTCTCACCGAAGTGTGTACCACAGATAATATGATGGCACTTGGCAAGTTTTACTTCCTTGCGCTGGAAAAGTTAAAATCTAAGGTGCTCCTCAGTGCCTGGTAATAGTCATGTACTGAAGTCCAGTGAGAGGCACTAGAAATCTACACATAACCAAATCATATTCTTCCCAAAAGAATGAAAACACGATTATCTTAGGGGCCAGTAAACTTATCTGGAGGACTGGTAAATCCAAACCACAGCATGCTGCTGCATTAACTGCTAAAGCGCCCAAGGCAGAGGGCCTACAAGGATGGTGTTTTACATCTGTATTTCAATCTACACTGCACCGTACTGAACGAAAAATAGAGGTCCTTTTATATAAAGCTGAGCACAGCTCTTACCAGTTGATAGGGAATGGACACAGTGGGGAATTTATGTGGCAGGGCTACTGCCTGTGAATCACAAAAGCCCAAGAGGATTAGCATTTCAGACTGAGAAATGTGCACAGTAGTAAGTCTCGGTCCTGGATGGGGGAGTCCAGCAATTACGTACTCTTGTTCCGTTTTCTGGACACTATATGGGAGCAAGCAAAACAGCAAACAAAACAAAACAAATAAAACAAAATCAGTGGATTGATTCTAATTCTACTCGTGTAAAGGGGTGCTTAATAAGAAAGTAGACATGGAGTGAAATAAATGTAATGCACTATAATACTTCTTTATCATAAATCTAAATGCCAATGAAATGGTATTGTTGCTCTGAATCAAAACAAAATATATTTATCTAAAACACACCAAGGCAGACAGATCCATATGTTTTTGTGGTTGTGAAGCATATTTCCAGCCCCTGATTTAAATAGAATCTGAACCATTTAATCTATTCTTTATACTGTCGTCAGCCTGAGTTTCTAGAGGTATTTCTGGTGAGCATCAATTTTGAGACACAGACATATGTATGATTTATTTATATGGGACTGAATCAGAAAAATTCTCCTCCAAAACTAGAAAACAAGTCCCGGTCTTTACAGAAATTTTGTTTTCAGAACAATTAGAAAGTTTCAAGAGTCAGTTCATTTAAACGGCTAGTTTGTATTAGAAAAATCTGGCTTCGGATAATATTGAAAGAATCATCTGGTTGGAATTTAAATTACTTTTCATGGTAAAGACCTATCAAACCATCATTTCCATTTTCTAAAAAGACATTTAACTATTTAACATACTGTTATGACCACACAACATATCACATCTGCATCTTAGGGGATTTCGCTGTACAGGCCAAAAAATCAGAGTGGAAGCAAATTTTTTAGAAGATGCATAATTAAAAAATGCATAAAAATGTATCTACTTCTAAGAGTAGGACAGTCAGTCCAGTCTCAGACGTGGGGCATAAACTGTTTGCAAGATGGGTTGGATGGTAATTTTTCTTTCCCTACAGCAAAAGGCTTTGCATGGTGTTCACCGCAGAAAGCGAGGGGCAGTGTCTTCCTTTGAGGAATGAGATGCTGCCTACTGTAGCCTAAGCAAGCATTTGTGTCCTGGTTATGACTTGTTTTATATGTCGTATGTAGATATGCTTAGGGATGTGCATGTGCAGGGACTTAGCAAGTCCTCTCCTTGTGCAGTTCCGGGATGGATACTCACCAAATGCACATTGTTGTTTAGGGAATATAACAAGATGCTCCACTGAGACTATCTCCCCTAGAAAGACAGAACAGGAAACACGCAGAACCAGCTTCGCTTTCACTGACCAACTGGCCAGGAGAACTTGTGGGCTGCAGAATAAGGCACAGGCGCTTTGCTAAAGGAATAACCCACTGCTGCCTGAACGAACTGGGCCAGGAGGCACTGCACCTTGCTCCCTGCTTACTTCTGGGAACAGTACTCAACCATCCTTTTACCATACATATTCATGTTTTTGCTCGGAACCAACCAATCCATCCAACCCGGTGCTGGTAAGAAATACAGTACAGAATTATGCCATGCTCCTCTGAAGATTCAGTTTTCTCATTAGCTCTTAAATATATGTGTGATCTTTTTCACACCTGGCATTAAGCAATGCTGTCATATTTTTTATGTTTGTGATACAGCAGCAATTCTCCTTACTTACCCATTTCTCCTTTTTTTTGTTTTCTTTTCCTTCCACTTACATCTATGAGAATGTGCTGCTCTAATTTAGTGACCTGAGTGGAGATATTAGAACAGTAGAAAACAATCATTCAAAACCTCATTAAAATGACTCAACTCCAAGCGGGTCTGGTAGTCATGAGAAGTATAAAACAAATGAAGAGGAAAATGCTATTAAAAAGGAAGAAATCAAGACCATGCTACTTTATGTTTTTCCAAAATTTTGCAAAGATCATCCCCTCTCTAGCTCGGATTTCATCTGTTTATAATAACTACCTGTCCTGGTTTCAGCTGGGACAGAGTTATTTTTCTAGTTGTTGCTGTGTTTCAGATTTGATATGAAAGGAATGTCAATAATACATACTGGTTTAGTTGTTGCCAGGCGATGTTTATAGTTTTCAAGGGTTTTTTTCAGCTTCCCACAGAAGCTGAGAAGAAGCCTAGACAGAATGATGGAATGGCCAACGGAATATTCCATACCATACACGTCATGCTCAGTATATAAGTAGGGTTAGCCATTGGGATGGGTACTCGCGATCACTGCTTGGGATGGTGCCATTCACCAGATGGTGAAAGTGACTTGTGCGATTATTAATATTGTTATTATTGTTGTTATTTTCCTTTTCTAATATTGTTCTATTAAACTGTCTTTATCTCAACCCACGAGTTTTTTTCCTTTCCCCACGTTTTCTCCCTCTTCTCCCTAGCCTTCTTAGGGGAGAAGAAGGTATGAGCGAGCGGCTGGCTGGGGTTAAACCACCACATTACTACAACCAAAAGCCAAATTTTAAAACTCCTGTTCACGTGTCCTTCACCACCTTAGGTTAATCCCCTTTTAAAACCTTCTGTGTATACCACACCACTATGATCAGAGGGGATGATGCTAAGAGATCATGGTGGCCTGTTGCTCCTGCTGTTATGCAAAGCAGCTATGGTTTTATAAAGCATGACTCTCTGTAGCCAGCTCAGGCACTGGTCTTCATTCATTTCTTGGTAAATAGTTCCCCTGCTTTTTAAAGGGCATAACGAGACTCCTGATCTCAGTTTTGGCAGAAGGAAAATATACAGAAAGTACAGTTGTCTGGCTTCAAGGGAATGGTCACAAGTCCCATGAGCAGAGTAACAAGCTGATGAGACATGACACAGATCTCCATCCATACTGCTGGTGATGGAGACATGCCTGGTACCTGTGGACCAGCCTCAGGGACCTGCTATCCCATATGGACAGAGAGTAAGAGGGATCTTACCTTTGGAGGGACCAGCTGAGGGCTCAAGATAGATCACTCAACAGGAATCTAGCTGACAAGGACCACTTCCGAGCCTGGTCCTGTCTTCTAGTATCATGTTTCAAAAGCTTTGGGATAAAACTGAGCCCTGGAAATGCTGATAATGATCAGGATAGGTTTAATTGCCTATGGCTGAAAATCAGGCAAAGCTCATCAAATAAACAAAAAAGTTTTTGGGTTGGGGGGTGTGTGTTCCTGTTCAGTGTACATACAACAATTTCAGAGGCCAAACCAATTTTCCTAACTAGATTTCTGCTGATGGTACAAAGATGCTTGTACGTAGTTCTCCATGCTAAATGCATGTCCCTGAGCCTGTAGCACAAATGAAGTTATAACTATAATCTACGCTTATTTCACATTTTACTTAAAATGCCTCGTAATTAAATTATTTCTTACAGTTAATGTGGTCGTAGTGGGAAAGAATAAAAAATTCTTATTAATTTTATTAGGAGCTGATTAAATATTTACCAAAATGCAGTACTGACAAAGCTAATTAGAAATGCTATTTCTAATTAAATCTATTTCTAATTTTCTAAAATACCCAGATAGATGCTTATGAAATATTTAAATATCTGGAAGAAAACATTTCAAAATTGCATTTAAATATTACTTTGATAAAAAAGTGAAGTTTCAAAATCAAAGTAAAACCTCGTGAATTTACGTAATTAACACATTTCTCATGACCCCCAAGACATTTGTAAGCATTTTGCTGTAATAGCTTTGGAACACTGGCTTTCCATGATGCTACAATCCTCACATTTTCTGTACAGAGCTGATTTTTTTTTTTCTTTTTCGTATCCAACATTTTTGTAAGTGGTTCTAACTGCATGTGCTCAAATGAAAGTTAAATTCAGATCACAAAAATGCTCTCATGAAGCTACACCACTTTATTTACTAATACAGACAGATCTAACAGAATCACAGAATCATGGA
>VYXH01006725.1:1840945-1876200 GCA_013397275.1 Burhinus bistriatus | reverse complement strand
CGTCTCCCCCCCCCCCCCCCCCCCCCAGTTCTTTTTTCTTGATTTACCTTCAGCATGTGTCCCCACATCACTTTCTGCTGATTAGGTTGCCGTTGTACTAGGTCAAAACCCCACGTTACACGGTGGAGTCATTAGGAGCTCTGGCTTCCTCTTTTTTTCAGTACTGTTCCACAGAAAAAAGAAAGGGCTCATTTATAAAACAGGTTTAGGCAGTAATTTTGAGGTGAAATAAGCTTCCAGTTGTATTGGGTTTGCGTGGCAAGGTTTTGGGATTGGGGGGGCTACAGGGGTGGCTTCTGTGAGAAGCTACTAGAAGCTTCCCCTGTGTCTGATAGACCAATGCCAGCGGGCTCCAAGACGGGCCTGCTGCTGGCCAAGGCTGAGCCCATCAGCAATGGTGGTAGCGCCTCTGTGATAACATACTTAAGAAGGGGGAAAAACTGCTGCGTGACAGCAGCCAGAGGATATGGGTGAGGATATGTGAGAGAAACAACTCTGTAGACACCAAGGTCAGTGAAGAAGGAGGGGGAGGAGGCACTCCAGGTGCCGGAGCAGAGATTTCCCTGCAGCCCATGGTGAAGACCATGGTGAGGCNGCAGCCCATGGTGAATACCATGGTGAGGCAGGCTGTCCCCCTGCAGCCCATGGAGATCCACGGTGGAGCAGATATCCACCTGAGCCCATGGAGGACCCCATGCTGGAGCAGGTAGATGCCCGAAGGAGGCTGTGACCCCATGGGGCCTCACACTGGAGCAGTCTGTTCCTGAAGGACTGCACCCTGTGAAAGGGACCCATGCTGGAGTAGTTCATGAAGAACTGTAGCCCTGTGGGAAAGACTCATGTTGGAGAAGTTAATGGAGAACTGTCTCCCTGGAGCAGGGGAAGAGTGTGAGGAGTCCTTCCCCTGAGGAGGAAGGAGTGGCAGAGAAAACGTGATGAACCAACCACAACCCCCATTCCCTGTCCCCCTGCACCGCTCGGGGGGAGGAGGTAGAGGAATCAGGAATGAAGTTAAGCCTGGGAAGAAGCGATGGGTGGGGGGAAGGTGTTTGTTAAGATTTGGTTCTATTTCTCATTATCCTACTCCGATTTGACTGGTAATAAATTAGATTAGTTTTCCCCAAGTCGAGTCTGTTTTGCCTGTGACGGTAATTGGTGAGTGATCTCTCCCTGTCCTTATCTTGAGCCTTTCGTTCTATTTCCTCTCCCCTGTCCCATTGAGGAGGGGGAGTGATAGAGCAGCTTTGGTGGGCACCTGGCATCCAGCCCAGGTCAACCCACCACACTAGTGAAAGGCTTTGTTTTCCAACTCAAATATTTTGTGAGAGCATTCCTGCTCTGCTGAAATGTTCATGCTTGAATGAGAGGCAAAAATGTTTCTATGAAGTTAATGCATTTTGGTTTTCTTTTTTTTTTTAAAGAATCATTTCATTAGAACTCTCATTTTTTTAACCTGCAATGACTTACTTCATGATGTCCTTTTCTTGAGTATGAAAATATTTAAGAATATTCTTTAATGAAATGAAAAAGGGACACACAAACTTTTTTGTCTTTTGCCTTTTTTTTTTTTTTTAAGCTTCCACAAAAAGCACAAAATAATGAGTTCGCACAGAGTTATCCACATTATGCTATTAGAAAACTCCTGGGGATTTAACATTTTAAAAAAACAGGTGGGGAAATCTCTGGTTTCTGGCATGTGAAGTCACTCCCAGGGCTGTGAGGGCCCTGGTGAGCAAGAGAAGTGAGATAACACAAACCAGGAGGCCGACAAGGAGGTTCACACCTTGTGGTTGGATACAGAAGCAAAGGAAGTTTGGAAAAAGCTGTTCAGAATCTCTTTTAGTAAATCTGAGACATCTGAATAGTCTTTTTAGCTGAAAAAGTGTAAGGAAAGCATGGCAGGTGTGCACCGGTGGGAGTGGGACCAACCTCGAGGATCGTGGCCAAGCGAGTGAGATGGGCAGCAGCACTTTCAGAGAGGTTGTGGCAAGGCAGGGCATGGTGCTTCTCTGGGCAAAAGACCCTCCTGCTTGGCAGCAAACACACCTAGTGCAAGTATTAAAGAAGAGGGAAAAGGGGTTACAAAGTCACCCTTGACACCAGCTTTTTTCCCTATTGTCAGAGTTGTTCATGTTATTCTGAAGTAAATATGCTTTGCTGATACAACACATTTACCTTGTGCATTAGTCAGAAAATGCATGGAGTGTTCTTCTTCTTTCGTGTTGGTTCAAAACCCTTTTCCTGGTACGTTTCATCTTCACTGGAGGGTAGTTTATTTAAGTACTGAATTTTCCCATGTGTTTGCTCCAGTGCATGATTCTGGTATATGTTCGAATCGATTAACTGAGAAGAAAAAAAGAAAATTACACCAGAGCCTTTACTAAGGGAAGGTATAATTAACGACTTCAGATTAATTGGAAATGTTTGCTCTAAAAGTAGCAGTTGAGCTCCATTGTGATTAACTGCTTTCTCACAGGCTTTGTAACCTTGCAGGACGTGTTGTTCAGCAGGCAGTGGAGGGGAAAAGACTATCTGCTATCTCTGCAGAACCTTTATAAAAGAAACCTGTCATTTTCCCATTCTAAAATGTTCGGTGGTGCTATAATCACGTTATAAAAAGAAGTTCCTTGGGATTCTTTAATTTCAAAAGAAAATCATAGTTCCTTAAGGGCTGAGGACTCTAAGGTGGAATAGGCCGATACTAGAAATTTGATGCTGAGTGAAGTCATTGCAATTTTATTTTAACCAGATGACTTAAGATAGCTGTCAAAGAAACATGTTTCCCATGATTTCTTTTTCCAGTTTAGTGAAAAATTTCCATCCTGTCATGCTGGACAGAGAATAGTCAGAATTGAGAGCATTAAAAGAAAGACAATCTTTTATTAAATATTTCTTTAGAGGAACTGGACTTAGGCCCTGTTACATTATTCTCCTTTTAAGCTAAGATTCTTTCGAAGAATAGGACTTACTTTTAATAAGTTCAAATGAGTAAAACCTGTTTATATTAGCATACATTGACCTTCCTTTTCATTTGTATTGCCTTAAGTAATCTTGGGAGAATTCATTCCTAATCCTTTCCCTCCCACACATTGGCTATTATGGTCTCTCTTGGGTCCATGTACAGTGTTTGGCAAGTATGAGCTTAAAGGCTCTTGACTGTGAAGCTGGTGAATCCTATATGACTGTCAGAGCCTGCTCTTAGGCACAAGTTTCAGATCTGTTTCTGCCACGTTGAAGACCTGTCTACCGGGTGAACGGGTTGGCCAACTCTGCACCGTGTCGCTCCCCACAGCTTGTCACTGGCTTCCAGCCCAAATTCAGGCTGCCTCTTACTTTTGCAGTGCTGTCTTTTGGCTGAGCTCTGGCAGATAAATCAGCTGAGCTCCTCAGCAAAAGGTCCGTAACTACGTCAACTGAAAGAGCAGGTGGGATTTATATGCATGGGCATGTGGGGCTGCGCCAGCGAGCCTTGCCCTTGTGCCCACAGTGGTCCATTGGCACCTCTTCTGCACTGAACTTCTCAACTTCCTCTCCCTGTGTTGCTTCTATTAAAAAAATTGCTTCTAGGCTAGTAGAGGAAGGAGACCTGTCATCAAAACCAAATGTTTCAATTCCTGTCACTTTTTAAAAACTTTACTTTGCAGGAAATACTTAATGGCTTTTGATTTTTCCCTTTTGCCTCTATTTGGAGGAGAAGTTTCAAAATATGAAGAGTCCGCCTTCCAGCCATGCCTATTGAGGACTTTTAATCTCTGAATTAATTTTGATACGTTTTTTGTGTCATAATAGAAGTCACCATATATAGGTGGGGAAACTGAGGTACGATTCCTCTGTAGCTGCTGAACAGTTTTTGTCAGGGCCAGGGTTGGATTTTAGGAATGCCTTGCAGTTAATTCCCTCTTCTAATCACTAGACTCTTTCCTCAGAGACAGACAACAAAGGCAGAGTTTAAAATGCTGTTTATCTTTACAGGAATCTTGTATGTTAACCTGCAGGTGCCTTTGTGCTTTCATCCAATACGCACATACTCATGCTGGAGTTTGAAGACCTATGTTAAAGAACGCTGCTGTGCATAAAAATATTGCTGTGAAAATTGAGCATTGTATTTGTAATTCCTCAGGCAAACTTTGTTACATTTAGTATGAAATTTGTTGGGTGTTCAGATAGATCCAATGTACAGTAATAAATCCTAATTTCAGCATTCATGGCTCAGTGATTTCAGGAAGTCACTAGAACAGAAATATCAGTTCAGGAAAAGCAAACAAACAACTTCTACTTTTTTTTTTTTTCTTTTCACCGAGCTGCCATAAGGAAGCAAAGCATCATTATTGTTTCTTTCAGTTCTCGACATAAAAGGAAGTAACACTTAATAAAAGCCATTGGCTGCAAGATTTCATGAGAGAGAGAGAAGCAGAGAGAAAGAACGAGAACCGTGCTGTGGAAAAGCAGGTGTGATTCATGAATAAACTATAGTTCGCAACCCTATGGGATGCTGATGAAACAAATAGAATTTTCACAGACATGGATAATACAAGAACACAAGACACTTTTTCACAGGTAAAGGCAGAAACTGTTATGGCTTGCGTGAGAGTGCTATTTGTTGTGCGTAACTGAAGAGATGGCATATCAGAAACTGAAAATGACTTTGTATTTTAGTGGCAATGAATTTGCAGTAGATTGTTTAATGTTATGGATTATTATGTGATATGAGCTCACACTGGTCTAATATATCAGAAAGTGTTTGCAAAAAGATGTGTATGAAAAGATATTTTTCTGTGCTTTATTCTTAAGAAAGTTGAAACGTGTGAGGTTTTCCTGATACAAAGAAAGGGACAAAGAGCGAAAATCAGTCTTTCTGTTGCCATGTTAGAGAGGATTTATTAATACTATATATTATCTGTGCTAAAAATTTCCATAAGGTAATTGGAGTGGAAAAAAAGGGGATTATATTATAGGCAAATACAGTCTTTTGATAATCATACTGGAATCTGAAGTGATTGATATGCCAGGATTGAATATACATCAGCTTGCAGCACTATTGAATTTGAGAGTGCCTGCCAGATGCATAGTGGTTGTAGCATTCTGCTTGTTCCAATACTTGCAGGTTTGGAAGTCTGTTATCTGGAGTTTAGCAGTGGAAAACTCCTCTCTAACTAGGATAGCTGATAGCGTGTATTGACGGAGGTTCACTGGCGCATGACCTGGGGTAAAGAGCAATCGGGAGAAAGACGGATTGGGTTACGTGTAGGCTGAGAAGGTGTGATGGAGTGGTCCGAGTTAGTCCTGGGCAGATACCCAGGCTGGCTTGGCTTGCAAAGCATGAGAGCTGGGGAGAATTGAGCCCTGTTTGCATGATTTCCCTTTTCCACCAAGAACTACGAGATGTTCATTGGAAAGATTTGCTAGGCAAGGCTCTGGACAAACCCAGAGCAATTGCATAAACCAGGATGAAACTTTTTTATTGCTCTCTGGTTTGTCAAAGAGGAAAAAGGGCACAGGACAAATTGCTGCTTTTGGTTACCTCCGTACAACATCAGCCTCCTTGGCCTTTGGAGATCTTTGTGGTGGGCAGTGTAACGGGTGATCCAAAGACAGAGTCATTTAGCTTGACAGATATTAATTGCTTCAGCTGAAGTAATAGCACCTGAAGTGTAATAAAGTTGCAGGTCCCATGTGGCACTATTCAGTGTAACGACATGCTGAGGTGCTGGGATCTGTTTGGAGAAGCTGTTGATGACAGTGGTGTTGAAAAGGCACAAACGCAGTCCCGAATTGTTTTCCCTTTCTCTGCTGTCTACAGCTCGTGTGTTTGTTGCTTGGCACGGACGCCCAGGCCCGAGTTGCAGCTTATGAATTGTTGCTCTTTATTTCTTACTTCAGGTACTGCTGGGGAGGTCAGGGGTGGCGCAGATGTGGAAATAACCAAACGTTTGCTACCAGAAAGGGCTTACATGAATGAGAATCAGAAAAAGGGAAACCGTAACCAGATGGTGCCACTTTTCCCTTTCTTTCGCTCCCCAAGGCCTGCAATAAAGCATATGTGCAAAGCTCAGGTTGCACGATCACCAAAATATTTGCAAAGCTAAACTGCACCTGAGAAAAATGTGTGGTTTAAACTTCTTGTGAACTCCTTTTAAAACTTGACTATATGTCTTCCTGAAGCTTTTCATCTAAGTCTTCTGGGAGCTGATAAGATCACAGTGCAAGGTGGAAGAGTTGTCAGACCTTTTGCTTTTCCACCCTGCTTTACTTTAATCAACAATTTTAAAGTACTTTATCCCCATGGTTTTCCCATACAATTTTGTTAGACTTTTTGTTAAAGGACACCTCTCTTAGGTGACTGATTTCCCCCCCTCCTGCCCCATTCCCTTCCCCTCCGGTGTTTTCCAAGGTAGCTTAGCAGATTTTCACTGTATATTTACCAAGGGATCAATTCCATTTAAATTAGGCCAAATGATTCCCTGTCTTCTGATATGTATATTCATGAACGCGTATCCGGCCTCAGGAGCAGCTCTTGTAGCCTGTGGGATAAACTGTTGTTGCTAGACTACAAATCATAAATCTGATGTTCTGCTGATCTGCTGGGGCTTCTAATGACTTGACTATACGTATTGGGTGGTCAGTCCAGCACAGATGTGGATTCAGAACAATCTTCTCCTTGCAGTTAACATCAAATGTCAACCAGTGCAGAGGACTTGTGAGACAGTTCAGCTTCCTTGGTCCTGCTGGTTTTCAAACCTGGGTGTTTGTGGGTTCTGCAGAACTGCTGGATGAGATACGCTATATCAGTGCGTATTACTTTGAGACTGCTCCTACAGTTAAAGCCAGAATCACTTGTAGGCAGACTAAAGCATCAATATGGAAACAGTCTGTGTGGGAATCAGAGATCACCTTTCCTTGAGCCATCTAAAATGGGAACGTGTTTCTTGTATAAGACAAGATTGAAAGACCCAGGGAGGCTGCACTGAATTTTCATATGTTTGCTGCTTAGCAGGAAGTAGCCCATTAAACAAAGAGGATAAGAAATGCCTATGGGACAGGGATGAAGTACATCCCAAGGTATGTCTTCCTCATCACCCATACAAAGGTGAAATCCCTCAGTTTAATTTCCTGCTGCTGAGCCATTTGGAGGTCCATCTGTCCTGTTTCGTTCTCAATATTGTCCAAGTTCCTGAAACTGGGAGCACAATGAATATTGCCGGGCCTCTTTTTGAAGGGAAATTATTTCCTGAGTTTAAGAAAGGACTTCAAGACCCAGCATAAATAGATGTCCAACTAGCCGATCCTGAGGAAGCTGACCTTGTTTGGAAAAGGTAGTGTACTTTTGTAGGAAAGCATTAAGAACACAGCAAAACCATTTATACAGAGAAGGATTATATTCTGCTAAATCTGTCAGAGTTTAGGAGTAGAGTGGCAAGGAGAAATAGCCCCTTTTTACCTAAATATTTTGCTGTTTTTTTGTTTATTAACAAATCACAATCCTGGCAGGAAAAACAAAGTTAGGTCAGAAATGATACATCAGCAGATAGATGCTTGTTGGGGTTTTTCCTTAAGCTCTCAGACCTTGTTTTGATTAGAACATTAAATGTTCCAGCTAATTAATGTAAAATTCATGGAGACCCTGGATTCTCAGTTAAACATGCATGAAATCAGTGTTGCGTTCTCTATATTGCACTTCATACTTTTTGCTTAGCAGGTGTTAACTAATATGATCTCATAAACCTCAAGTATAATGAAATGAGTCTTGTTCAGCTTTTAATAATTTTAGCAGCCCAATTGTTGCTTGGTGTGTATCTTTCTTTCACAAGATGTTAGGGCACAAGATGAGATTGTAAGCTTGTGAACAGAAAGATGCCTGCTTTTCTCCAAAATAATTAATGTCACTGTGAAATTTTCTGGTAATCTTTGTTTCTTCTCAAGATGAATCGGACTATCACATTAATAAGCAAATATGATAATCCTCAATAGTTTTTATCACTGGATTTTTTAATTACTGTAACTAAAGGCATAGATTATTATTTTAGTAACAAACTGAAATACTTCTTTATTCTATTTCAGTCCATTTTGTAGTATAGCATTTAAGTTCTACCTCAACACACCAAGAAATTACAAGGTAAATTCACACGTAAGCATCATTTTGAAATCAAGTATCATTTCATATAGTCAGGACATATACTGCATGTTTCTGTGGCGGCAGGGCAGTGAAATCAATGGGAGTTTTACTCTTGCACCGAGTGTGCCTCATGTAAAACTACCCCTGAATGCTTTTGAAAATCTTCCCATAGTAGCTACTTCAAAGGCAAACTGCTTCTATTTAGGTAATTCAGATTGTACCCACTTAATTAATTTCAACTGACAACACTGTTCAGCAAGAAGTAAGTCTCTTATAACATAAATATCTTACATATTTTTAAAGAAAAGATTCACTTTATTTACATTTTTAATGTAGTTTTTCTTTGTGGAGGCCAACGTTTGGAGGAAATAAAGTGACAGTGGAAGAGGACGTAAACCTCATTTAATAATGACACACATTAAAAAGATAACTGCACATGTTGCCCATTCATTACACAAACTGTTAGTAAAAGTTGGAAACTAGCTCATCCTGGGAGCTCCTGCATTTTTGTTGTGGTGCCTGCCTCTGGCCTTTGTAATACCAACTGTAATGTAAAGCTTTCCATACATGTTTTCCCTGCCCATTCAGTGTAGCATTCTGATCAGGTGTACTTCTAGCATGAAAGGGGCACTTGACATTTTAATCATTGCAATCTCTAGGAAAAATGGAAAGGTTTCACTGTCCGTTGTATGGTGCGTAGACTGAGGTCTCTCTGTACGTACCCGCATATACAAGAATAACTCATGGTGTGTCAGTGTATGACTGTAGCCACACCAGCACTTCAGTTGTGCACTTTTCAGGCATGGAGGACTTACCATCATACCTAAAAATTCTGCAATCTTAATTTCTGTTTTGAGTACTACCTGTGAAGATATTTTGGTATGTATTTGAAGAAAATCACTAGCAGGTAATTAAAATACCATGTTAATATTACTTAATTTAGTATTGCACCTGCTTAACATGAAGTAAGTGAAGCAGCAAAATCACAGAATCCATGAAGTTTGGCAATACGTCATGCTTTTAGACAGCCAAAGTTCTCACTTATATTTGTAAGCAACTGGACTGAGATATAAAGGAACTGCGAGTGGAAAACTCATAAAAATACTATGCAGAGACTGCCGTGAATTTTTATTTGAAAATATAGAAGTGTACAACTGTGTCTTTATACTCCAAGATCACCCCTTGGAAACATCCACCTTAGCTTTAGTTGTCAGTACTAAGTAAACTCAATAGACAATTGGCACCAAATGGGTGTGGGGTGGAAATAAGAATGACCATTAACGTGCTGATCATATTTGGTCTCGATCAGTATTGAAGAACTGAAGCACCGTAGGCTTGGCTCTGTGCAGCCGAGGGCATCCCCTTAGTACAAGCCTGGCTGAAACAGGACCTAGGACGTGTGAGTTAGAATTTGGAAAACATCATTGTATTTCTTATGAGGTGAGGCTTGCTGCAAAAGGTTTCTCTGTACGTCTTGCTCTTTGGTACTTCATCACAACGGTAACGCTGAGGCTGCGTAATACCCAGCCAAGCACTGTCAGTTCTGATAAAGTAGGACACGGTCTCCTGACAGGAGGGGTTTTCAGGGAGCATTTCTCAATTGGAAATAAACTCTAATAGGCTGGATGACGTTTTCTAAGATCTTCTAAATCTCTGACTGCCACTTTCCCTGAAGGTGATGCTTTGAAAAGCAGTGAAAGCGTCTGTTCTTTGCACTCAGACTTGGACTTAATTAGAATGCAAAACAAGTGTGCAAAATATGGGTCAAATAAGAAGGAGGTGAGGTATGGCACAAACCTAGTAAGGCATCTATCAAAGCACCATTCAAGGCTTTTGGTTCCCATAGTGTCTGTAAAGCTTTTTGCTTTATTCTTCTTAAAGATGCTCAGTAATGGGAGATTCCATTATCTTCCCTAGACAGCTCAGTGGTTCGTGTTATCCTTACTGTTTTCCAAACATCTAAGCTGAACCCTTGCGCTGTCATTTAAATTTTGTTTCTTCTTATCCTATCACATGGGGAGCAACCTGCTCCTTTCCTTTTCGCAGCAGCTGTTTCTGTACTTGAAACCTGTGACTCCACCAGCCTTCTCTAGGCTGTGAAATCCCAGTCCTTCCTCTCTTTCCTTGTAAGTCATGTTTTTCCAAAGTGCTGATTATTTTCATTGTCCTGATCTGGACTTCTCCAACATGTCCAACTCTTTTCTGGAGACGTGGGAAACTTCACATGCTTTTCCCGCAGAAGTCTTTATTGGTGCGGAGTACTGGAAAAATTACTTGTGTCTTGCAGACTACGTGGCCGTCTGGGATATCCCAGTGGGATATTTGCTTTTATTGCAACAGCATGATGTTGTTAACTTGTGTCAGTTTGTAAGCTGCTCTAACTTCTGGGTCTTTTTCCGAAGAAAATGAGTTCCTCAGCCAGTCCTTGTGAAGCCGGTAATTTCTGCTGAACTTCTTAAAGATTTTTTTTTTTTTTTTCCCCCTCACTTGTTGAATTGGATATTATTGCTTCTCTCATTTGTATTATTGCTTCTCTCATTTGTCAGGCTTGTTCTGTATATGAATCCCTCTTGCAACCCGCTTGCAGTTCTTTCCACCTTTATGCCAAAGTCTGCGAGTTTAATAAACAAAATCTCTAGTCCATCACCAGATCATTAATGAAAACACTGAATAATACAAAATGGAGTCAGTCTCCTGTGCAACACTACTCAATTTATCCTTTGAATTTTCACAATGAAACTCTGGTAATTACTTTGCGAGTGTCGTTTCCTGACAAGTTCCACGTGCTGTTAGAGCAGGAAGGTCCTGCTGAGAACATGCCTGTCTGTTAAGTTGTGATCGAGGGAAACTCTAAAGTAGTCGCTTCATGTGAGACCTATAAATCGTCTGTTTTTCAAAGAGAGCTTTAAGAAATGTTAGGCACCGAGATTCCTCAGTATGGTGATATCCTCAAAACTGGAAGTGGGTAGACTAGTTTGTATTGTATGCTGTACTATGCACATATCACTAGGCACCAGTTTATATTTTAGGTTTCTAAATATTTGTGAGACTAGCTCTTTGAGATTTTTCTGTTGTTGTACTTAATCACTACATACCCTTACACCAATAAGAAAATAAGTTCTAATAAAATATCTTTGGGCTCCTCCAGCTCCTACTGAAAGTGGCAGAATTTCCAGTGTTTTCAATGAAAGCAAGCTACTGTTTGATGAATACCTTCTTCTTTGAATAAATGTTGACAGATGTTATTCAGCTAGATATAGAACTGGACAAATAATGCAAACATTATTACAGATGGATAATTTATTTGATGAATAGCAGCTCTGTTTGACAAATAATATTGGTCTGTCTCTATGACTGGCTACAAAAGATGGTATTGCCACATAAAAATATCACATCAGTCATCTGTATTGATATTTCATGTAAATTACAAGTGAAGGCTTTTCAGACACCCCAATCATAGAAGACAGCCACTCCCCTGTAGATATATGGGAGCGCTCAGTACGCTTTGGGCCAAGTTCAAACCTGGTAAAAATGAATACATTAGGAGATGAAACTTGGTAACACCAGATTGGAACTTTTAAGGCAACCGAGATTGTGTCTGCTGTCTTTAAAATGACTTAAATGACACGTTCGACATGCAGGCAGAATGCATTTCAGCATAATATTGTGAGGAAGACAAATACCCATAGTAAACTAAGCCAGTGCCTTTGATTTAAAGAAGAAAAAAAAAAGAAAAAAGAAAAAGTGTTTTCTTTAAAAGCACAGCTTGGAAAAGGAAGTTGCTACTTGAAATTTCATCACAGGTCAATCACCGCTTTATATCCTGGCACTTATTTTTAAGCTTCTACACTGCACTTGCTTTGCAGAAAGTGTTTTGCACTGTAGCTGGAAGGCACTGAGTCAACAGAAAATCCCCAGAAGGCTTTACCTCAAAGTCGCTTTATCCCACTGTTCTGGGTAGAAAACAAAATCTTCTATTATTAAAAGCTGTATTTTAAAAACAAAAGAATGAAAATACGACCCTATGCTGGATAAAAAATGTCAGGCATGTGTGCTAAAACAGCATATTTCTTTTTGTGTGGACAACATTAACATTCAGTCAGATTTATGCCCAGAAATTCATGAGATCTCTGTAAAGCAATGTGTAGGCGCTACTTGCTTCTTCCCTTTTGGATTGAGCCCCCTTGTCCCTTGGAGCATTGATCCTAGCAGGGATCAACTATGGACATATGACTGTGGGCTGCAGAGGATGAGGAAGAAGACCTCTTGGTCCAGCTTTCCCTTCTGGGTCTGGTGGCAGCCAGGAGCTGGTTTGTCTCTCACTCCTTGCAGCAAGCAGTTGACAATGTTTAACACTGTTAATGTTTAATAAGGACAAGTGTAAGGGATGCTTAACAGTGAAAAGCTTGACTAGACTTGAATAAAAATTTCTCCTCATTTGTACAGGGAGCAGGATTTCTGCATGACTTGGTTTTGTTGTCACAGGAAATGATAGAGCTCGGTGCATATTAGCTGTGATCTTCGCCTAAGCAAACCTGAAATAATGTCTCACTGAATTGTGCCAGTATTTGTAATAATTGAGATCATATATATAGCTGACTGACAGCCAGATTTCTTGCTATACGTCTCCATGGGTGTATGTGCACACATTCCAGGAGTCTCTTTGCATTAGATTGCTGTCATATTATTATGATTCAGGTAGGATGGTCCACAGAATAAGAATAAGCTGAGCAGAAGCCACATAGCTCAAATTCCTCTGTAGGTAAAGGAGAGAAAGAGTTGTGAAATAATGAGACATGTCTTAAATGCAGTGAATTGCCACCTAGAGAAGCCCAGGTATCTCCATTGACTGCTTAGGAGTCGCAGCAATCCTGTGGGGGATTGGGGATTGTGAACCAGTGTGTGTTGGAGGATGAGAGGCAGAAAGAAGAGACGCAGGAAGATGTTAGCCTGTCTTACCCTTCAACGGTTACCCATGTTCTGCATGCCTTCCACGGCTTTGCTCAACCAACTGTACATTATTCAGATGACGTGGCTTTAACTCTTCTTTCTTGGTTGATGCTCAGAAGGTCTGGGGACCTTTCTGGAGTCATTAGAGTAATATTTTCACAGCGTGGAGACTACATGCCAAACCTTCCCTACCTCTCAGGGCCTCCTGTGAGACTGTGCTGGGTAAACGGAGAGTGGCAGGAAGCCCTGGAAGGGGCCATGTAGAGTAGTGTGTTGGCAGCTGCCCAAGAATAAGCCAGAAATCTCGTATGTTGCCACTGAACACATTTTATACCATGTCTAGGCCAAAAATACAAAAACCTCACCCTGTAGAGTAATGGATATACAGAGAATGCCTGGAGCCCCATACACTTCCTTCAATTGTGAGCGTTGATTTTTCTTGCAAATCACTTACATAGCTATACTGAATTTTGGGTGGGTGATGAAAATTTAATCTGTATTAAACAAGCTTCTTTAACCTGGCAGGTAAACGAATGCATTATTAACGCCATCTCATGTGTTTCCCTAATGTGCATGCTTTATAACAGAAGTATTGAATTTTTTTCTAAGGTTTGTTATCCAACCTTGTATAAAAACATTCTGTTTGGTTGCACCAATCACATTCTATTAGCAATATAACACGATCTGACTTAGTGGCATTTCAGTGGATAATATGACAGAAATTGTTTCTTTTTAAGAAAAAAATATAGCCAAAACAAACAAGAGTGAACATTACAAAAATTGTGACATGCTGAGAGAAAAGCCCCACAGATACAAAATGATAAAGGTCAGGATCTGTTACTCAGGTCTTGTTTGCAAGTAAAAATATCATGCTAACATGTGGCTGTCAAAAAACTAAGCGAGCCAGACAGACTTCTGACAAATAATTTTGACAGTTCTCATAAGCTGAAAAGTGCCTTTTTTTGCCTCTCTTGTCTTTTTGAAATGTTTCCCTCCTGCTTACAGATGTGCAGAGAGAAAGAGAGTTAACAGAGACACTAAAACAACAGGGTGCTGTTAAAAATAACCTGTACGAAGCGCTGTCTTTTTTGTGCTCTCTGGGGAATGCATTAACTGTCAGTAGTCTAACGTACTAACTAACCTTCCTGAACTTGCAATATACAAAATGATTTGCTTCTCTTTTGCAAACATTTTCCTTCATACATTATTAAGCAAATTAAGAAATGTTCCCTGTTGTTTTCATGTCTTGGGCAGAATTTCATTCTAGTCTAAAGGAGACTTTGGTGAAGGTAAGCAGAATGATGAGTTGAATACTTCATAGAGCCAAAAATGCATCCCCTTCTGCAATTCNACGATGTGGCAAGGTTTCTTGGTCCTAGATATTTGGCCAGAATGACAGACCTTAAGATACCCAGTGCTTAGGGCACTGCAGAGTATGGAGCCTGCTTGCACAAGAATAGGGATGGTGACCCAAATCACTTATATGCTAGAAAAAATATAATTCAAAACCTCATATTTTTCAAGTTGAAACTCTTGTTTTCTTGGCCAGTCTTAGGAAGTATCCCTGCAGATGTGCGCGATATATTGTGTAGCTGGACAACACCATGAGATTCAAATGAGAACTGCACTTGTTCATTGAATTACCTGCGTACTGAAGCAAAGGAAATGTGTACTTCTCTTGTTTGTGTTAATCAGACTGTATCTTTGACATAAGGCTATGATGTTATCTTTACGTTATCATTGTCATCCTGCTGCAAAATCTTTGAACCCTTCTCCATACAAAAGGGCCTAACGGTTGCAAAAATACCATCCAACTTCCCATCAAGAATTGCTATCCTGTATAAATAGGATCTTGCACTTTAAAGCTGGCAGACCTTAGCCTTAAGGAAACTATATTTTTCAATTCAAATATATCCGTATTCTCATTTGCTTACACAGAGCCTGTTCAGTGGGGAATTACCTTGTTAAGATCTAATCGTATACAGTGTATGTGTGGTGTAAATATATGGCCATTTAAAATTCAAATACAGAATGTGGAGGTCATTGTAGGAAACTTCTGTGCCTCAGCAAGCGTGAATGAATTATCAGGCTGCTTTCATTCTTTCCTCACTGTTCACATTACTATTTGCGGCTGGGAGCTATGCCGTAAGTTACCTTTATATTAGCACTGAAAATTCCAAGGCTTTAAAAACAAAATATTTCTTCTTCTTTTTTTTA
This sequence comes from Burhinus bistriatus, assembly GCA_013397275.1. Classification (NCBI taxonomy): domain Eukaryota; kingdom Metazoa; phylum Chordata; class Aves; order Charadriiformes; family Burhinidae; genus Burhinus; species Burhinus bistriatus. Next base: position 1,860,920 of record VYXH01006725.1, on the reverse strand, counting down.
CTCCCGGTTTTATTTGTAGGCTGTAAAAACATACAATGTGTCTGTTGATCAGAAACTGGTTGAGATGTTAGAAATTTGGTAAGCTAAAGTGCGTTCTGTGTAGTGTGGCTCGGAAAAAGAGAACCTGTGGATGTACTGGTCCCTGGCCTCTGTGGTGCGAACGGTTGTTTTTACGCTGCCCATCAGACTTGTGCCAGGTGACCGTGGTGCTTGGATGGCTGGAGAGGGTCCTGTTCCGCTGCAGGGCTGCGTTGCTGGGGATTTTAGCAGAGAAGCTGCTCTGTATCTGTGGGGAGCTGTAGGCGTAGGTAAAGCAAGCGGCTGGTCAGGACAGGAAGGTGCTGGGGGTGGCAAAGCAGCTGCAGCCCCCCTGCCCTGCCTGCCCTGCCGGCCCTGCCAGCCCCAGAGGTCTGGGAAGCAGCTCGGTGGCTGCTGCTGGGGGTAGCAATCCCGAGTCTCAGGCAGCAAAACTGGCAGCTCTCAGGAGCTCCAATTTCTACCCACCCTTCCCCTCGTGGGCAGCAGACCTGGCTCTCCGGGGATACCTGTCTTTAGCTCTTCGCCTTCTTTTTCCTTTGGCAGGAACAGCGAAACCCGCTCCAGGGCTTGGTGCCTCGTCCTTGGGGTAGCCGAATTCAGGTTTGCTTGCCACGCTGAGATGCTTTGAGCTGCCTTGCTCTGAATGCGTTGGTCCCCACAGTGGCGCCGGGGAGGCCCCATTCCCCTTCCCCGAGACATCTCCCCCGCCCCTTCCCCTTGCTCCTGCACAGCCTGGGCAGCGCTGCTGGGGAGGGCCCTTCACCTGGATGTCCACGTGGAAGAGTTTTAAAACTCTTTCAAAAGACTTGAAAGAAAGATTTTACTGTAGTAATTTATCTCCTGGTGGTGAGGTCATTCTCCAAGGGGGTAGGAAACGTTGTATATTGTAGCTAATTGAATGTTGTAGCTAAGCTACTGGATAAAAAAAATCCCAAGTTCCTGAGCTTTGGTGGTAAAACCTACACGCTCCTTCCAAATTCCCAATTCTGCTACTGTTGAGGAATGGATATCACACAAGGGCTCTCTTTGGTCTGTCTCAAAGGGACGTGGTTTATTCCTTCTACAAAGTCTGTGAAAGAGCTTTACCGACAGCGTAAGCAAGCGGCTGTAGTTCTGGGTCCCTGGTTACTCCACTTGCCTTTTTTTTCCTTTGCTTGATTCCTGTTTGGCATTGCAATCCCCACCTGGTTCACTAGCGATATAAATTTGTGTGTAAGCTTATTGACAGTGCAACCTCCTTTTTCGGTAAAAGAAAGGGGAAGTGTAATGCCGGCTTATTAACGTGTTTAGATAAGTTCACGTGACAGCTGTACCTGCTAGTACCAACATCAATTTTTTCCCCTTTACCCTGAAAATTTCCAATGCTCCTGATTTTGCTTTCATGTTGTCTGTATGCAGTACTTTACACTAAGGGTAAGACACAGGCAAGCATGCAAAATTGATGTTTTCACTTCTTGCCAGATTTTCTAACTAAAAAAGATTTCCTCCTGGCAGTTCTATCTCCAGATATTACCACCCCATCTTCTAAAATTGTAAAAGCCTCTGTATATTTGATATCTTGTGGACTCTCACCAGGTTTCAAAGGGAGATTATATTTGCTGGGCAGGTTGTCGATAGAATATAAAATATGAATGAAATTGTAATTTTATGGCAGATACCGTAGCTGTAACTGTCACAAGCATCCTGTATCCTCAATAGCCAAATGAAAAAACAGTCTCTAAAAACATTTGATTGACTTTTTTCCAGTTAAGCCAGGAAAAAATCCTCAAAATTATGAACATGGTGAAAAATAAAGAAGTGAGCATTGAAGGAGCTTTACATTTGGCACAGAAAGAGGTGTATGCTGAAAAGGTAAGGTCACTCCTTTGATCTATTTTGCAATGTATAAGCGTGTTCTGGAAAACCTGGCTGAGTGTTAGGAGCGTGTCTGTATTGCTTTCAAAGATGCAGTCCCAAATTCTGCAACCGTATACACTCCAGTTTATAACCGAATGTGTCAGGTACTAATGGCTAATGCTACCTGTATCCTATGTAATGGACAGCCCATGTAGATGCTGCAGCACAGCGATGTTGTTACCTGTATTAAGTAGTTTAAATGTAGATTGGATGAATCTATACGAGTTTTGTTATTCCAAGTGCAGCATCATGTGCTGTAACAATAAATGTAGGGCAAATCCTTGGGCTGATACCATGAAGCACCTCAGGAAAATGATGGATCTAATCTCTGAGGGGTAGCCTAGTGTTGGGTTGTCCTTGGAGCATGACTGGTCACCATGAGAGGGTCTGACAACTCAGCATTATGCATGGCCACAAGAATGGCTGGCTATGAAGTGCAAAGCCTTGGCCAGTTTGACTTCAGTTCTAACATTTCCGATGGCTGGCTCTGACCTTCCACCAGGCAAAAATAGAATCGGTGTAAAGGTAGCTTCACACTGTTTTTGAGTCCTACAACAACATAGTTTTGCTGAGCATAGGTCGAAGAGACCAAGAGGTCTGGTCCAGAGATTTCTTCAGGATCAGATTGAGACATAAAAATGTCATTTTTCTGCTGTTAAAGCCCTCATCTCTTCACTGACAATCAGAAGTGGATCATTAGCATCTTTCCATTTTATAGAAAGCATGGAAGTTCTTTCCTGAGAAAAGTAGCAGTTGATAATAATGAGCGGAAATAGTTTGAAAATGAGGAGTACGTTAATTGTGTAAATTGGTACATCAGCCTTGTACTCCTCTCTGTAATCCCTGTCCAGTATCTCTCTTGTTGCAACCTCTGCCCATCATCACCACAGAAGTGCCAGCAGAGAATTCTTTGGAGAAATGTTCACTATCTGTTTCTCCTTCTGCTCTGGATTTTTGAACCAGCCTTTCTATGGGAGAATCTCTAGGAAACAGTGAAATCTTATGAAGTGCTAATGACACAATGTGAGATTTTTTTTCACCACAGGAGCTGATAGTGATTTTGAGATAAACCTGGTGCTTTTTGGAACTTTTAAAAATAACTTTCTGAACTGCTTATTAACTTCTTAGCTGGAAAGTAGTGGAAGGAGAAGCAAAAATAAATACAAATAAAAGAGCAGCACAAGTTTTGCAGAAGTCCTGCAGTCAACAAAAATATTAAACTCAACAGTGTAAGACAACGTGGAAATATATTCTCTGAATTAGAAGAGAAAGGGTTCCTTTTCTACTTCTGCTGTGTTAAAGTTTTTGTGATAGCTAATTATTAGAACTAAATAGAATTTAATATAGCTGGATCATGACCTTCTCTTTCCTGCATTTTCCTGAAGATTATAAAATGAATTCTTTTCCATGCACACAGTATAGCTGCTGTAAGGGACCAGATAACAAACTATATGCTCTCATATAATACGAAGGAACAAAGATCTTCCAATTTACTGCACTGCATGCAAGGGCCTGTAAATATTTTTCTTTAAAGTCACAGATGGTTCTTGTTTGCTACTGAGCCCATTTAATAGACTGCTTGTACTCATATGTTTTGAAATGTGTTTCTGTGGGCTAATTCCATGGGCTCTGCTCTTCTCCTTCCTGTCTTCCTGCTTTCTGCTCTCCCTTCCACCTTCCATCCCAATCTGTGATCCCTTTGTTAGTTCAGCAGGAGTTGTGAGTATTTTGTGCTTGTGAAAATCAGGTCAGGAGGGTGCTTCCATGATATCTCCATGTGGAGTTCCTCTGCAAAGCCTCCAGTGCTGTTTGAACACTGTTCACTGAGGGAGATTTCACCCAAGAACACGATTGGATTTGAGTGGACAAAAAATAACAGTGTGGACATATTGCTGATTTCTATTCTGTTTTTCAGGATCCACAGGATTTACTAACTGGCTCACAATTTAACTTCAGTATCTACAAATACAAACGCTATCGGTGGCAGAAACGAATTTTGCAGGTAACTTTAAAAATTCTCACTTTTGAAGAAATATAAAAAAAAATAGGACGCTTACGTTGCCACCATCCTGTGGTTCAGCGACCTATTAGAGAGGAACAAGATATTGACCAACTTTCTACCTTTTACACCAAAAGTATTTTGGGGGTAATATCTGAAAATCCCTCTACTGAGGCTCTGGCAGGGCTGTAGAATGGACTTGATGATCTAAGAGGTTATTTCACCTCTAAAAACCATGATTCATCACGAAGATGATTGATTATAATAGGCTCTGCCTGGGAGTTGTTGTATTACTTAGCAACAGCAACTGCACACAAGTGAGGCTTCCAGCAACCTGGTCTAGCGGGAGGTGTCCTTGCCCATGGCAGGGGGGTTGGAACTGGATGATCTTTAAGGTCCCTTCCAACCTAAACCGTTCTATGATTCAATGATTGTATGGACGTAGACGTACTTAAATATCTGTCCCCTTTGACAGGACCCCACTTCAACTGCTCTCTCTAAAACCTTGGGGAGAAGTGTTCATGGGGATACTCAGAAGGTTCCTTTGGCAGGCCATGCATTTCATCTCTGGTTACTCTGTCCTGTGAATTCTTTTTTTGACATTATGAACCCTTCAGGCTTTATTGATTTCCTGTATCATAATGGGACAACACTTGAATGGTATTAAAGCAAACTTCTGTTGATAACACCTTATGGTGATTTCCTGATTCCACAAAGTCAGTGACAGAGGTTTCATGTTGTTTCCAGGAATCTGGATTTCACCGAATTTTTTCTGCAGTTTGGACAAAATTTGAAAATGAGCGAGTCCAAGTCATACATGCTAGAGGGTTTTTTTTTTTGTTTACTATATTGTAGAAAATATAATCTCCTTATTTTCCTCAATATCCACTGTTTTTTGGAATTAAATGATTATTTGTTTAGACATAAAGCTGGTGGAAAAATGGAGAAAGCTATACTAGATGCGGAAGTTATCAGTTTGGGAATCTGGAGTAGTTTAATTCCAGTTCTACAGGTACCAGCAGCCTTCAAAGTCAGAGAAAATAATGAAAATCGTTCTGATTTGGAGATTTCCTGCTATAAACAGAATGGAGGGAAAGGCATTAGCATTTGGTTAGTGGGTCTGCACTACAGGAATGAAAGATGCCAAGAATCATTTATGACCAAAGGTAAATATCTAACTCAGGTGAGATCTGAAGCTCTTCTGAGTTTGTCTTCTCTGTGGGCCGCGTTCACTGAAGCTGGGCAGTCAGATAATATTCACATCTTATTGTATCAACAAAGCTCTTTCTGCTCAGCAGGGACTGACACATAGAACAGAGACTGGAATCTGTCTGTACCAGTTTTTAACACTACAGATATAGATTGTGCAGTGGAAGAAGAATAATCTTATTTTGAAGCAAACAATTTTTAATTGTTATAGCTGTGAAACAGCAATAAAATAACTTCATTGGCTATTATCATCACTCCCTTAACCTATATGTACGCATATATATGTATCCATACATACAGACAAAAAATCTGTGTTAGATAAGATCTAAACTAAACATGGTAATATTTACATCAGAAAGTAATCGCTCAATAGTGTTGTCTTTTCCTGACACAGAAGCGGCTGTTATAAAAAAAACCACCTTCACTTCATTTTAGTACTGGGGCATAGGTCAAACCAGTTAGTAATTGAATCTCTGCTGAGATGGTCACGCCATTAGTTTGTGCAACCACTCTTGCTGAATGGGAAGTTTTTGCACTGGGTTGTGTAAGACAAGGAGGATTTAAAAAGAAATAATATTTCAGAGTGATAAATTGATGCATATTCATCAAAAGAGATAGGGAAACACAGTTACAATGAATATTGTTTGTTTTGTAAATGAGACAAATATAGTACAGTATCCTGATGATGGAATGTCATTTTTTATTCTATTCATCGGCAAGATAGATACATATTCTAAGCTGCTTCTTTATCTAAATGCCCTTGCATGGTAATATTGGGGGTGCTGTCTTTCCCTTTCAATGAAGAGGAGCGACGGAGTCGAGTAATGAAGAACTTTCTATTCCAGATTGATTTCAACACAAAGACCATTTTTAACATTGAAAAAGGAATTATTAAGAAACAGTTCCCTTTCTCGCAAGTCAAAGCTTGTGAAGATACTGAAAGGAGGCGCTTCAGCATTGTGTTTCATGGGCGACAAGATTATGAGCTGGAAGCAGTGTCTCTTGATGATAAAAGGAAGGCAAGTTTTTACAATGTCATAGACAGATTGCTATAAATAACAGCTAATGTTATGGTAGTACCCAGCAGGTCCCAATCATAAATGGGAATTGTTATGCTGTGCATTGTACAAGCAAAGAAGTAGGTATGTCTTTATTCTGTGTATGCTGGTACATAGAACAAAGGGAATGTGCGTTCAGGATGAAGTTTGGCCTTAGGATTTTGCCACAGTTCACTAGGACTGAAGATGTAAAGCCAGCTCAAGACGTGATATGAAAGTGGATGCATTTCTTCAGCTACACCTTGAATGTAACTGGTCTGAGACTGTATTAGAACAAGCAAACAAAACTGGCGACTTGTACAGCTGAACCTTAATTGACATTTTCTAAGCAGTTTTTTTTCCTATATATAAGATATTTATTAAAATGCACGCTTTTAAGAAGAATGAATGAGGCCATCCTGATGCTGTGGAAAGAAAAATGCCTAGTTGTTCGTCTTTTACCATCAAAATACACTGAAATTATAAAATTATCAGAGGAAGACAGCCTAGGTACAACTAGATATTAATTTAATTGTGTGGCAAGATTTTGTATAAGCTGTTTCATTTTGAGGTCTCAGCTCCTTTTGAGTTCTAGATCCAATGAAATATTCCAAGTACTTAGTGTAATTAAGCTCTACATTGAAACTTGAGAAACTTGAGTCATGACATTAGCACTAGTTTTTCAGCTGAATGCAGATATCCCGTGTGTTCAGGGGTGATCAGGTCTTGGAGTTTGTGTCATCCCACCACTGAGATGCTGAAGCCAGCTGCACAATTTAGGTTGAGATACAAACTCTCAAAAAGCATGGAAGAGTTTCTGTCCAAACTTCTGATGTGACCCATTTTTAAGGGGCTTTTTGCAGAGGGATTCATCCCTCGTGAAACTTAATGGTTTCACTCAGTGTGCAGAAAGCTTTATTCCAGATGAACAGTACCTCATGGTTGATTAGCTAAATTTACAAAATAGATTACTTTTAGCAGCAAGGCACAAAAAGGCGCATGCATTCTGTAGTAAGAACACTCAAATATGGCCCTGTATAACAACAAGAGCGCTTTAAATTCACACCCACCATAATCCATGCTATTTTCAAGTGTAGGCAAGCCTTCATTTTTCTACTGGGTTTCTTTGATATTTAAAGCTAAAGCAAACAATTACTACTTGGGCTTGAACTCAGCTGAACAGAAACTTTGTCCTAAATTGCTTTGTATATGAATTAAAAAAGTAAAATTATGTTTTACAGTAATCCCTCCAGAAAAAAAATTATATTCTCCTTCCACTGACAGGTTTAGCACTTGTGGGCATAAACCCAAATTGCAGTTAAGTAGTTTAGCATCATAGAAAGACCCTATTTATTTTATGTTAATTTATGTCACCTATTTGGCTGCTGCTTATAGTGTTGTCAATCATTTTTACACTTGAAAAATTCACCTATTAATGTCTTATTCAAGGGAATTAACATGGAAAATATACTCTCTCTGCTGCCACTTATTATATAGATAATGTACCTTCTGAGCAGAGTTATACAGAGCAATTCATACAAGAGACCAGCAGAGTCCTGCTCTGGAAGACCTGCAGAATGTGATGTGATACATGAAGGACTGCTGGATTTGCAGCAAAACACTTTTACATCCACTGAATGGGTGAAGTATGAATGGCACTTTCGTAGAACTCTGGGTTGTGGATTTTATTAAAATTTCTGATAAACACTTAAGATTTTAATTTGCTGATAAGTTGATTATTTAATCACTTTTTAAAGTTAACAGCTACATGCTAAATCTGCATGAGATGAAAACATTGAAATTAACTGGTACTGCAATAGTGGTACCCAGCAAAATGAAGTTCTGATGTGTGCTAGAGACTGCTGTGTGTATTACTAACACAAATATGTGATGGTGATGAGTGATTTTAATGGTGGGACTTCTTTAAGTTTACCTCTTTACTTTTTACTCCATTTTCAGCCATAAGGAAAAGGAGAAAAAGACTGGCAAAGCAGATAAGGAGTACGGGAGTCCTGCTAGAGAACATTGACTCACGGTTGCCAAATGGCTGCCCCAAAATTCATAATTTCTTCTCGTAATGTTCTGAACTTCCCTCCTGTGGGGGTGGCCAACCATGGTGGCCTAATGGGGTGGTGGTTTCAGAGACAGGAATCATTATTCAGTAGGAAATGGACTGTCACCACCATTTCATTCAGCCCCTAAACCGTCAGAGATAAGCATGAGTTCTGCTTCTGCTTATTCTATTACTGAACTAGTGAACCAGCCACAATGATTTTACACAGTTTGCTACCCATCCTAGAGACAACCCACCCTTTCCCTGAGCCAGCTTCAAAAATACCTGGAAATTGCTTATACTATCAAAGAGAGAGAGAAAAAAAATCTGTCTACCAAAAACTAATAAAAAAAATTAACATTGTAATTATCTGCACAGGGCAATTATCTCAAAAGATTTCACGGTTCACAGAAAATGATTTTAATTGTTTTTAAAAGGCTACCACTGTATGTCTTGTAAACGCTATCCTCAAGTGTGTCCCAGGATTTGTTACTTTGCAACATTTAACAAGTTTGTTAACAAACAGAAATTGATTTTTATTTATCTTGTGAAGCAAAGCCCTTGTTGCTTTCTTCTTGATATTAATCCTCTCTGTTTTTTGGCAAAGTAAATAATGGTGGAAACATCTGGAGATCCGATTAAACTGTAAGTCCCTGCTTTAAAGAAAGGAGAGATCAATATAACTGCCAGCTCCATTAAACAATTGTTATCACTTTGACTGTTTATGTGGGAATAGATGCAATTTATATTTTATGTTTAATTCTTCTGGAGCAGCTAAACTTATTTAAATTCCTCATAGAACACCTTAATCAACTAGACACACCTTGAAGAGGGAGCTGAGGAAAAGAAAAGTCTGATAGAACTGTCAGAATGATAAAGAAATGCAGTAACCCTCCAGAAAAATGAGAATGCAAATGCTTAAATAAGAATAAAACCCACATACAGTAAAGCCCCACTTGTTGAATGTGGGGCCTTTGTTATACACAGCAGAGCGGAACCCTGGAAGAGAGACTGAAGCAGAACATGGTCCTGTAATGGAAGCTGTGGATGGGCAGGCAATTTGTGCCAGGATTATTTTATCATTTAAATAGGTAATACCCACACTTTGGCACAGTCATTTCTGATGGAAGCCCTTGAGAGCAGAATACTTTGACGCCTTCCAAGTGACTCGTGGGAATGAGGGAGGACCAGGATCAGTCCTCATGGATTAAGAGCATGTGCAGAGGAATTTCCAAGAGAGGGAGAGTTTTTGGACTATAAGGTTGACCACTAACTTATGTTATGGTGACTTATTTATAGCTTGGTGGCAGTAAAACTTGGAAGACACAGAAACTCTGAAGCCTATGCGCTGCTCAGTCATGTAGTGAATTCCTTTAAGAGCTCACAGTCCAAAAAAGCCACCATCCCAAACAAATGAGAGGAATAAATGGAGTGGGAGGGACAGATTGTAGCTAACAAATTAATGGGACTTGTGTGATTTTTAGTTGATAGTCAGATCTTCTTAGTTTTAGTTGTCTCATTAGGCATGGCAGGCTAGAAGTTCATATCTTACGTCACAGTTTATGTATGTGTCAGATGAGAATGAGAAGCCCTCATCTCAAAGGTTTTATGCCTTACTATTGATACTTTTTGACTGTTCCATGGAAGTTGCTATAAAAATGTGGAGACTTATTGACATTAGAAAATGCTTTAACAAAGGCAAGGCTTGTGTAAATAAGTAGTCAGTGAAGAATGAGCTGTATCTCCATTCCTTGTCCTTCAGGTACTTGGTACAACTACGTGAAGGAGAATTGACTTTATATTGCATAGATCTGGGAGGAAAGAACAAGACTGCAGACCCTGTAACAAACACAATTAATTTGTCGGGTGGTAATGTGAGTGTCAGCAAGGAGAATGGATGCAGTACCTTTTCAGTTCAGACCAAAGAACACAGTTATTTGTAAGTATAGTTGGTAATTAATAATTTGTTAAAGCAGAACTACTGAAAACAAGGTCAAGCAACAAAGAATCTCAATGTCCCAGAACAAAATACAACAGTGGAGAAAGGAGGCCATCAGAATTATATAGATTACCCCTCCCATTGCTCTGCAGTGATTTGATGAGTATTTTAAGGAGGACTCAAAAGTACCACATTGTGGAATTGAGAAGATACATCGAAATACTGCCCACAAAGACTTGGCTACTTGTCATGCCAGGAGCCAGTGAAGAGATATATCATTCAGCTCGATAGGAAAGATGTGTGAACAGGTTCTAACCAGCTTGTGCAACAAGCACAGTAAGATGTAGCACATTGTTCACCTTCCCCCAAGGTGGAGAAGAGGAATTACGAGGTAACTGCACCACAAAGTCAATATATGGCAAAACTTCAGCTCTCTAACCTTAGACACGTAAGCAATTAACTGTGTCTGAAAAGGTCAGTGTCAGCAGCACTGGGCTCCTTTGACAAGTAAAGCTGCTGAACATCATTCTGCTTAAATAAGAAATACCTATGGCTGTATTAGTCAGCATGTTATTTACACTTCCTTGTGTTTATATATGACATTCTTAAATTTCAGGTTTCGAATACCCTTTACTGTCCAAAAGAACAGGACAGAGGATGTTAGCAAGCTCCAGAATGAATGGGTGTCTCTCATAGAGAGGTACTGTCAGCTGTGCAAGGGTGCCTCGCTGCCTCAGGAGGCATCTCAAGGATGCACCTCCTCCGAAGCAGATTATGAGGATTTTACTGTACCTGTGAATGAACAAAAAGAGGAGACACTCTACTTTGGTGTGAGTTCTGCAACAACCAGTCTGAACAAGTCTTCAAGCCCCCAGCCTGCAGAGGAGGAAGCAGCCCCAGCATCACCCTCTCTTCCACTTCCCATGAGTAAGGCAGAGGTACCGCCAGCCCCACCTGCATTACCACAGCCCTGCAGCCTCTCTCCATTGACAAAGAGAACCAAAGCCTTCCACTGGGATGTTGTTCCTTGTGATAAGGTGAGGATGAAACTGATGGTAGCTGTTAAAGAAAAAAAATAATGTTGTAGCCTATATTACACATACAGTTATCATAAAAGTACAGCTGTGCCACAAAACAACCTGGATGCCTTTCTCTGTGCTTGGATGGAACAAAGTGCCTCTGTTCTTTTGGCTTTTTGTTTACCCTGTCACTCCTATATTTTTTAGATTCAAAAATCTCTCTGGGGATCATGTGACCCTTGCAAGAAAAAAATAGATGTATCCAGACTCTGCGATCAGTTCCAGATCCAGGACATGGCAGTGTTTTCGGGCAACGAACCTTCAGTGAATCAGCACATCATGTTAGATCGAAAAGTTGCACACAACTTCAGTAAGTGTATTAATAACAACTGCGTACTCCTATCTGGAAGCCTGGGGTGAGCACTGCATGCATTTTCCATTTGTACTTTCTGCCATTCAATAGGCAATGAGACAAGCTTGTGTCTAAATCATCTTTTAATTCAGTGCCCCTCTACTCATTTATAAAAATAGACCTCATGGCTCAGTTGCTCTAAATGTGCTCCTTAATGACACAGAGTAGAAACACCAAGCTTCTCTTCTTGTACAAAACATGTGGATGTGCCATTGAGCTGTGATGCTGTTGTCTTAGGGCAGATGTGTAAAATCGTGTATGACACCTGTGCAATCAATGTTAATATGCTGATTCAAAGGATTTTCAAATTTTGTGGGATGTTCAGGTGAAACAAGTCAACAGAAACAGCTTGGTAGCTAGAACTTTGAGTACTGTGCTCAGTCTCTCTCCTACATTGAGCTCAAGAATATTCATGTAGTTGTAGATGGGTTGGTGTAAGAAGCCTTTGAGGTAGCTACAAGCCAGGTCACAGAACTCTCTTGGCCTTTCTCTGGCCGATAGCTTAGACTGTGAACAACTGTCTTGAATGATCATGAACAGGATCCTTCCCTCTCATATCCCAGGTACGATTCTGCTAAAGGCCTGACCTAGAACAGTCTTTCACAGCTAATGAAGCGGTTCAACACATAGTTCTGGTCTTACTAATAAAATGATGTAAAGGTCTTTCAATTATTTTGATGAGAAGTGGTAGGTATTAAAGGAGCAAGAGTAATTGTTCTTCAAAGACTACTCTGATTTCTATTACAGAGATGGCTTTCCAAAAAAGTTCTATAACCTAGAGATGTTCTAAGAAATGTTACATGTGTAAAGAATTTGTGGCAGTTAATTTTGAAGTCTTAATGATTTCATCTTTGTGAATATTGATAAGAAAGAATATGTTTCGGAGATCGTGTAAAGTTTTAATTGGGAACTGTAAATGGAGATAACTTGTTGGAATTATTGCATCCATTGACTAACAATTTGAAGGGTTAAAAGGAAGTGAGTGATACGAAAGTACTGTTGTAGATAAAAAGAATCCTGTAACAGCACTTTTATCTACGAAGTTATTGCAGTTTCTTTGAGGAAATGTCTTTCTTTTGCTTTGCAAATAGCACCCTTCTTCCTTTTGATCCTATTCCCGTTACAACTTTTTTCATTGAGACATTCTACATCCATTTCTTAATCTTATCCTTAAACTCCCATCAGTGAGATTTTTGGCATATACTTATTATAATGGACATTACTTAGATCAAAAACTAATTTGATCCTGAGAATTCTGATTAATCTTCCTGCAAGTCCTGCAAACCACAGTTCTTAAATTAATGAATAAAAATATGAAGCTCCAAAATGCCAGTAGGTTACAATTTCTTGAGAATTTGAGTGGGTTTCTGAACACAAGAGAAAAACGAGAGTTCTGAGGGAAGATCTACAGACTGAATTCAAGTCCAATATATGACAGAATGCAAATAAAATCTAAGTTATCTAGTGGATTCTGGTAGACAAAATAAATTTCTGCTATGCAGAGAACAGATATCAGAAAGAGAGAGACAAGAAAAAGGTCCTCAGTTTTCTAATGAAAAAGTTTTGGGAGACACTATAATATATATGTTAATCCAAGAATGTGGGATCTGGTGGGTGAAAGACTGATATAGGAATCAAAATAGCAGCTTCTGTGACTTGACTGGTGCCTGTTTCTCTGTATGACACCCAGTTTCCCATATATACAATCCTTGGTTTTCCTAGCAAAATACTTTGGCAAAGTCTGATGACTAGAATTTATTCAGCGGCTAATTTCAGCTACTGAAAATGTTTAAGAAAATATTAAATACTTTCTAGACAGGTTGTGAATATTTTAAAATCAACATTTTACTATGAGTTATTCACTCTGTTATGGTCTGTAGACATCACCGCACCTGAAGAGATACTTGGTTTAAAAGGCATAGGGAAGCAAAAGATATAAGGCATAAAAAGCATAAGAAGGAAAAAGGGAAGATTCTGCCAGGCTTAGCACTCAAACTAGATCTTATAACAAAATTAAAAGGGTGAAAAGTGTGTCAGAGGAAGAATAAATGGTATATACTCCATTGACCAACAGTCTCCTGAGAACCATTAATAGCTGATTCGGGCCACAGCAAGATCCTATAACCTGAAAGACTCTGTTCCTTTTTAGAATTGGAGAGAGAAAAAAAAAAAAACCCAAAAAGGTAAATCATACACATCCTTCCTGAATTCTCCTTCCCAGTTCCCTTGTGCTGCTCGGAGGAGTTCTGTCGTAGCAGACACTCTAGGGCAAGTTTCATGCCACACTGAGAAACATTTAAACCATTTCGCTTCCTCTGCTGATGCCCTCTGTTCACTTCCTTGCGCTTCCTTTTTTACCTTCAGCCTTTGCTAACGATGATGGAGACAGACGGTAGTTAACGAATAACTCACAAGACAAAGTCGTCTTTCTGGGAGCAACAGCCTTACAAATGGTTCTTCGCCTGTTTGGGGAAGAGATGTCTTATTTCCATTTCCCTATCATAATGCATGTTACGATGCAGCCCTATGTCAGCACAGAAGTCTTAAACATCACAAAAACTCTTAATCAGATTTTAGAATATCAGGCAGTGTGGAAGAAGGGAGCACTTCTTTTGAACCCTGGAAATTAAACAAAGCAAGTAAACAAAATCAAAACAAATAGAAAAATTTAATTTCTTTAGCTTCAAAATATTATACTATGCCAATACATTGTATTGTTATTTGGAAAAAAATTGTTTTGACTGTTGAGCTGAGTACACGAGAAATATATACGACCAAGTACTTGAGTACATTCTGATAACAGTATCTTGATAGTTCTGCCATAAGCATTGACTATTTTCTGGCAGAACTATATTTTTGCTTGAGTACTGCTATGTATATTTAAAGAAAATATGAAGACTGAGTTTTTGCCTTAGCATTCGCAGTTACCCTTAGCAGTTTTTATTTTTTTCTGTGTTTTTTTTTTTTTTTTCTTTTTTCCCTTTTTTTAAATCTGGAAAGTAAATATGAAATGTTTTGGTGATTTTTCCTTCACTTGAGAATTTTCTTCCAAGTAATCTAAGAATCATTTTCCTCCAGACATTTTTCTTAAAAGTTTCCGTATAAAACCAAGCGAGCTGAAAGAAAAACTATACATTATACATGAAGAGAGTGGTGGACTTACAGATGAGCAGATTACAGCACTAAGAAGGTAATCTTTGGCGTTCAATTGTTTGTTTATAATATACGATACCTTTTGGAGAAGGCATAATCTTCTGCAATAACGTGAAGTTGAGGAAAGATGCTACTGAGACATTGGATCTATCCTGACTGTGACAGAAAATTAGGGTTGCACACAGAAATCTCAGTCCTTGCAACTGAGATTTTAGAATATGCCCCCAAAATATCACTTTCCCTATGTTGTGTTGGTAGGGGGATTGCAAGAAATGACAGCAAATCTGACATGATTTTGTGAAGTATTTACAAGGAGCAGAGTTAGTAAAAGAATAAGTTGTGGCAGTGAGCAGGCGTAACTTGGTGAGAAAACTTTACAACATCTCTTACTACAGCCTTACCATCTATTGTGGGATCAGAAATGAAAGATTTAAAATTGGTTTGGAGAGGAAGAAAGCAGAGAACTGTTAAAGGAGCTTGATGGGATGATGGGATATTAAGAGTATCAGTATTTCTAAATGGCAGAGATTTGTGGGTTTAAAGCAGAATGCAGATTTCTGTATCTTTAAAAAAATTGAATTACTATATGAGAAAAATAGATTTCAGGAGTGCAGCAAACTATTGGCATGTGAAATTTGTAGGAACTGGATTGTATATCTTTGAATAGTTTAAGATGTGGAAAGCAAGGAAAGAAGTGGGATCCTAGAGTAGTATCCATTGTACACCCCAGTCCCCATGTGATACTTGGGCCATTTTTTTAAACACATGCGTGTGAAAACTTGATGTGGAACTTTTTCATGCTTCAAAATGAGAAAAAAATTGAGTATTTTGCTACAGCAAGCTTGGAAAAAGATGACACTGGCAAAGAAAGTGAAGAAGTAAATAACTGATGTTTCTACTTCTTGTGGAACGAGTTTAATTTTGGCCTTAAAATCTTGGTCCTAATCAGTACATCAATAGTAATTTTAAAGTCTGCAGAATCATGTCTGTACTTAGAAAGTGATGTGAACAGGAAGAACAGACATGTAACATTGAATTAATGTCATTCTGTGAGATGGCTTGTACAGAGCTTGGCTGAAGTATGAAGGGACACTGAATATGTAAATGTTTTATACGTACCAGTGTTCCGGAGGAAGTTTCCATGCTGCCCCAGTGCTTTACCAGTTATACCTCACACTGGTGCACGGCAGATGATGAGCTAGCGAAAGGTGTAGAGCCCCACTGAAGGGAATGGAGCTCTGTTGCCTTTCAAAAGCTGACTTTAAAGGCTTCATTCAAAAAAGAAAGGTCTTACTGCAGTACTGCAGTTTCTAATTGCAATGATGGAATTGGTCAGGAGACAACTGCAGTGAAATTTCTGGGACATCCAGTTACACATGTGCCTGTCTCTGGAGAAACAAATGGTTGGAGCGGGCGGCAGTAAGGAAATGCCTCCAGTCCTGCAGCACCGCAGAGTGCTTGGGGTCCAATCAGCCCCGTTTACGAGGGCAGCCTCTGCTCATACCTTGGCTTGAAGGAAAACACTGCACACACTCTGTTGTTCAAGCCCTGATACAGCACTGCAGGTTCAGTCCAGGATCTCCACACTGTGGAAGTTGGTGTAACACCACTGTGACCACTAATGTATAGCATCTGGGCTCTTTGCCATCAGCCAATAATAATAATAATAATAATGACAGCAATGAAGCTTGAAAGATTTTATTTCTTCCTTGAAGATTTCGGAGTCTTCCTTTGATAGTAATAATGCTGAGGAAATTTTTCTAGCAATCGAATGTGTAAGAGATATTGGATGCTCTATTGCTATATGTCATATAAGACCAAGGATTCTGTTCCTGGGATTCTTATTTATTGCCAAAATCTAGGTATATGTGTACAAATATTGTAGTGAAAAGAAGTTAATTTTTTCCAGCCCAACAGTTTTAAAAATGTTGCTGCAATAGATAAGATGCGTTTCAGAATTGCGGGTTGGATTTCCAAGGCAGTTCAGTGTCTTACGGCTCCCATTCAGACATCTCATCGAAGCAGCAGGCACTTATCTTGAAACATCAGAACTCAGAAGTTTCTCTTGTACTGTATTGGACTTGGCATGACACAAGTAGCAGGACACTTAGCACTTTTGAAGAGCTTTCCACTTGATTTAGGTGCCATGGTAGAAAATATTACCATTGAAAACTGTGGCCTCCATTTAATTGAGAACCTGTGGTTATGACAGGAATTTAAATAGGATAGTCAGGGGCTGGAAAATTCCTCTCTGTGCAAATTATACCTGTCATACCGTCTAAGCCTGAGCAGGAAGTCTAAATTCTACTATTGTAGAATGAAAAATATTTAAAGCCAAAACCAAGATTACATTTTCAAGACTGTGACCAGGGAGCAAAATGTTCTGCTCATGTATCCAGGGAAGGTTCGTGGAGGTGGCGGAATATTATTAGAAACTTCAGGACTTATTCTGATACGGAAACCTTTCCATAGTTCTCTGAATGATTCTTTATCCTGATGTCTTAGAATTGATAGCAAAGTACTCTTTGTCTCTATAAACTTAATTTTTCAGAACAGTGGGAGATTTTTCATTGCATGCGTTCCATTAGAGTTGCATATTTATGGAATGCATTCACATATTCTTCTGCTTCCTTTTCCATGGCTTCCATTGTTTAATGTTTTAAACTTTAAACCTTCTAGATAATCTGCTAGTTTCATTTCATAGACATAATACATTAAAACAATTTGATGGGATATCAACCTTCTGATTAAATGAAGATATTTTCTGTCAGCTTTAAAAAAAACATTCTTTGAATTTGCTTAAAAAGTCATATTTTAATAATAAATAAAACCTCTTTCATTTGTCAACAGATAACTTATTTTTAAATGAGAATTCTTTTTTTTCTTGATGGTGAAGGGTGATGAATGTAATATTTTGTAATCTGCTTTAATATAGATTTAATAATTCAAAACCTAGCAATTATTCAATTGAAATATTGTATGAAATTATTGACAACAGCAGAAAAAAAAAATCTTAGTTTGTCCTGTATTTAACATGCCAAAATATTTCCTTTATTTCTTCCATCTTTGAATAAATTTCCTTACTTTTAATGAAAATATATATCTATCCCCACAAATGTGTAGTCACGCTTGCTACAAATTTAGTAGGTTGTTTGCAGAGAAAGAAGAGAAGATAGTAGACCTGAATAGTTATTTAAGATTCTTAACACTCCTTCTCATATGTTAGCTACAACATCGATTTAATTTTTCTTAAGGTATGCTGTGAATTCCCACAGTGTATCAGGCAGGCAGGAAGATCTCCAAAAGTCTGGAACTGTGGTGGTGTGTTTATTTTTCCAAGTGGAGGCATATTTAAAGAAGTCAGTTTTCTAAAACTCTGCAGCTCTGGAGTACTGTGGGAGAATATTCTGTTACCCTATGCAGAACTCTTGTTTCATGGGCAATTAAAAAGTTTGAGAAGTAGGAGTTGTTCAGACCATGGGGCCCACTGGTTAATCACACCGTAGTATTAGTCTGCTCTGCTTTTGTGCTAATTTTTCAAAGAAGTTATTACTGGGGCCAAGTGGAGCCAGCATGTCCATAACTGCTCAAAAAGTATATGTTGTTTCTTGGTGCTTTGGAAAAATTGTCAGATATGTTAATCCGATCAATGAAAGCAAAACATGTATGTATCAACCACAGAATTAATGAACCTCTTTGGAAATTAGAGCCTAGACTCCTCTGTCACATGGTTTTACCTTTTCCACAGTAGCCCAGGCCATTGTAAATTGTCTGTAGATCTGCAGGTGAACTGTTATTTTCAAGCATTTCCAGATATGCAGATGTATCTGCAGATCATTTTTGCTTTCCATCGCATAGTTGTCTCAAATGTCTATAAGGTTCCAATGATTAAAGAATAAATATGCAATACGTAAACGATGCTAAACAGTGAGAAACTCCAATACGTGGAATGGAATGATAGTTTTATGTTACAACAATATTGAATGAAGAGGAGGAAGATGTCTAATTTTCATTTGCTGTTTTACAGATACATGCCAACATCAAAAGACGCAGAAAGGTACCAGTCATTCAAGGGGTCTCCTTCAGAGCTGCATGTGGTTGATCAGTTTATGTTAGAGGTAAGAAGATACAGCGTTGAAAGACACCGCGTGCTATTTCTAGCACACACTCTTCTAGATAAAACCACTTCAAGAAGCTGTTGTTTGGAACTTAAATTTACAGTCTCAGCCAGAATCAGTATAAGAGGATTTATCTGATGAAGAGTTGAGACAGGTAGATATTATGAAGAGAACTGTATGGATCCCTTTGCGTCTCCAAGTCACATGCCCTCCCCTTCCTCCAAAGTAGGAGTTGATTTATTCTGAGCTAGATTTCCAAAATCTATAAGCATAACATCGTATGCGTTTAACCGTTCTTCTTCACAAGAAATGAGTGTCATTGATTTTAATAATGTTTGGCCCTATGAGCATACAGTGTCTTCTTGAATTTGCATATGCAAATGATGCATATTCAGGTATCTGCCATAGTATATCTACAGATTAAAGATTAGAATAAAATTAATAAATGAGCACAGAAGTTAGGAAAACTATGGTGCAGCTGAATTACTCAATAAATTATGAGAGATATGTGCGTGTTTTGGTATAAACATGGGTTTTAATTCCTTTTCTGTTCAATTCTACGCAGATGTGCAAAATCCCCCATCTAAGCCAGAGGTTGGATCTCCTGCTTACTGTACGTGAGCTCCCTGTGAGCATGAGAGATTTGGAGCCTGTAAGTACATGACTCCTTCATAGCGTGTTTGTAATCAAAATCTACCAGTTAGATAGTAGAATGGCCTCAATGCAGAACTCAAAGCTGTGTAGTTGAGGAGGTTTTGTTTTGTTTTGTTTTTTTCCCCTATAGCAAAACATCTCAGTCCATAGTGTGAGCAATTCATAGCGTAATAATCCAGGGAACCTAGTGTATAAAAACCCTTTTCATGGCAGTGTTCAAAAGTAGCAAGCAAAAAGGTTAAAAAAAGTTTAAAAATCTCTATAGGTCATGGCTTTGATAGCCAAGGAATTTTAAATGACATGAAACTGTTAGAGACAGGCTACACTTGAAATACAGTGGCACTGTCTGCTGGTGCATTTAGAATACTTCTGGGAATCCAATTCATTTTATTGTGTTTTGTTAATGATAGTACTCCACAGCACTGGTTCAAAACAAAACACAGTAAA
>VYXH01006725.1:1812590-1837206 GCA_013397275.1 Burhinus bistriatus | reverse complement strand
GGGGGAGGAAATCAACAAATGAAAAAAATGAAGTCCTTCAACTTTTGTGGAAACTCCTATCTTCACAATACGAATGATACTTATTAGCATTATTTTCCCTCTCTCTGTCTTTCCAGCTTCCATGAAGGGCCTCAGTGCTGAAGTTGATGGTATGTAAATGTGGTTTCTAAATTCAGAGAAAGATTTTCATATGTTGTGCAGTCATTTGGAACAGGTTTTCATTGCACTTCTGTAGTTTGTAAAGAGAAGTAAAGGTTCAAAACATTGAGGTAAAGTGTTGCTATGGTGATACTTAACCTGCCATGTTACTGTGAAGAATTTTTAAAAAAGAAATATTAAAGTGTGTCCAGGTGGTTTAGAAATATAAAAAATATACTGCCCGTGGTAAATAGAGTTTATCATAAACTACAAATGTTAAGCAATACAAGTATCTGTCGAAGTTATGGCTGTAGCGGAGTCTCCGAGAGCAAGCAATGCAGCAGGAGAAAACTTCCTACTGTAAAGTCCTGAAGTTCAAGAATCTCTTTGAACCAAACTGGTGTCCTCTAGAAAGGAGTGAAGTCGACGGGAGGGAACAGAATAAGATTGTTCAAATGTAAGGTAGATTGTGGGAGACATTTACAAGTTACCATTGAACAGTAGCACAGGGTGACCAGTGAAGTCAATGGATTTTAGATTGAACCCTTTGAGAGCTGATGGAGAAGCTGTACGAGTGGATGAAAATGACTTGCATTGTGTTGAAAGTTTATAAAAAACCCTGTCTTTTGAAAATGTGGCATGGATGTTGACTTTAACTACGAACCAATATATCCTATTTCAGCCTTTGATAACATACCTGAATGACAGTTGCTCTCAGTTTTCGGTTTGAAAAACCCTTGCTCCTATTCTGCTGGGCTTTGGGAGTCAGCCAGGCATGTAGCTTGAGGCTACCAAAGTGTGTTTTTATTCTGTTCCAAGACATTCCAATCAACCTTTTAGGAGAGATACGTAACTAAAACCAGCACTATTTACCTTCAGTCACTTGTGTTCTTTGGGGAATATGTTGGTAGCAATTCAAAATCACTAAATATTTTAAAGGCAGTTTTGGAAAGCCACGGGTAAAGTGGTAAAATAGTTACGGTACCAGAAACTGTTGAGAGCTATCAAAGGAGACGAATTATGGGAACTGGAGGAGATTGACTGTCCTCTTCCCTCTATGGATTCCTGATGGGCCCCGTGTAGATCACTCTTATCTTCTGAATCCCACTCTCCACAGCAGAAAGGGAAAGAGACGGACCAAATGCCACTGAACCAGCCTTTCTCAGCATGTAGTTCAAGGCACATCCTGGGGCTCATCTGCTGCAAGTATTGCATGAGCACAAGGGGAGGAAGATGCTAGACTGCAGCCTGGGTCAGCTCAGGAATGAGCCTCTGGACCCAAGGCTGTATTCTCTTCTCGCCCCGTTTCACATCACGAGAGGTCCCACGGTAGCAGTCTGATGTAGTGCTTAGTGCCAGCTGACAAGATTTTTTACTGTTACATAAAGTAGAATTTTTGCTTTTTTATCTTAAAAGGAACCCTGAACTTTCTACACAAAAACGTAGGTTTGAAGAATGTTATTTTCATTGCTAATCCCAATGCTCAAAGATAGGAAAGGTCAAATTTACGGCTGCTGCATAACCATACTATCGACCTCTTCATTATTCTGCAGTTGCTTGTGAAGTGATCACATACTACATTTTCCCATAAGACCTATGCCTCTTTTAATATTTCTATTTCAAAACAGAAAGTTAATATTCCTAGGTGAACATATTATAGACCCATAGTCTCCTAAATTTTCCACGTGTCCTAAATTAAACATTTGCAGTCCTTTGGACACAACTGCATGCTAGTGAAATTTCTCATTTTCTTTCTCTTTTGTTAGTTTTAAAAAAAGAATTGGAAAATGTTATTCAGTGCAGGCGGCTTATTAAACCCAAGACAATCAAGGCAACACCCCAGGAGTCACAGTTCTGCAAGGAACTAAAGGTAACATTATTGCAACCGTATTGTGGGCTGGAGGTAAAAGATGAGTCATCTGCTTAATTTTTGCCTAGTCCTGCCCTGGCCAGGGAGTGAGGTGCATTTGAGGGAAAGTGACCTTTTATGCCTCTCTGATAGTGTCTCATACTATAAGCTGCCACATGGGAAGGGCTTTTCAGAGTTTCTGCATCTCCTGCTTTTGCTTCACAGGCAAATGGGCTGGAGTGGATGAGGAACAGGTAGCCCCACTGTTGCTCACGATAAGCACTTTGGAATAGTAGCAATTTTAAAGCATTTATGAACAGGTAATAACTTCTTCTGCCCTTGGACAGAAAGGAAAATAGCACAGAGAAACATCATCCAAAGGCATGCCTACGGTGTGAGTATAGGTTGATCTAAGATGGTTCTGCCCATGCTAGTGGCAGAATGAGATGGGCTGGAGGTCCCAATGGAGAGGTGGCTGAGCAAGCTGGAAGGACCCCAGTTCTATCTAGGAATCAGCAGAGCCAAACATAGGGCTTATTAGCTTAGGGGCAAAGAACTTAATTGAGAGCACTTTTGTGCTAGTTGTGAATGGAGCTACTTCCAGTGAGGGCGTTCCCCACTGCTGTGGTGTGGACGTGTCCATCTCTGCTCTGCTGGATATCTTCGTGCTGTGCTTCACTGGGTCGTGTTGGCTAAACCCATACATTTCTTTCTCCCTTGAAACAGCTCAACGCTATGCTGCTTCAAGACATATTAAGTTGTCTTGTATATGCATATATATAAATATATACGTTAAAAGGAACTGTGGTTAAGAAATTTTGTTTCAAAAGTTAAGTTCCTAAGGCCTTGTTTCTGACTCCTTAAGAACTAGCAACTGGGAGTGTTTCATTCATGTGCAAAAAAGCTAAACTATGCCAAATGATGCTTATCTAGTTCTGTCAATTTTAATAGATTTAGGTAGTGTCATTGGATGATACAGTAAAAAAATTCTCTAGCACTGATTTTTTGGTTTTTTGTCTTTGATGTCTTAATACTTGCAAGGAAATGTGTGTGCTTGATGTATGCTTTTGTGAAATGTGAAATTTTTGTGACATGAAAATTTTGACTTGAATCATCTTGTTTTCACTGCTGTTTAATTTCTGCTTTAATATTGTACTCCTATACCAAATTAAGAAGTTTTATTTTATTACAGGATTTAATTCAGAAATATGAAGGGGATCTATCCCAGCTGTCAAAAAGATGTGATGAAATGAAGAAGCTTTATAGCAACATACTGGTACATATCATATCAAAATGCAATGAAAAGAAATCTACATTTCTTTTAAAAAAAAAAGAGGGGGGAAAAACTAAGTGCAAGAAGTTCCCATACTTCCACATGCTTTGTAGTTATAACGTCCACAGAAACCGAAAAAAAAAATCACATCTAACAGTAGAGGAATATTTTGAATGAAAATCTGGCTTTTATTTTTCTTGAGGACTTACAGCCCACTTTTTAGAGGATCTGTGGCCCAAATATCAAAAAGAAAAGTTCACCAGCTTCATAAATTCAATGAGTTTAACTGTTGAATGTTTTCAACATGTTACAGAAAACATGTTATAGAAAACAACATGCTTTTCTGGTGCCTACCAGCAATCGTGTCTTTGGCTGGTATGCAGCTGCAAATCTGCTGTTACCTGGGCTGAGGGTTTTTTCTAGTGACAAGCTTATAGTCCATGGCATTGATTTTAGCTACTGTTATTTGAATCTGAGCGAGACAGGGATAGAGATGTTAGTAGCAGCACAGATCTCAAAATGAGCAGAGCAGAAAGGAAACTCCACGGGCAGAAGATTTCTGATAAAGAAACTGCCTGTTCTTGTTTGTTCCTATTATATTCACCCACGCTTGCACTGGAGAAGCACCTAATTTTCTCCATCATTTTTTCCTCTGAACAGGAGCAATCCATCTAGGTCCAATACACTAGAAAATGTTTTTTGGGTCAGAAGGTCACACCAGAAGGAATGATAAAAGCTCCATGCTGCAATTTTTTACAACATAGCATGTAGATTCCTTGTTTAGTAAAATGTTCTTGAGTGTGATAGAAATTCAGGAGGTCTCTGCTATGGTGTTCTCTGGCAGAATAGTCACACTAGGAGGCTTTAAGGAAAGGGACAGATTTGCTGAAATGCAGTGCTAATCTCTGAAACTGGAGTAACTTCCTGGTCCTGGGGTTAGGACACAGCTTTAAGTGGTGGTGGTGGGTTTTTTGTTGGGTTTTGTGTTTTTTTTTCTTTTTTCCCAGAGGGTTAGAGCACCTCTGCTATAAGGACAGGCTGAAAGAGTTGGGGTTGTTCAACCTGGAAAAGAGAAGGCTCCAGGGAGACCTTATTGTGGCCTTTCAGTATCTGANCATTCTATGATTTTTTTTTTTTTTTTTTAATGAGGAAGGGATTAGATATAGAGAAGTTTTATGATAGGCAAATGTTAGACAGAAGACGCAGCCAGGAAGACCTTTGGGGATCTGTGTGAACAGACATTGAAGATTAGTGAGATGTTTGACCAAGGAAATTTAATTAGTAATGTTTTACTAAAATTAATATTGTAAGAATGTGTAAGGGTTTCTTTGTGTCTTTTGCAGCCTTTCACAAATGGGAAAAATTATTTGATGTAGGGTAACAAGCTGAATTTGTATGGTAGCAAAAGAACTAGACAAAGAACTCAGTCCCAAGCCTACAAAAAAGGCTGAAGGACTGGGATAAAGCAAGAAGAAAAAAAAAAAAGGTGCAAAAATAGTGTAAATGCAAGAATTAACAATTGAGTTACAGGAGTGGAAATGGTTGAAATGTATTCATCAAATCCCACAAGGGGGGAGAATTTTGCTGTAAAACCTTTGGGGGACGCTTCTTGCATGGTGTATGGAAGAATTTGACCCATTTTACCTAAAAGTCACCTTCAGAAGGAGTTAGTGTTGTGTGCCTGCTCCTGCTTGCAGTGCTGTGTCATGCCCAGTGAGCGCGGGGTGTGCCCTCCTGCACGTGCATGTTCTGTCATCATCCTTCTGCATGGACATCGCTTCTCTCCAGCCGTGTACGTTCAGCCAGGAGGCGATGCTGTGCCACTCACATACATCTGAGGCTCTTTGCTTTCCTGCCTTGTATTGGAAACTCATCCGAGACTCTTATTTGCATCTGAAGAGGATTTCATTTTCCATGTCGCTGGAATTTTCCTGAAGTTTTAAGCCAGCTGCTTTTTGCCCTCTCTTCCCCGTAACTCTCTAAAGCTAGGCATTTGATATATTTCTCTCACTTAGAATGGATTTTTTTCTTCTGAATAATGTTATTGCTAGGCAGATCTTTTTGCATATTTATAAAGCAGCAAAAATGTAAAGCAAATATAAAATAGGATGGGTGATCAAAGACCAGGCTATCATCTCAACAGCACTAGGAAGGAACAGTCCAGCTTACCTGGGGGAATATCTGATCTGGAAATGTGTTGTAGGTAGCCATGGAAATCATGTTGCACATAAAACAAAAATCCACAGGCCTACCTTTATGATTTTATATTCTGCTAATAAAATCAATAATGACCTTGGCATGTGACACTTCTATGGAATGAACAATAAATTGGGGATAACTGCCTGTGGTATAGCTGTAGGCTATCAACTTCTCACAGATGGTCATTAGCTCCAGGAAATGCCTCTCTCATTACTGTTTAACTGATGGTACACCATGGGTGAGTGGCGAGGCATGCCAAAGATCAAGGGCTTGGAGCACCCAGGAGGTGCAATTAGGAACACAACAGGCGAAACTATTAATCAGGTGTCATTGGTTAATGTTAAAAGTTTTTGTGACTGAATTATGTGTGAGGGGTTTCTTTTACCGTGTTTCTGATTTCCAAGCAGAGAGTTTGCTCCCAAGAACATGTTAGATGATTTCCAGGTGAACATGTTTAGATAATGACAGATACCTGTCCAAACCTTTCCATATATTTCAGTTGCAATCTGAAATACTGAAATAGAACGTTGCTGTTCAGCCTTGGGAGAGCTGTATCCCCCAATTACAGAGTAGCTCTCAGTTATAGCCAAGATAAGAACTTGTAGCAACACAAGATGCCTTTTTAACTTTTTGATGAAGTCTTTGGAGCATGTTGTACTCAATTAGAAAGCCATTGCAGGCAGAGTTATGTTCTTTAACTCATTGATCCCATTAAGGAGGAATCTTTGAAAATGATGACAAACCTCTTGAATTAAACGTTAGCAACAGATTTAATATAAAAAATGTTTTCCTGTCGTAGAACTGGAGAACCTATGTGGAACTGATTTTAGCTAATGCAGGAATGCCTCTCCTAGTACTGAACTTTGTAGTATGACTGCCTTTCACCTCTTGTTTTATAGCGGAGCAGACATGATGCCAATACTGTTATGTTTTTCTCAAAAACTTTCCATCTGTTCACCTTTTTCAGGTGAAGGAAAGAAGAGAACAGGGAAAGGTGGCTCTTTAATAAATTATTTTTCTTCCAAAAATGTCTGCTTCCCTGTGAATATTTTTGTTTGTTTGCAAAGCAAAATGTCAAAAAAGGAAAATTTTTTGGCTTGAACATGCTGCTACCACATCCACTGTGGAATATAAACCCTTTCCCTAATGTACGCATTTTCTTTTATGAACGGCTTCATCTAACGAACTGCAGAGCCAGCAAGCTTCATGATTTACTGATTTTTCTCCCCTTCAGCTGAAGATCTATAGTCCAGCCAGAGAGACTGAGTTATACAGAAACCCAGGTTATGAGGTAATTCAATGGCAACTGCTGGGGCCACTTTTGCTTGGGATGTTTTGGATCTCAGCTTTCTGGAGATTTTAGCCAGCTCCAAGTTGTTTATTATTGTTATTCTTATTAGAGGTATTTAACTTTTCTCTTGCTCTTTTAATTTCAGTAAGATCCTGGACGTGGTTTAGATTACTTGGATATACTTACATTGAATATTTTTCTCTTTCAAATTTACAGGTAAAATTTGGGGAGCCACAAGACCTAGACTCTCAGGAACTATTTGGATGGATATCTTCATTCATTAGCGAGTTTAGGAAGGCCTGTGCTGAAGTCATGCCGTAAGGACAACACAAATCTTATAAAGAGGTGAGGGAAAGAGAAGTCCAGGAAACAATGTTTAAGTTAATTGGTTTGAAAGTTTCTGTACTAATAAGTAGCACATAGACAGTATATAGTCTGTACAGCGGCATACCTTGATTTTAAGAGATATTCAATTCATAATACGTATTTTTAAGTGGTATTTGACCTGTAGAATCACAGATCACTTTTTTTTCTCCCTCATTTTTTCTGATGTATGTGTTTTTGTACCTTGAGATGCCTGTATATTTAGAAAGGAGACACTTTTGACATTTTATAATTTCTTGGTTTAATCTTTTCCTTTGATACCCAGTCTTCTGACTGAGTTTTAACTATTACTTTCGATGAATAAGTTTCTGTATGGTGATCTAATTTTTAATTATTTTTGGAGTAGTTTTCTAAATAATACTTCACAAGTTCTATAATGAAATGGGGAGCCGTAACCCACAGAGGACAATATTTAGCAAAAATCCTTGTTTGTCGTTCTGCTATTAAAACATTGCAGCCTTAGTATGTAATGGAGAAAGTGTCTAGCTGGGTGTTGTTCNTACAATAAAATAGTGCTTTTTATGGCTAATGTCATGTATTCGGGTAAAATACTATAGAAGTCAATTAATATGTGAGATTTGCTGGACAGCAGGAAGAGAAAAATACCAGAGAAACAAAAGAAAAACATGTCGTGAAGCATCAAAGTAATGGATACTAGAGGTAATTATCCATGGTTTTCAAAAGAGAAAATACTCCTGTTGCATTTGTTAGCTTTTACATATTTTTAATTAGAATAATTATCTGGAGCTCAAATATATGAGAAGAAAAGGAGGCCTATAAATGCAAAACCAAAATGGATGTGTTTAACACTGAAAGCAGAAAATAGTTCTAAAAGCTCATTGATAAAATTTGGCATTTTCTCTCTACCAGTTTTGCAAACAGTGTTGTTTGAGAAAAAGTGTATTACCTGGCTTATTTTAGGTCTGACTGCCCGGGTCTCACAGTGTTTGGGCTTTGACAGAAGCTGAACACTTTCCTTGCCTTCAGTGCTACAAGGAGTTAGGACTAACCATCTGTGAAAGGCTGAGATGCACCTACATCTAAAAATTACATGATCACAACGCTCTCTCAGCTGGCATATAAAATGTCTCTACATCCAGCATTTCATCTGCTGTTCTAGATGTGACAACTGCTGAACATCTAGGTACATAGAGAAAGGTCCAGTAAGGAGCCCAGGCACCCACCAGCTAGGTGCTGTGATATCTAGATTTTTAGTGCTGGTCATGCGAGACAGCAAAGGACAATCACCAGGAATACAGAGGCACTTGGACACTCTCTGGAAAGTGGAGATAAAAGAAACTCAAGATTTTTTTCTTGTCTTGGCCTCAATAATTCAATGGGCATCGCAGGCTGCAGTTCCTGGGAGCGTACAGCTTCTGACGTGCCGTGACTGGCAGCACCCCCCTATGTAAAAAGGCAGAAGAGCGTTCCCGCAGCTAATGTGCCCGTCACCAAAGGCAAGGGCTTCATTTCACATCAACCTCGGTAAATCTACTGAGGGAAGGGGATGTGGCTGAACCCCTGCCCTCCATTGGTGCTCCTGTTTGGAAGCCAAATCCGCTCCTGAGGACAGGGGCACACAACTTCTGTTTCAAAGAAGTGAGCAGGGATCATAAGCGCTCTTTTAAAACGATAATTCCCACCTCTATTTTGAGAAATCACTGAGGAAGCGGAATCCTGCCCTGAAGGATTCAAATTCTTATAATCCTGCTTTTAAAGGGGTGCTCTGGCCGAAAGGTGTGCTGAGCAGGCAGCATCTCAGTCCTGGCCCGTGAGCAATAAATAACTCAGGGAAATGTCTTCAACAGAAGGCATCAAGTGTTAAGCAAAGATGACGAGCAAAGAAGCAACTTCTCTTCCAGCTTTGTGAGAAGCAAACCTGGCACCAGCTGTGAATGCCAATGGGCTTCCCTGCTTAACTTCTCCGCCTTAAATCCACCCCTCGTCTTAGAGGATGTCTAAAAAGATCTTTGAGGAAGAGGCTCAACAGACTATGCATTTTATGTGCTTAATATCATCTTCCAGACACCTACCTATCATACGTAGAAACTGTCTCACGTGAGGTAGAGGATGCCTGAACTAGAACTCTGCATTGGAGCAGCAGCAGAACACCCAGTGGGTTCCCACCAGTGTTGCTGCCAACCGTAAGCTCTTGCATGTCTGCACTAACAAAGTGCACCATTTTGGCTTCTCAACAGTCTTGTCAGGACTATGCTTCCAGTTAAGAACATGCAGTCATGTTTCTCAGAGGCAAAAGGAAGAAAATAAATAAATAAATAAAAGCCACTTATTTTACAGAAAATTATTTACAGAAGCAAATAAAGGGATTTAGTTTTACAGAAAACATATTGGCTATATTTGCCTCAAGTCAGCATCAGCACAGTGACATCTGGTTGACAGTGAAGTCAGTAGCATCTACCTGTGTATCAGGAGCTAGAGCTTTTATATCACTCATTTCTGACTGAAAGAGGAAAATTAAATTCCTTTTTAATTTCTTGCATCTCTATACCACAATGCCCTATACAGTGCATGTACGTGCACTGTAAACAATACTTGCGGTTTTTGATGTGTGTTGTTACTGCTCCAAAATCTGAACCATCTTCATTTATATGTGAATCATGTAAGATAATCCTGAATACAAGTGCCATTTCCATGGTATCAAGATCCCTGCATCCCTGAACAGCATTCGTGCTGGTCATGATAAGTTTCATGTTTTTCTACCATTACCTTAGCTCAGGAGTCCTGGGAAGTCTCTTTTAACTAAATAGTTTTTTCTCTTTTTCTTTTTCCATGACTCACTTTTTTCCCCTAGTCTTTTTTTCTCTATTATTATATCTAACAGCTTGTACTTGTTTTATAGCTCAGCTGGCATGGCCTCTTCCAATTAAAAATATATTCTACACAGTAGTCGATATCTGTGTCTTTGTGTGAATATCCTGGAGCATTAATTTAAAAAATTAATGTCCAAATACCTTCTTGGCAAGAAGTTCTAGCCCCTTCAGAGAGCACAAAGCTTTCCTACGGAGTGGGAGCTTACTGAGGAGACATGTTTCAATTTTCTCAAACAAGGTATTTCTTCAGTGCCTGTGAGTTTCAGAGACCTCCTGATTTATATGTAAAAATAAATAAATAGACCTTGTTGCCTACCTCATTCTTTTTTCCCAAGTGTTATTTTGCATAGGACTGGGTTTTTCAAGTCTTGTAGAGTCAACTCTGTTACTAAGTTTTAGTGGTATAAAGACTAATAGTTGCTACGCCTCAATATTTATTTGGAATTATATAGACAAGCTCTAAGTCTCCGTGTGGGTAATGTCTGTGGAATCCTTCCTTAGCAGCTGACAGTTTTATCCTGCAAACCTGTAGTCATAAAAGTCAAAGCGTCGGGTGAACCTTGTGTTTGTGGAAACTAATGCAATTGGGAGCACTCCAACAAGGAGCAACCGCCAAGAACTGTAGTATTTTTACATCTGGGTTATTTGTCTCCCTACAAAACCCACAAAGCTGACATCTGGTATATTATGAAATATGAAAGCTTAATGATGACGTTATATAAGTAGTTCTGCTCAGTAAAATTCATCTCAATATTTAGTTGTGTGAAGTAAGGCTGTGGGTCAAATGCTGTACTGATTTTTCTTTCACAACAGCTCAGCTGTGTAAGAACTGCTTGCTCCAGAAAGAAACAGAGATCTCTTTTGAAAGTTTCTTTCCTTAAAACGCATGCTACTGGTAGTACGTGCAGTACTTCAGCAAGAACAGGAAAGATAATTTCTGGATCTCATACTAAACATTAGAGGTATCCAGCAAAAGCGTGGCTGAGAGAAGCCCCGCGCTCCGGGACTGGAGCTCCCCACAGAAATCTCTGACTTCACCTGCCTGCCCAGTGTCTCTGCGTGTTCACATCTGCCCCGAGAAATGCTGTAAGAAAGGGAGCTCATATAGGCACAGGTCATGGAATTGACCTGAGCTCCCAGAGGGGCCAGTGTTACATGTGTACCAGCACTCGCAAGGGTTTTCCAAGAATTCACAATCAAAAATACAAGTATCTTCCCCCAGAGGCAGAAATTTCCCAGAGTTGCCTCAAACCAAAAAGGTAAAGAGCTGAGATTGTCCAATACTAGACTCAGTGGAAAAAAATTAACTTCCATAAACAGACAGTTATATCCTAGGACAGTGGCTGAACTTTGCTTTCCAATTTTCCTTTTATTTTTCTTTCCTATTTGATCTGCCAGCTGACCAGGCAACAGGCAGTGTGCACCTGCTCATTTGTATAAATGAACAGTAAAGCAAAAATAAAAATCATGGTCACTTGGAAGGTGTTCTGCGTATAAAAGCTTTGAAGTAATTTATGTACACTGGTTCTTCTAGTTTGAATTAATGCTTTTCAAATACAAACACCAGTTGTAGGAAAAGAAAAAATTGTGTTAGACAAAGTGAATAAAAACATGGGGTCTCTAAAAGGGAACCTGTCGGGCACTCACTGTACAACAACTAAAACCTGAAAGTATTCTTAGAAAATTCTCACTCCTATCCATAAGAAGTTGCTGCTAATGATGACTCAGAAGAACCACAAATAAATTTCAAGCTGCTCGCCTTAAAGAAGAATATATTAAAGAAATTCAAACTGAGGGCTGCTTTGATGAAGTGCTGAGGTGCTGTGACTCAAACAGGGACTCAAAAAGCTCTTGGTGAGATCCTTCCCTGCATCGCTCACAGAAGTTTTGCTGTGGATATTCATAGAACCAAGATTTCATTCCCTGTTTTGAAAGACATTTTCAGACTGCCAAAATGCTCAACTATTAAGTTTTCTTACCAAATTAAATGCAGATATTCATTTTTTCACTGTTGCTGCTCACTACCCAAGTAGAATGTACCAAAAGTCGGACGTCTACTTTATTCCCAGAGTAACAAAGAAAGGGAGAACCTTTTAATGAAAACTCTAACTCAGACTCATGCAGGTATGAATACCTTGCGCAAATAAGTTTTTATTTAGCATTAACTTGAGTATTTCAGGTCACAGCATATTACTGCAGCTGACATGATACTTCTAAGAAGCAGACCGCGCGTTCTTGGGTATACATTGAAATGACTGCAGGGATTGCTAAATGTGCTTAAGCCCTACACTTACTGCCTGTTTACCCAGGGATGAATTTTGCCCATTGAGAGTATTTTAGTCAAGGACAGTCAGTAGGAATTAAGCAACAGAAAACTACATAGGAGGTAAATATTGCTTTAAGCTCATTTTACAAATACGATGTTTGAAACAAAAGGTTTCAGATGCAGATTTTAAGTCTCTGGACTTTTAAAAACGCTGCAATGTGTTTTGAAACATAAATAACTGACGCTCTTTTGCTTGCAGAAGGATAACTGACTAGTGATGTATGCTGTGATGATGTCATTTGCTCATGAGCATTGAACTGAAAAAAAAAAAAATAACCCCAGAGGTTATTGTCTATAACGATCAAGTACTGATGAACATATTTATACCAAGACTGTCCTGAACAAGCTCTATAGGACTTGGCCTGAAATGATGTAATTATAAATAGAAATTTACTCGACTCAATTTCAAAACAGGAACTTTTCTCAACCAGTAAATAATTCTCAGATAATATCCCAAGTTGCTGTCATTAATGCTTAAATTGAAGTTTGTTATTGGAATCCTGCCATTTAAAACAATCTGATGTCTCACTTTATTGTCAGGAATTAAGCTGATTAGGAAAATTAAAAACAACCGCAATCCTTTTGATTATGGATTTACTGAACTTGCCCTGCGAAAGGACAAGCCGGCTGTGATGACTCTGCTCGCCAAGCTAAAATACGGCTCTGGCTGCATTTGATGGAACAGCCACCCGGAGCCAGCCTGCGGTGTGCCGCGCTGACGGGCGCTCCTCTGGCCCTTGCAACTTCTCATTTGGAGGCGCTGATTGGACCATATACGTGCGGATGTGCTGTGCAAAATAGACATTTCAGGGAATGAAATTTAGAAAACAGTTGTGATTCCTTTCAATCGCTCCCACCTCTTGCCTTGCGGCTGCGCAAAAACAGTCAAGCGTTACTGGGCCACATGTAGAATATGACTGTCTCCAGATTGGGACAGTCAGTTGGAAGGAGGAAACCGAAGTGCCAGTCACTATGTCAAGAAATGTGTGTATATTTTTATATTGAAATTCTGTTAGTTAAAATAACACACCATCGTTGGTACAGAGGCCGGAACTCACATCTACTTCTCTTTGGGACAAGGCTGTGGGTTATAGACTGAGGAGCTAGAACCCCTAGAGCCTGATTTTGATGAATGTGGTGACTATGCTTGGATTCTGGATCCAGTTCTGGAGACCAAATGCACAAAAGTTATGCAGAGCCTGTGTTTTAAGTGTGTAAATCCTTTCTATCAATTTGTTTCTCCCTTTCTGCAAGCAGGAAGGCTGTTCTGACACCCTCCTCAAAGGGCTGGAATACTTGCAAAAAATAGCTTCTGCGTTAAAAGCTTTTTTATCTGAATCCTTCGAGACTCACATAACTGCTTATTAGCATTCATCTTGATGAACTCATCCCGTAGAAAAACTGTGAGCAGCCTTAGAGAAAGCTCAACGCAATGCAGTCAGTGAAATTTTGTTACTGGCTGAAAGAGAGCCAATGTTTCAAGTTGAAAATCCCATAGACTGGGATTGGCATTGTGCTGAGAAGCAGGATGCTGCATGTTAAGAAATGACTTTTGGAATGGGAGTCTTAGAGAAGGACCCCTTTGTAAAGTACTTTGACCTCAGAGTGATTACTGAATACTATCAGCTCTTCAGAAGTACTTACTGTTTGGTCATTTGTTTAATTTTATTTCTGTTTCGCCTAGTATTTATTTTACATATTTTGGTAGCTTAAGTGGAGAGAAAAAAAAGGGTTTTTAGCAGAAGCACAGAATGGTGGAGGCTGGAAGGCACCTTTGGAGGTCATTTAGTCCAAAGCAGGGCGCCCAAGACCATGTCCGGTGTTGTTTTGAATAGCTCTGATGATGGAGAAGATGGAGATTTCACAATTTCTCGGTGAGTTTAACATTTCTAAAAGTTATTAGCTGAGGACCAAAAGAAAGACAGAATGTGAGCTCAGGAGCCTCGTTTCCTTAAGAAAGTGGGTTAAAAAAATTGCAACTGATTGTCACTTGGGAAAGACACCTGCCAGCCAAGGGAGAGAAAGTAGTGGGTTCAATGGACTGGATTCCTTAGCCGTGAAACATAAGTATTGTTTTCTTCCTTGCATCTTTTTAAAGCATTCGCTACCTAGGTAATAGATATTTATTGTTCTTGACAGCTTTGCTTGGACAGAATCAGAATGGTCTGGTTAAAAATTACTCAGTGACATGTCTAGGAAATTATTCAAACTTAATGGAAAAATGCTTTTAAAAGACTTGATCTTTTTCCCTCCCAGAGGTGGCTGCCGTTCCTCTATAAGAAGTTCTAGATTACATATAGTTAATTATACAATGTTGGTGTTCTCTGAGATGAATTCGCTTTCCTTAGAAAGTTTAGAGGGGATTTGAAGGAGGACTTCTAACCCAGCTCTTGCAGTGCTGTGTGTTTCCCACGCACTGGCTGATCATCTTCAATGGTATTGTCCTGTTTGGCCCTCGATGGTAAATGCGTGGTTTCCAGCATGCTTTCTGTGGGCGTGGTTTGCGAAGTATCACAAATAATAGTGAAAAGTGCTGTTCATGAGCAATTATGAGAATTTACCTTTTGGATTAACAGACAAGTCTTGCAGGACACATAGGGAATGTGTTTTACCCTTCATGCTGCTGGCACAATTTTCAGATTAAGAAAAGAAGGAAGGATGGAAGATGGAAAAATTAATTTAATGCTTCTGTACTGCTGTAGTGAGGTATGCACAGCACAGAGGAACGCTGCAAATGTGGTGTCAAGCTTTATAGAGTGTTGAGAATGCTGAAAAATAAGAGTGTATCTAACACAACCTTAATATTTCATTCAAACTGCAGGGTTTGGGGGTTTTTTTTGTCCTTATCCATATATGATACCTCAACAGGCATATTTGAAGGAGTCTAGTATCAACATCTGGGGAATGACTGCTTATGTATGGCTGTCTCTGGCAAAAAACCAAAACAAACAAAAAATAACAAACATTGTATTCCCCGCTGTTTTTCTTGCCACATTAATTTCTCTGGCAAGAGCAATTTTAAACATTTATGGGGACACACAAGCGGCTCAAACTTGAAATCATTTAAACAATGTTTTAAATACCTGACCAAGGAAAATAATGCTCTTCCGTTAGGATTCCATTTTAGAGACATGCAGGAGAAGCACTAGTTAGGCTTGCTAGAGGCAAGTGAACCTTGGGAAGAAAGTCTTGCATTGCTTTGCTTTGATTAAAAATCATCACAATTTTTAACCAGATTAATCAATTCCCATCTGCTACAAAGGTTAGGCTATTCATACTTTGTGTTTATCTTTAAACATGATGCTAACTTATAGCTGAAAATTATTACACCAACTAACAAAGGCAGAGATAAATTAAAAAAACCCAAACCCAAGTATCCTTCCTTCTAAAATTGTCTGTTAAGCTTTACTTCCAGACCACTTTAGGTAATGGTACAAATGCAAGAGAAAGTGAAATTTGGTCTTGAATTCTCAAGCAGGCAACGAAGAGACACAGGTAATAGACTGCCTGAATAGTTGGGTAAGTTACCTAGTATTCTTTCCTTTCGCTGGTGGAAAGACTGATTTACTCATTTTCTAACCCACTACCAATTGTGAACTGCAAATATTAGAAGTGAATAGACACTTGCTGTTAAATATTTTGCAGATTAAAGTTACATAAATTACATGCACTCCCTAAGTTAACCCCACAGTTTGTAGAAGAAAATGTACATTGAGATTTTAATATTTGCTATTCAAATGATCTATTAACCAAAATATTAAGTTAATGAAATTACACATTGGTTTTAAAAGATGTGCAGTTTTGGGAAAACAGTGGAAACAAGGTTTGAGATACTGTGTTCTGCCTCTGAAAGACTGAAGTAAAATTTAGACACTTTGAGGTTCTTTTGCATATTCACAGTCACAAATAATCTCTGGAAAGGTCGAATTTTTAGAGGAAATTTCTAGAAGAATTGGGGTTAAATTTTCTCCTCTCCCTCTAGCCCTGCTGATCCCTAGCAAAACAAATGAAAAAGAAAGGAAAAAATAAAAGGAAATGGAAGGAAAATGGAAATTATGAAAATACCACAACAAAACAAATGTCAAGATTTTTCTTTGGAAGTTTGTTCTTCAGAAATTAGCCAGCATTAAATCATATAAACTCTGTAGACAAAACAAACCTCTCCACTTTTCTTAAAGAAGGGATTCATTTGACCATTTCTTTCTTTGAACTGGAAAGTACACTGTTGGGGGTTGATCACCAAATTGTTTTGTTCCTTTAAACCTTTGCTTTGGTCAATTCATTTTAAAGAAATAATTTATTCACTGAGCTTTGCTCATTTAGGCCTCTCCATATGGAGCTTTCCTGTGCTTGTTGCACTACTATGCCATCCCAACTTGCCTCGACACCAGCCCCTGCAAACAGCTTGACCACTGCAGAAGGGTTAAAAAAACCTGTGGGAGGAGTGGAGAATAGTTGTTGCAAGTCGTATACTGGGGAGAAGAAGTAAAAAAGATGCCGTGGCATGTTTCTGTCCCAGTTGCTAAGGTGTTCCTAGAGATTTGGAAGGCTGTGCCCAGCTTTGGAGATTTACTCTTACGATATTTATTCTAAGAGGAGAGGAGAGAAACCAGCTACTTGAAGGTACCATACTGCGATTTTTATATGTTGCTCAATCGTGTGTGAATGTAGAGGAAGAATCTGATATGACCCATGCTGCAAGGAGGCTGGAAACTACTCTAAGCAGCAAACGCATGCAATGAAAATTAGTAAGTTAAAAAATGAAACCTACAATATAGAAAAAAATTGTTTTTTTTTTCTTCTGTTAAAGTTGGCATATCTCAATAGATGGCACCAAAAATCTCAATGTGAAGTCATTCCCTGTGGCTTCCTCCCTGAATATCATCTCAAGTCTTCCACTCAATCCACTCCCTTTAAATATCAAACAAGCAATACAACCAACGGACAGTCTCTTAATTCACTATCTTAGACACTTTTTTAAACGCAAATTATTCCCTCAGCAATGCTATTTTTAGTTTTTCATTGGCCCTTGCTTTGAAAACCACTCAGTGAGAAATTTATCTGGGACAAATTCTCCTGAGGGGAGGTAATCTGTGTACCTCAATTGATGTCAAAGGAGATGCACTAAATTACACCACTTCAGGATCTAATTTTTCTGTGGTTTCCTTGACAATAAATTAGCAAACTATATCCACAAAATGTATTCAACAGTTTAAGCTAAATTGACTGCCAGCAGATTGCTGAAGCCTTCGCAAACACCATCCTGAGTTCACTGTAAACACCTTGCTCAGGGAACTGGGCTCTGAAGCTCAGAGCAAGTAACAAACCATATTGCTTCCCCTTCCCTCCTGCTAAAAGGGAAAGATTTTCCTGCTAGGCTATTTTTCCAGTTTTCTGACTGTATCATGTGATTTTATTTCATTTGGGCAAAAAAATCACACTTCTTGTCTCATTAGTGCAGTTGAAAAATCTAAGATCACTGCATAGGTCAGCACAGTGCTTCGCAAAATTATTTATTTCATAAAAATGCATAAATGGATCAGGTAAATCAGTTAAAAACATGAAAAAAGGAGGTGGTTTTTTTTTGCTAGACATGGACTGAAATGCAATAGTAAAACAAGAATTAAATTTTACTTTAGAACAAGTTATATAGCTGCAAGTACCTCCTCTAAAGGCAGTTAATGTATATAAGTTGATTTTATGGTCGTAGTCCACCGAAGCCCTGGTTTTACAAGAGGAATAAACGTGTAAATTAGAAAGAGATTTACTGGAAATATTTTGAATAAAAATAAAAACAAGAAATATTAAACTATTTGTGGATAGCCCAGCCAAGATTAATGATGACATTTACTGGCCTATTGATGTTGCAAACAAGTGACTCCTACCTAGCATCCATGAGGGAGTGAAAAGAATCTACAGGTTCAAATTTTGCTCTCAGTTTTACACTGATGTAAATCCAGACTAAGTCTGTTGGACTCAGTGTAACAGTAGGACTGTGGAATATTTCCAGACATCTATCAAGGAGTAACTGCAGAAACACGCTGCTGTAAGGAGTCGCAGAATTTGGCCGTGAGCATTTCAAACCCTGATTTGCACTTTGTGCTTGGGCCTGACGTGTGCTCAGGTTTGCAGTACTGGCCAAACAGAAGGTTTGGCTGCATAAGAAATGCTGAATAAAGACCTCAAATGCCAATATTGTCAGCATATCTGAACAGTTTTACCTTTACATGCACGCAGACCTCCTGCTGGCTTCATTTTCTCAATTGCCTCTAAAATTCACACAGAATTTTAAAATTCTGATGGCCATTAAAACACAAATTTATTATAGCAGAGTGTCAGGGAAATTAAAGAAGCCCAACAAATATAAGTAGGCAATTGTTTTTCATTGGTTTCTCTGCTCTGCTGCTGCAGAAAGTTTAAAAAAATTCTTGACGATGGAATGGAATGAACAAATATACAGAAAAAGCTTACTTAAAAAGCCAAGCAAAGTTGGCTTTTAGATTAAAATAAAGCAAGAAAAATCTAGGTCTGATTCTGCATCTGTCTGAATTAAATAGCAAAAACTTTTGTTCATTTCAGTCATTCCAGCCGTATGCATATGTATGGCTGAAGATTTTATTATATCCCTATAGGATCTCTTTACATTTTATGCCTAGATAAATGAAGTGAAATTTACTTTATCAAATATTTACGGAATCTTCTTAAGAAGCATTAAGCTCATTAGCCAGGTGAATTCTTTTGGATTTGGCCAACAAACTGTGTAACTAGCTGAGAGCCACAGGGCCAGCTGTCTAGAAGACAAGTTAGTCTGTACGGGAGCCAGCAGCCAGATGGAGACGACAGCCAACTCCGGAAATACAATATTCAGCCTGAAAGAATGTTGAAAGACAGTAAAAAGTCTGACCACTGAGCTCCATAAACACAGGTTTGAATCGTCATCAGTATTCTGCCTTTGATTCCAGCCTTTCTGCCCGCCTCTCCCGCCACCGCTCCTGCACCGGTTCAGCTCACGCGTCTTCATTAGGATGAGTTCGGCAAAAAGCCAAGTAGCGCAGCCCGGGAGCGGGGGGTCGGATCCTAGGAGGAGGCTGATGGGTGCTCAGCCTTCTCACCACAAACCCCTGTTCCACATTCGGCAAACCGAAAGCTCAGCCTGACAGAAGGGAAATATAATTAGGATAAAGAAAAAAGAAAAGGAGAGGAAAGAGGGCTCCTGTTACCGAGGGGTTAGGAGAATTCACAAGGCCTCTAGACACAAGCAAGAAGCTCAAAAGCAGGCGAGGAAGTCTGAGGCAGATTATTTCTCCCTTTTGTAAGGCAAATGACTAATTATACAAAGCAAGATGTTTTTTTCCAAAGAGATTTGAAAAGTATCATGCAATATTGATACAGAAATTGTATTTAACGCAGGTTTACAAGCCAAGAGGTAAAAGAAAATGTAAATGTAAACATGGTGTTTTCTCCTTATTCTCCCTGCGACTCTTCCCATCGTCAGAAAGATGCCTAGCACACCTGCAGAAAGTTCCCTGTGAAAGAGCACAATACTTCCAACTGGAGATGGTTTTAGGCTTCCACTGTAAGTGTCCAGAAAGGGAAAGAAACAGTGAGCCTAATCTAACTGACTGTCCATTCTGGAGCATTGTTGCTATTTATTTTACTCATTTTTCTTTCAAAGGAAGCAAAAAATAAATCCCTGTTAGAGGGAGCTGGATCAATACTAAGAAATTCTTTGTCGGATGAAATAAGAATGATCATTAACCTTGCTACTTATGAATTAAATACAAACTTCACTTTTCAACTCGTCTCTCCCACAGCATCCCCAGCAAACTTCCCTCATTTTGTTCAGCACTTAAAACCCAGCCCAAGCACCCAAACAAACACTGCTACTAATAACCTCTAAGCTCTCTTTCCTCTGCGTGGGTAGGAAAAAAAAGGAGGAGGCATTTTGTGATATGGTTCAAGTATTTTGGTGATGGGCACTGTTCGATCTGTTTATTTAGGTGTGGATTTGAGGCTGGATTATGTATATTATTTACAGATCCAATCTCTCTGGGAGATTGCCGTGCCAGCAGCTCCGCACCCGTCAATGCGTGGGCTCAAGCAGGGCCAAGACCAGGCCCTGCCTTCTGCATGCGGCTGGCTGCCGCATCAGCCGTAACAGCCCGGGTATCAGCTTGGAAATTATTGATAGCAGGCTCTGGTCTCCATTTAAGGGCTTGATCCATCACCTCCGAGCATTTGTTTTAACTGTCGCCATTACTCTCTCTATTGTGATTGGGTGCCATGTCTGAGTGGTCAAAAAAAGACTTTATCTTCACCATCATTGAGTGTGATGCTTTATTTTCGAATGTTTGAGAATGCTAACTTTATTGTAGGTTGTATTAATTTGATTTCCAGGAAGAATTCAATGTTTATTTTTAGTTCAACTTTTCCCACCCCTAAAATACGTTTTCCCTGATGGCCTCTATTTTGCTTTCCTTTTCCCAGAGCGGAGGAAATTTATTAGGATTGCCTCTGTGCTTGTAGGACTTGGCTGTTAAAGCATGATTGCTGTGTAAAATGTTGCTCGTCCCGTTATTCTGCTGCCTTCTCTCCATCTTGCAAATGGCTTATTGCTAAGGAAAAGTTTTAATACTCTTATTCACCTCTTGAATTCGTATCGTTAATAAATGTCATCTGAAATCTCAATACCGGTTGCCCTGCAGGGAAGAGAATACGTTACTCAAACATAGTGCCTTCCAGTTCCAAACATGGCATAAAATCTCCGATTGAGCTGCTGCTGGTTTCCACAACGGAGGAAGCTCCGCCATCCTCCGGTGTGTACCAGCTGCTGCAGACATGGGCCAGCGCTGCTGCACCGCCTCTGCTCAGCCCCGTTCCTTCAACTCCATAAAATTTGCTAATTTCACTGAGATATAATGAAGCCAGAAACACCTCAGAGTCAGTAGTACTCTAGAATATGTTGTAGATATGGAAAAGAAAATGATGAAATGATGAAAAGGGTTTGTCCATACCCTTTTGTAAATGAGGAAAAATGTCCTGAGTCAAAGGCATCGAGACAGGGCCAGGAGCCCTCGTGTCTGAGATTCTCCCCTCTCCAACACCACAATTCAAAAGGTCTTTCAAATAAAACAGGAGTTTCAGACTGGAACCACCTATGAGCATGTGCCCGGTGTAAATACAGGCAAAATACAGGGGGCAAATCTGCTCCCTTCTTCATGTTATCTTTATTAGCAGCCTCATTTAATTGGAGTTCCTTCAGATTAGGGTACCACTGATGTGAAAATTTAATGCCATCTGCCAAAACATGTTTTGAAATCGTTGACATTTCTGCAAATGTAATCCATGCTGCAGGACAGAGTCCACTTCAGTCTCCTTTCGTAGGTGATGAGAAGTGTTGATCATTAATGTATGTCTTACATTATCTGTGCAGACTGACAGTTAGTTCTAAGAGAATTTTTGTTATATTTTCTGATATTTCCAGAATAGATTGTGTGAGATGAGGAGCACTTAGCTTTTGCAGACTCTGATCTCAAAAGCAGGTTTATAACTGCATGCAAAATGTGCGTGCAAAATTGTTCCTAACTTGCACTTAACTTTATCGCAACTGAGCTCTGAAATTAAGTAGCTGTGTTCACAAATGGCTGTAATCAGTTAGCAGGATGCTTACTTCCTAATTTGTTCACCCAGCTGAAGTAACCTGCACACACAGAATCTGTGCACAACTCTGGGAGAGCAGCAGATGAGTGAGAGGTGCTCCTCACCTTGACTTTGTCTGCACTTCTGCGTCTGCTCTGTGCAAAACAGGTCTTTAGATGGGGAAGTGAGAGGAGCGGAACGGGAAAACCGTGTTGCCAGACTTAGCAGGTGCCTGCAGCTGCGGACGAGGAAATAGGAAAATCAACTTTTGAAAAATCTGATTCAGCTCGTACCTGGTCTTGCTGATCAGTTGGGTTTTTGATGTTACTTTCCTTTTTTTTCAGTTTCTTCGTCTGAGTTTTGGCTGGTTTCTTGTTTTTCCATTTTTTTCCCCACCACAGAGACAGTTGATGTCATTTTCCACAACAAAACGAAATTAAAGCAACTTGCCTGAAATTATTGTAAAGTTTTTAATCTCTTACAAAAATGATTGATCTTCCAAAATTGTCAGCAGTTTCAAATTTCAATCTAAATTTATGTACATGTTATAAATATATTTGCTGTTATTCATGCAGCATTAAAAGGCTACTCAGCAGCATGAGGTACAGAAGAGTTTTTAAGCAGGAGATGTTGAAATGGTGGGGGAGTTGTTTGTACATTTGTATTTATTTACAAAATATTGTGGCACAAAATCTTTTCCTGTTTTCATAGAGCTTTGTTTTGCAAGAATCCTCCAGACAGGTGTTCCTCTGCATTGGCCTACATCTTTTAATCTGCAGATCCAGTTTCTACAAAAGGGACAAAGTTGTGCTGCTAGTATTTGCTTTATTTCTTGTTTCCTTTCCCTGTTTACAGCAAGTGGTACTTCTCAGCTTGACTCTTCTATCTGTCTTTGTTAGTGTCACTGCATAAGAGGATATTGATGCATTCCTAGAAAACAGTAAAATTTCTTTTTACCTCTTGTCTGGCCAATGGGATTCCTTAAAACTTGAGTCTGGCTTTCCAAGTTTTAGAGGGTATTGTATTTGTTGCTAGCTAAGAGGACTTTTAGCTGCTTTATGACTTCTTGAAGACTTTGCTGAGTTCTGGAGACAATGCTTCACCCTCAGTTCTCCACATCAACTGCAAAAGAGTCCCGGCTCACGTTTGCCTGCAGAAAGCCTTGGTGTTCAATAGAGAGTGGGTTTTGGTGCTTTTTATTACTCCTCTTAGTTTCCTGTTGCTTCTTTAATTTCTTTTGTCTGTTAGCGTCTAGATTTATGGCCAGCATTTGTTAGTGCATGGAGCTGGGGTGCTGTGCGAGCTTTCTGGATCCCAAACCTCTTCCTCTACAGAATGGGAGGCAGCAAGATGTGCTGGTGTCCGCAGCTCCAAAACGGATCAGCACTTTTCCCAGCTGGTTTGAAAGGTAGAAAAGCTGCACCCAGATAGAGATGGCTCTGGACAAGATGTGAATGAAGGCTGTTGGTGGTTAATGGTCAACATGGGACTTATTTGTTGCAAAACTGTTATAGGCACAAAAAATTGTTGTATTGAAAGGTATCTATTTAAAAATCATATGCTCAATTTCTTACAAACTGTTGGCACTTTGTTGTTGTTTTGCGTGGAAATCTGTTTAGCCAATTCTGCTTCTGGGAGCGCCGTATCATTTCTGCGGGTCCCTGAAGAGGGTTTAGGTTTCACTATGAGACTATTTTAAATGGGACCAGGTGATGCAGGAAAGATTGTCTCTAGAAGCCATCAGCAGCACCAAACCCGTCACATTTTTAATAATCTCGAAATACGTGGGAGTACTAAGCTCAGGTAGCTGCTCAGTCTTCCCATCCTTTCAGCACACATCAAAAAAAGAAACACCAGACAGAGGTGTCTAATCAAAACATTACCAGAAGCTGCCATTTGGCAGCACCATGACGTGGTACCTGGCAACATTAAACCTCAAAGAGCAGTCGGTAAAGTCCTATCAGTGATCGAAGTGATTGGCTTTGAGGAGGGCTGCTTCCCTCCTGGCTGAGTAACGGGGAATCAATGGCAGCGTGCTCAGGGTCGGGGTGTCATGCCCAAACGCAAGCCACAAATACACACACAGGAGGTCTGTGCCCTGGGAGGTTCCTCCAGGTTTAGATGCCGCCTTTCAACCCAGCTGCAGTTCTTTCCCCCTCCTCCTTTTGAAAACAAGGGACGGTGCAATGTTTTGTTGATTCCCCTTTGGCTTTGTAGCTGCTTAAAAAGTTGCCTGGGAAGACAAGCATGTGTGTCTGCGTAGGGGGCAATTCCAAGAGGAGGGTCTCTAGTAATGAAGCGCCGTATTTGCCCAGCTAGGTGAGAGCTGGGCAGGTTTGTTNGCTACCACCTCTCCGCTCCACCACTCAGAGCATCCTGGATCTCCAGCTCGAAGGGGAGAGCGAGCCAGCAGCGGCAATCATGGCAACGTCAAATGGTTTTATTTCTTCATGACC
Organism: Burhinus bistriatus; assembly: GCA_013397275.1. Lineage (NCBI taxonomy): Eukaryota > Metazoa > Chordata > Aves > Charadriiformes > Burhinidae > Burhinus > Burhinus bistriatus. The sequence goes on along the minus strand of VYXH01006725.1, from coordinate 1,812,820 downwards.
TCCCTCTTCTCCTCTCTCTCATCAATAATCCACCTGAGGGCTTTTTTTTTCCCACCCCCACCCCCCTCCTTCTCACTCTCTTTTTTGATGTGGAGAGAGGGGGAAAAAGGGGGCACCGGAAAGTGTTTATTTTGTTCAGCAGCTTTTTGCGGTGTGTTTTAAAGAGCTCGCGAAAGGACCCGGGTAAAGAAAGACAGAAAGACCAAAAAAAAAAAAAACAAAACCAAAGC
>VYXH01006725.1:1726267-1810714 GCA_013397275.1 Burhinus bistriatus | reverse complement strand
GGGGCCGCCAGCTCCGGCCCCACCAACCTCCGCGGTGGATGGGTCCAAGTAAGTTCTTAGGGTGAAGCGGAGCCCCGCGGGTCCCCGAGCGGCCTCCGCGGGTCTTTGCGGCGGTGGCGGCGGCCGGAGAGGCGGGGGCAGCAGCGGGGGCTGTGCCGGCACCCCCGGCGGGAGTCCTCGCTGGGCAGCGGGCGAGGCCGGGGCCGCGGGAGGCTTGGGGACAGGGCTTGCTCAGGTGCAAGCAGCCCACGTAGGTTTTAGACGGCTTGTGCAGCCTTTGAGAGGGGAAAGAAGAACGAATTTTTAAGGAAAAAAAAAAAAAAAAAAGCATTTAACTTTTCAGTAACAGACACAGGTTGATAGCACAGCCCCTCTCAGCCCAGTCACTAATACTGACATACAGATGCCAGCGCGCGTTTCGTATACCAGCTCCCGTCCTAGGGCGAGCCCAAGGTAATTGAGATTGGTGGTTATTTTGCTTGCTATACCGTATCATAATGAACAGTAAATTGTCGTGACAACCCTAGGCAGATATGTCACGTAGCTTAATGCTAGCAATGTAAAGCACCCTAACTTCATGGACATTCCTACTGGCTTTCTAGGGCTGTGTCTGGTCTAAAGGAGCCTGAAAATATCAACTAAAAATAAAGCATAACTAAGTGGAAAGAAAGAAAAATGTAGTCATTAAAGAAGATATTTAGCATATGGACGGTGCGCTCATTTAATATGTTCCACTCTGTTACTTGTCTCTGTTTAATCAAACCCAAATTATTATTAGTGCTTACAAAAGCAAATAAAGCAGCCAAGGCTCACAGCCAGTTTTTGCTCAGGTATGCCCAGTATTTCAGTATTTCAGTCTGACTATAAACTGGTGAATGAATTGTATCATTCACGTACATTCTTCCTCTCACAGCCTGAGACTTTCAGGAAGATGGTGTTGACTTGACCATTGCGTTTTAGCCAAAGCCAATATGCCACTCCCTGAATTAGTGTTTTGATGTCATTTTGGGGGACTGATGAACAAAAATACATTTTCTTAATCTCCTCTAAACATGCATAGAAGAAAGCTCTTGAAGGTATGATATAGTAGCAAAGTAAGAAATATTTTCCATCCTACTTTATTTATAGTAAAGTTGTACTATAAATATAACTAAATATCCATTTTTATGAGTAATATTCCAACTTAATTGAGAGAACAATGAATAAAACGGCATAGATGTAGATTAAAAAATTTCCATGGGTGAATGGTTTCTAAAGTTAATAATCTGTATTTTTTATTTAGCACTGAATCTTCTGCTAATTCCTATACTGTATTTTTTGTTTGTAGATCCTAGTAAATGTGGGCAATTTTTTCACGTTGGAGTCTGTCTTTGTAGCACCAAGAAAAGGAATTTACAGTTTCAGTTTTCACGTAATTAAAGTCTACCAGAGTCAAACAATTCAGGTACGTTGATCAAGTATGGCTATAAACTCTTTTACTTAAATTGTTTATTTAGAATAGGATCTTGACTGAACACAAGAATATTTGAAATACTTTCAAGGAAAAATAGCCTAGTTTCAAGCAACCTGTGGTGTAGAGTTCTTAGCAGTAGAGTGAATATATTTAAACTGAAGAACTGTAATAAGGCAAGATCCTCACCTCAGATAAATTGCCATAGCTTCACTTCTATACCGTAAGAACTGAATATCTGGGGTGATATAAAGTATTAAATAGAATGAATCACCCAAGAGTAAACGAGAGCTCTAAATTTCACTTAATTGCATAAATACTATCGAAGAAGAGTCATATTTTGCTGCAGGTTAAACTCACTGTCTTGAACACAGGAGTTCTGGGGATAGGTACCAGATTTGATTGTTTTTGTAACATTTTGTGACCTGGCTGACAGCTGATGATGCCAGGTATCTGTTTATGACACCAGTCTGCTGTGGACCAAGGTTAGTTAAGGTGGTCTGCTTGTTCTATACTACAGCGAAATAGTATACCTCTACAGGGATGTCTTCTAGAGAACCTTTACAGCAGTTTAAACTTTTTTTCCACCATATAATACATAAAAGATGTGTCATATATTAAAAAAAAAGAAGGAGCAATTCTGCACTGTCTTCCGTAGCTTAATAGCAGCTGAACTACCTAATTAAATACAAGTATGTACTAGCTTAGAGGAAAAGCCTTTAAGTTCCTGAACATCCCCTCGCTGAGCCAACAGTAAATTCCTTAAAGTACATTCCTTAATCTTCATGCCAGGTCATGCAATTTCTATGACATACATACTGGCTTTCTAGATCTGGAATAACATCTGTGGCTTCCCTTGTTTCCACCCATGAGACCACCAGATTCATAGAAGTATCTGATACTTCTCCCCTGACGTGGTTTGCTCCTGAATATGGTTTTCGGTCTACAAGGCTGAGATGAAACTGTTTGCTGCAGGAGGAGTGATCAGCCATTTCTTTGTGGCAGTTCTGGCTTTGGGTTGCCGGTAAAGCTCCTGAGAAAAGTGTAAATGGTGGAGATGGCAGAGAAAGCCAGTGCAAGACACATTCATAGCCCTGGTGAAATTCATCTTCAGCTTATGACAGGAAATCATGGTTCCATCCAGGTCAATGACAGAAGTCTTAAATGAAATATTGACCTCATGAAAATCTCTATAATGAGCTTATAAACTGTTTAATATGCTCAAACTTTGTTCCTTTCATTCTCTTAAATGCTGAAGGTTGAAATGGCCTAGAATAACTATATGTCAGCCAGCTTCATTGGATTTAAAATACATATTGCCAAGAAAGATCTCAAGGCTTGGATTCTGGGAGTCCAGTGCAGGTACTCAAACCTGGCAGACTGGGGCTTGTAACAGGGCACGTTACAACCTGTGATGTGGCCTGAAACCTTTCATAGATCAAGAGTTTCTAAAGTGATGGATGGGTTTTGTTGGCTCCGTTTTGGCATAGTTAACAGGAGACCATCTGGTGTAAACCTGTGATGTGTCTTCTGCTGTGATTAAAATAGCTGTAAGGTGATCTGCAGGGAAACCTGACCTAGAGAGGTGGTACAGAAGGAGTGAGATAAACCACAACCAAGCAATGAGTAAACTCTTGCCCTTTTTTTCGCGTGTGTGATAACTAGGAGGAAGGACTGAAAGCCATTGCAGTGGAGCAAACCCGCTTGAGTCTGAGCCCCATGCAGACTTAAACACCGCTAAATCACCTGAAGGCTCCTACATAAGTGATATTACTATGCCCCTGGAACATCTGTTAGTGCCATTAAATATCATTAAACTGAAATTGGCTCCCTGGGGACATCTGATTAAGTGGATTTCCCAGATATGCGACTCCCAAATCAGGGCCAGATTCTGCTGCCCTGACTTGTGCTGAGCACTAATTTATGCCATGGCGACTCCCATTAAAATTAATGGGAGCATATGCAAGGCCAGCATAGTCGATATGAATAAGCATTTCATAATTCACCCCTCTGTGACTGCATTATAGCTGCTTAAAAAGAAAAAGCAGAAGAAAGCTAATAGTTTGCCATTGGGGAAATGAAAAATGCCTGGATCTGTCCGTTCCCCCAGCCCCTGCCCATCTTTATTTACAGTGTCTGTGTGATGTTGCTGTCAGAGCAGAGGCTGTGCTGACTTTCAAAAGTGTTTTACAGAAAAATGGATTCAGTACCAAAACACGGTGCAGTGGTTCATAAAGCTAAAGGTCTGTTCTAGACTGTAAAACTAAGCTGCCATCAGTAACGGAAGGGACGTACAGTTTGCTCTCGATGAAGTGCAAGCTCCCAGCCTACTGCAGTAGCTTTGACATCTCCTTAGGTGCCTGTACCGCATCTCTGGGTGCCGAAGTTTCTTGAAATGTCTTCTTTGCTGGTGCATGTCTAAATACGCCATGAGGTAGGCAAAGTGAAACAAACTGAGGTAATAGCTGACAGCTCCATATTGCAGGAGAGTTACAGCAATCGATGTGCCCGAGCATCACGTGAAAGCAATGTTGCATTACCTTTCACACCGACGGAGCCCGGACCATGGCACGCCCTGGACAGTGTCCCACCGACTTCACTCAGCTGCAGGTCAAGCCCATGAAACACGAATGTGCTTGTACACATTAGTTTAAAACAACAACAACAACAACAAAAGCAGTGAAGATTGGGACCTTAGCAGACCTCTTACGCTGTAGTTAATATTCAGTGATAGTCCTTGATGTTTTTCTGTTAATTAGAGCTTTTCAGCGGTTTTTCTCTTGTAGGTTAATTTGATGCTAAATGGAAAGCCAGTCATTTCTGCTTTTGCCGGGGACAAGGACGTCACACGTGAAGCTGCTACTAATGGAGTCCTGCTCTATCTAGACAAGGAGGATAAGGTTTACCTGAAATTGGAGAAAGGTAATCTGGTCGGTGGATGGCAGTATTCTACGTTTTCTGGCTTTCTGGTCTTTCCCCTGTAAAGTCAATTTTCCTGTGACATTCATCCAGGTGTGGACTCATCATTGCCTCTGTTACATGAAGATCATTTTATCATCATGGGATTGATGTTTCTTTATTGGTTTTTTCATGGGTGAATATGGATTCTCTTTATGGATTTTGACCCCATCTGAACTACTCAGAAGTTTCACAGAATTTTGTGTGTTTAAATACAATATATTTGGATTGAGACTAAAGCAGACAATAAATATCTATGCTTAATGTTACAGTCTAAAGCTGCCTGCAAGATTTATTCAGATTTCATTTACTGGACTTATTGGATTCATGGGAGAAGTGGATTTTCTTTGATTATGAAAAGACTGGCAACCAGGTCTATAATTTAGGAGAGTTTGAGTTCAGACTTCAATCAAGAGTTAGTGTGTTGCTGCCAAAGAACTGTATATTGATATATTGGTCATACATGTTTTTGTCATTGGGACTTAACTGGCATAATCTATTCCATTGTCTTGAGAAAGGTAATTATTATTGATAAGTGGTTGCTTTAATTCTCCTCTGCGTGTAGTGTGTTGGATGGTTCACCCATATATTGTCACCGGTCACAATCAAGTCTAGCTTACAAAAAGCTAAGAGGTTATGGTTGTGTTTTAGTTGCATATGTAAGGTATTCCTCTTTTCCACGTGCTGTTTTCTAAAAAGGAGAGCAGATTATAACCATTAAGAAAAATATTCTTACCAGGGTTAAAGGTGATCATTCAGGCACAACTTTGCAAAACAGCTTTGCCCTGCAGGAAATCTCACACTTGTTCTTCAATTTTAATTAACATGATTGATAATAACTGCTTTATTAAAAACCTAAGGGATTCCTTCCTTAGACACAACCACTTTATTAGCTGGAGATGAGATCCCCGTGTTTGTAATTATGTCTATTTCTCAAACCTTCTGTTATGTTAAAGGTGTCATCTGGTTTTGCCTTAACTCCACAACTGTATATAATTTTAGATCATATGTTTAACAAATACTAAATCCAAATAGCCGGTACCTAACTTGGTGCAATATCTTTTCGGCTTTTTGTACAGGTCATATGAATTCATAAACTTATTTATTATACCATTGTTACATAATAAAGATTAATATATGTTAGCTGAATTTTTGACCTTTGGATTTTGGAAGTCACTTCATGCTATTTTTTTATTGGATAGAATTATTATATGCAAAGCGTAAGCTTTTGGGATTCACCGAAACTGTCCTGGGAGGCAGGCAAACTGTCATAGTTTAGGCTGGCAGAATCCTAGAGGTAATCAGAATGATCTAGAAATAACCTATGCATTTTATTTAAAAAACATTTAGGGAGAAATCCTGGCTTCACTGAAGTTAGTGTTAAGAATCACATTGATTCCAAAGAATTTTGGATGAGACCTGTGCTTTAGGTTTTGCCATCAGCAAAATCCAGTGCCATCAAATTGGATATCAATTAAAAATGATTTTCACATGAACTGCTAATGAAACCTCCATCCCTCATGCCCAAAATATACACTGATTTTGATGGATATTTGTGCCTTGCATATCATGAAGGATATGGTTCTAAATTAAAAAATACTATATACTTGAGAATGTTTCTGGATGGAAGCATATCCAGCAATCTGAGATCTTCTCCAAAAGCCAGTTTAGGCTTGGATTTGCTGTTTTAGGTAATCTGTTTCCAATTTCTTCACTTGTTAGCCAAGTGCAGTGTATCATATGGCTCTAACTGCTGTAAATGGGTATTTCACTGATTTAAAGTCTAATGTGTGGCTGGTTGGTGCTCCTGATAAAAATGTCAGGGAATCAGTGGCACAGAATAGTGCCCAAATTCCTTATTTTTCTGGACCCAAAATACAGGATTTTGGGGGGACTTTCAGGAGGATAGGTGGGTACTTTTGCACCCCTATGGGAGAAGTCAGATGAGGAGGTAATTTGTTAGACAGTATCGTTTCCGTGCAGAACACTGCAGTTTGGGAGGAAGTGGAAAGACATGGCAAGAAGGTGAATGATTTACATCGCTGAAAAATAGAAAGTTCTCCATTCTGAGTAATCAAAATGTATCACCACTGTACCCCAAAAGTATGTGTGTATATATATGTGTATCTAAAAAACCCTGGGATTGCAGCACATAATATGCATGATGTTATAAACAGGTTATTTGTCACAAGAGTTTATTTCCAAGGGGAACGTCACCTTACCCATTGGTATATATGTTCCTACACAGACAGAAGAAAAATGGCATTAAAGGTGTCAGTATACTTTTCAGAACCATCAAATGTATCTAACTTCTTTAGTTTGTAAACGTATGAGCTTTAAAAGCTGCCTTTAGCATTCAGCAATAATACTGAACTATCTTAATATACCGTTGATTTCCCCTTGGCAAAACATTTCTGATTGCTTCAGAGTCATTAACAGTTATTTAAACTTTAACTAGAGAGCCTAGGAAGTTATTCAATTAAGGAGATACGTTCTGATGGAAATGTTCTAAATTTTTTGCTTCAGCCTCTAAAATCAGAATTACTAACTATTTTGCTAGTTAAAGGGAAAAAAAGAAGTTTCAGAGATGTCACTGTAAAGCAGCTTGTGTTATCTTCACACAACGCTGAGCACCAACTCCACTCAGAGGTGGCCTCTGGAGATGGTCAGCTGCACACCCGTTCTCTTACCTCGCGTTTAAACATTTAAATAAGAATGAATTATGGTTTTTTTAGACTACAGTTTGAGCTACTTTCCAGATCTTGAGCTCATTTTCATTATATTGTCCCACACTTCAGTTATGTCAGTAGGAGTTTCTCCCAGAAGAGATAAGATAAACCAGCCTAGATGGAGCTGGGTCTGGAAACGATGTTTTCCTTCTCTCTTGCCTCATTCCTTTTCCTTCTGTCTTTCTGTGTTAATGCCACAGTAGTTTTCTTGTTCAGAAGCAACAGCTCAGGAGACACTTCAAATTTCAAAGGATATTTAAGATTAGAGGTTTGATTTTTTTTTTTTTTAAAAGAACTTTAAACTCCATTGAGCTGCACTGTAAAGGTTAGAGCTGAATTTCTGATCCTGTTAATTTGATGACACTTGTCTTATTGATTCTGGTGAGGGCAGAATTTCCTACTCTGTGTGCATCCCTGCTACAGAACATGCCAAGGATCTATACCCACGTCCTTCAACGTACAGCCACTTTGCAGTCAACTTTGTAGCTTATATGGAAGATTGAGGGTACAAGAAAATTTTCTGGCCATGCATGGTAAAGATAAAAAAAAAAGTTACTTTCTGAGGATATATTGTTATTACCGGTGATCTGTTTACAAAGGAGATCAGTATTTTTACAGTTTAATCTATATTTTATTTATATTTCTATTTTATTCATATTTTATTACAAAACTAAAGGAAAAAAAAGAACCATATTGCCCTCCTCAGGTGATGAAAATATTTTTGGTAAAGCCAGGAATACCCTGGTCTCCTACATTCATCCTGTGTAGAAAGCTGCTCTCTTCTGTTGAATCCGATTTGCCATGAAGGGTTTAGGCTATATATGCCAAATGATTGTGGAGCCAGAAAAGATACGGTTCGAAAGAGCCTGGGTAACAGAAGTGTTTTTGGAACAGGTGCTGAGGTAGCTTTGAAAATTTCACAAGCAGTTTTGTCTTTACATAAAAAGGAAAAACTAACTTTGAAGTATAGAAAAGGAAAACATAATTTATTTTTTTTTTTTAAAGCAACATTTTGTATTTGTTTTCTGCTACGTCATTTTCAAGTAGTATCGGAACATTTTCTGAGTGTTAATTAAATTACTTTGGCCAGGTCATGGCAGAGTAAATATTGCAGCCTCGGTGTTACTACTGAGAAAATGGAGAGAGGGTTTGGGAAACGACCAGTGCCATACCCAGAGTGCCAACTCGTCCACTGCTGGTGCTTGGTCCTGTTCAGTTTGCTGGATTGCTCCTTTTTCCAATACAAGGCATTTTTTTAAAACAATGTTTTGGGGTTGAAGGGCATATTGCTGTATTTCCTCCTCCATATTATTTAGATGTCTATTTCTAGAAAGATGAAAGTATTGAAACAGGACAGTTTTAAATGCCCCAAGAAACTCACAATTAGCTATCATCAACTCTGGGTTTTTTTTGTTTTGTTTTGTTTTTTTTTTGCAAGCCCCCAAAGGAACACATCTGCAGTACGTCTCGTGTTTTTACAAGCAGGTTTTGGGATAGAGATGGTAAATGCAAGAAGCAGTATGTCATAATCACAACAAGGAAGCTGAACCATTACCATGAAATATAGGCTGAAGCAGAGAAGCAGATATATGTTCTCCTCCTTTTATAAGGGTTTCTGAGTTGGTAACATGTTTTACCTTAGCAATTCATTACAGTTGCCCTTCATACTGTAAGAGCTCTTCATAATAATCAAACTCTTTGTCTTCTAAAGACAATGTTAACCAGATGACTCAATGTAAGTAAATGAAGATCCCCAGTGACAGAATTTATTGGCTGGCACATGCCACAACAACATATTTTTTTGTACTATTCTGTACAGACAGAAAAGGCTCCTTTGAGAAAAGAAATTGTCTTAGATACTGAGCTAAAGTTATTTATCTGTTGTTGGTTAGGAAGGGGGCAGGGAGGGTAGAAACCCTTTCCTACCCTAGAGCACCAAGGGGAGTGCGTACAAAGAATAATGACAAAATCAGTCACTGTTATATAAGTGATGATGAGAATAATGGAAATGTGGCTTGAATAGTCTGTTTAGTGAAAGCTGTGATCTAAGGCGTTTGATGGAAGCAATCACTATTTTAATCTTCACAGTTTGGGGGAAGGGAAGAAGCCAGTTGCATCATTTTTACAAGGTTCTTTTCCTTTTTCCCCCCCCTTTTTTCCTTCTGCCTTGTCGTTCAGCTTGGCTGCGAAAAAAAAAAAATGTGATCAGAAATGATCTAAGAAAAGTTCATTTCTGAAGAGGGATGGGGAGGGTTTGGTTTTATTTCTTTTTTTTTTTGCCGGTATCTGATGCGGGGGATAAAACCAAGAAGGAGAGGGGATGAAAATGACAAACTTAACTTAAATACATTCTTGACCCATCGTCCAGTTCAGTGAATTGCCTAAATATGTTCTGCTTATATGCGTAATACTTTTCTACAATGCATGATACTGACCCATCCTGTTAAGGCCACCATATTGTAATCTGATGGCTTTTAATCCTGCTGGAGGAAACTAGATGTAGAAGTGTAGTGCAGAGCACTGGAGATCGGCAAATAAAAGAGCTTTATCTCTGTACTTACACGTGTGCCTGGATTTACTCCTATAAAGCAGGTCTGTCATCCCTGGGGCATTTCGCTGCAAAGGGCAAATGTGTGTATGAACATTGACCCACTCGAAAACAAGCTGAGAGTATGGAGATTTCTGAATTACTGCTGACACAAGGAAAAAATTGTACTCTAATCTCATTGTGAGGACATTTAAATGCGCTGTATGGTCCTAATGCTGAAAGGAGGCAGATCTCCATGGCAGCTGGGCAGAGTGACCAGAGCTCTGGGGAGGGGACAAGACCTGTCCGCACAGGAAGGGTCTGCATCGACCCAAGTGTCGTGGGCCTCCGTTAGACGTCTTAGAGCAGCGTTATGACAGTCAGGCATGCTGTTAGCTGTCCTGGAGTTTTACTCAATATAAAAATCAATGTCTGGGGTTTTATTTTATCCCTTTCTTTGCAAACGAAGGTCTATTTACAGTGAACCTGCGGGATTCTCAAACAAAGGCAGGCTTTAAAATTAACAGTGCCTGAAAAAAAATTTAAGAAAAAGTTCTTCTAAGTATATAGCAAGGCTAAATTTCTCTTAAGTTGAAGGCATGCAATTAAGTAGCAAAGCAAATGAAAATAAAGATACATCTGTGCTCTTCTACAGGGCTAAACATAAAGGAGCAAAATTGATTCTGGCATCTATCCCACGTACCTGCAAAACAGCTCAGAAGCTCGGTACAACAGGGTAACAACTCATTATGCCGGCTATTCCCACTGAGCAGCAGTAGAAACAGCCACTGGGCAGCCTCACCTGGCAGTGGTGATACGGCTTCTGCTAATGAGATGCATTTCCATGAGAAGAAGGTTAGTGCTGGTGTCGGAGCATTTTCCTGGAATGTCAGGGCTCAATGCGGCTCTTCCAGAGCCTCTCAAGCACCCTGGCAGACCTGAGCAGCCTTTGCAATGCTCTGACCTACAGCAGGTTGCGAAATTGTACTTGAAACAATTCCCTACCAGGAAACGCCATTTGAATTCAATTACTGCTTGGAAAAAACAGGGGCATTAGAAGAAATACTTTTTTTTTTTTTCCCCCCAAATAAAAGGAGAGAATTGTTTTGCATCAAAAAACTTCCGTATTTCATTTTAAACTCACTCTTTATTTGAAATATTACATTGGTTCAAATAGAAAAGGGAAAGAATTAAAACTGAAATAGAACATTTGAACTTTTGAAATAAATATTTGAAAATAAAATGTTCAGGCTGCTCTAAAAGGATATTTGTCATCAGAATTTCATTTTGGTAAAAATTAGACAATTTCAGAAGTTCATTCAGATTTTTTTGGATGACGTATTTCCAAATCTCTCTTTCCTTTATTTTTTTAACAGAAAGCAAAGGTTTTCCCTTTACTTTCATCCTATTAATTGATTTACTAAAGCATACAAAACTGCTAAAAGGTCTGCATGACGATTTCATAAACTGGGTTTTTTTATTTCAGAATATATCTTTAATGTCATGGGGAACACTGTTTTCATCTTCAGGGAGGATCGAATACTGCGTACGTCCTCTGCTGAGAAAACCCAAATCACATTAAGCACACCTGGCTTAAAGATTTCACTAGAGGCTCATATTATTATTCAAGTTCAGCGAAATTTTCATTAAGATCTTTGAGACTTTAGTGTCAGGGTGTAGAGGAAGGGGTCCAGCCTTCACATAAAAGATGCTTTTCTTTGTGCCTACAACCTGACTCTACCTTCACCCTCAGCTACTGCTTCCTAATATAACGATGGTGGCAGTCTGCTTTATTTGTTTATTTAAGCTTTTTCATAGATTCAAATTCTGGTCATCTTGCCAGATGCTCAGAACTGGCTGAGTGTCTGGCCGAGAAGCGTAACCAGTCCCTGCAAAGCTTAGGAAGAGGGACATTTGTCCTTTAAACCCTTGGCACACCAGGCACCATACTCCCTGCATTCCTTTCCTCTCTGTGGGCTTGTGGCCAGCCAGGAATATTGATGTTGAAAATGAATATCAGTATTGAAATATTGATAAATGTGTTGGCTTAGTACACAGTTATTGGTACAGGTGTTAGCTCAGTTGACGAATCACTACATGATCTGGTCCTGTTGGGCAATTTTTTTCTTTTTCTTTTTTTAATAAAGTAAGACAACCAGAAGCCTCTATAGGCACTGAAGACAGAGGGTAACCAGCTGCCTGAGAAGGCGTTCAGTGCCAGGCCTGGCAACTGCAAACAGTCATACAGAGCAGCTGTAGTCATCAGGGTACAGGTGGAACTACCCAGTGCAATGCAGCTTTATAGCTAGAAAGGCAGACGATAACCTGGTATACATGCAACCTGTTTAAGGACACCTCATTTCTCATTTCTTTGGGAGAAATAAGCTCTGGTTCATTTCTAGAAAGCAAAACTGTGATCCAAGTAATGAAAAGACTTGAAGAATGACTGCCTAAACCACAGGAATATTAAGGCAGTCACTGCTGTGTAAGAGAAATGAATTCTGCAGTGGCACCATGCGTCTTAGTTTTTGTGGACTGTTTAAATGGATTCCTACAAATATAATAAAGGCTTCTGAAGAGATAACTCCAAGACCATCTATCTTAGTTGTGTTGAATTCGATACAGGTTAAGTAAGATAGTCTAGGTTTAGTCTGTTGTAAACAGTGATTCACTGAACACGATTCAGCTGTCATGTACTTTTTGTACAGGAATTACTTAACTGAATGAGTATGGAAGATGCTTTTCTTCAGGTCTCTGAGAGGCAGTTGAGGGTATATAACTTTGATCGGATAACAATGTTAGAAACAGAAAATATGTCGAGTTTAAAATTCTGGCTTGCAGGCTGCAATCCAAGTCCCCAGTTGATGTAAGTTGTATTCAATATTATGCACATACAGCTGGTAGAAAAGGCTGTGAGGTTTTTTTTTGCTTGTCAGTGTCAGTCCTGGCTAAGACACAGTTGGCTTATATCGGTTTTGCAGTAATGATGGCATGCAAGATAACAATTGTGAGCATTTCTAAACTCTGATGATTTGTCAAAAACTCACCCTGAGATCAGAAATTTTACTGAGCACATAGTCTAAGGGTTTCAAGATTAAAGACTGCTCAGTAGAGCTGGACAAAATGTAGCAAGTACATTTTACGGAGAAAAAACCTGATGCCTTACAATATTGTTTTCCTTTAGATGCAGGAAAAAAACCCTGATGTGCAACAGCACCTGTAAGACTTACAAAAGTAACATTCAAAAAGCCTTTTGAAAAACACCTCTGCCTCTTGGAATGTCATGGTATTGCCTAAAGTCAGGGCCACCCAACGGATATACGGAAGAGTCAGCTCAAAGTGTCTGCGTTGCCCTGAGTTTGTGTCTGCCAGACCTTAAAGCCACTAGGTTATTTGGTGGTAAGTAACAAGGGGAAAATCTTCAGAGAAGTAACGTCCATCCAGCTCGGCGGAGCATTCACCCCAGCGTGATATGAAAGAAAGTTACAGCCTTTCCTGGTGCTCCTTTTGGCTATTAGAGCATACGTGTTGCTGGAGGTTTCCGCTGAGGGTGAGAAAGTGGGCTGCCTCTCCCTGTTATGGATGATTGTCAATAGAAACGGCCTCTTCTCATACATTGTTAGTGACAATGGGAACGTATTGTTTAAGTAGTAAATAAATCAGTAACCATTTAAGCACTGCAGAGTCGTGCAACTTCAGGGGCAAGCTAGGGATGTCTATAAGCTTTGTCTTTTCCTCTATAGTAAATCTGAGTTTAAGGTGTTCAAAAGGCATTGTTAGATTTTTTTTTTTTCTGTTTTCTTCTGGAAAGCTCAGCTAAGGAATTTGGTTTTCATGATGCCCCTTAGGGTCCCCACAAAGTAATAAGTCAGCATCATTTTCTAGCTGCAGTTGATAGCATTTATTGCTAATTCTTTAAACCCTTCTTTAAAAGAAAACAAGTCTGCAACCTGCATTGCACCCACAGGAATAATCTTTCTTTTCCTCAGTTTGGTAATTCAATTGTGACTTGTAAACTTGTGCAGTTGTAGCAAAAAAAGTATACAGTCAACTCTAATCTATCTTGAGGAAAGTAAAAAGTGCTTACCACTACTGGTGTAGTAAATCCTGGCTGCTTTATTAAATAAATGTAGAATTTCACTCAGAAGCCTTAAGGAAGAAGAGTTTTAGAATATCTGAACAATTTAGCACATTTTGAAGCTGAATAAAGATTGATTCAATTTTGGAGTGAGATTTAAACTGATGGTATACCAAATCCAACTTAAATTAACTTGAAAAGTATAGGCATTATTTATGTCTTCTGAATTGCGAAAGGCAAACCAGTCTACTGGAGAAATTCTTGAGTAGCATAATCTTTCTAGTACTGGAAAAATAAAGACTCTAAAAAAGATCCCACAGCTATTTATAAGTGTAAGTCAGATCTTGAATAGTCTTTACATAATCGTTACACACGTAAGCAGGACAAGATCCAGCAGTTAAGCACATGTATAATGCGAAAAGCTGATGTGATTTCACAGATTTTGGTATACCTGCTTCCACGTCTGAAGTTACGCATCTGCTTAATTCTTTGTTGCACCAACAGAAGAGACTTTACAGGGATAGGTAATGCTTTAAAAAGTAATTTGACATGCAATCAACCAACCAAATTTCTCTTGCTGTGCTAAAGTAAGGACATTGCTCAAAGATGAAATCTCCTCTCTTCCAGGAGTCTCTGACTGAACCGTAATAGTGTGGGTGGACTTAGGCACCAGAGCCTGCCTTCAGAGAAGGACAAAGTCAAGATGACTCACATTAGTATTCATAAAAAATCTGCTGTCTTCTAGCAAAGGAAAGGATATGTCACGATAATAAATATTGAAAACACATCCCCCTTTAGCCCAGGGGGGGTTATGGGAGCAAACGTTGCTTTAGCTGCCACACCACGGCCACCCACCTCCCAGCCCCACCTGGGCTCTTTGACTGAGAAGAGGAGCAATGCCCAGGATGGGACTCATGGCAGTTCCCTGCCCTTTTGCTGGACTAGAGATAATGCCCGTTCTCCCAAGGCTGTTCTCACAGGGTAGAGCTTTTTTCTTGTGAGCACCAAAGGAGCCAATCTCCAGAGGACACTGTCCTCCAGTCAGCGTTGGTGAGCTCTCCCTCATTGGGGAGTACTCCTCATTGCCCACCTGGTGGGAAGATGGGCCCCAAAGAATTTCTCTTTGCTTTATCTTGAGGCTATAAAGTTTTCAAGAAGACTACAGTGAGAATTTTTTTTCCAGAGCACGTGGTCTCTTAGATGTGCCATGCCTAGAGCCTTTCCCTGGGATGTTCCTAAATCACTTTGGGTGCTCTTGAAAAGACCTGTTTCTGGGTGGTCTGAGAACCAGGTTTGATCCTGGTACACGTTCCTGCAGCAGGAGGATCCTGCTGTTGGCCTGGGTAGGTAGAGAGCTGCCAGGCTAGTGGCTGCCACCCTGCTTTTCTCAGTGCAGTCTGTGACAAGGAAGTTTGCTCTGGCAAAGCATTGTGAAATGGACCCCTACAGATTTATAAAAGCCAAATGATTTTGTTCAAAGAAAGAAAGAAAGGGTGAAAGCAAAGATTCAGAAAGATTTCCTACGAGCAGAATTTACTATTATTTCCTCCTTCTTATTATTGCAAAAAAATGGAAAAGTTTTACAAAAAAGTCTTCCTATTCTTTGAATGAGTCATGGTAATAACATAACATTTTATATCGCTTTCCCCATCTGTGGAACCTCTCTTATCTGAAAAATAGTCTAACACTGTAGAGCTGTCCTTATTGCAGCTGTAGAGAAAGAGAAACTGAGTCATAGACAATTTATTTGCTTGGTTTGTCCCCAGACACCCAGGGAACAATTGTCAGAAAGGGACACAGCTCAGGTTCCCAAAATCTGCCTCCCCTCCCCAGAGCTAACCAATTCCTTTGTCTTTGGTAATTAGAACTATTTTAAGCAACGATCTTCACTGTGATCTCACATAGCTTGGTGTAAAGGGAAAGCTCAACTTACATCGAGAGTACCACAGTAACATAGGTGCAAAACTACAGTTGAGAGCTGAGTGGGGTCACAGCTTGGGAAAAAAATGTATTTCTATCACAGAGGGGCATGCCAGAAAACATCCAGAGAAACAGGAGCACAAAGTCTGTCTGGTCAGTTGAATCTGACCTCCTGCAAATTCACGAAGATGGGTTTTTAATACCTTTTGTGGATGGAGCATGAATCAGGTGATGAAGCAGAGTATTGTCATGTACATACTGGGATTGACTGGACTCTCCAAGAGTGGGAGTCCACATTTCAGTCCTTCCTGTGCAGTTTAGTCCTGTATTTTATATTGAGACACACTAGATTTGATACGTCTGAGTCATTGTATTGGGTTTGGAAATCTATACTTGTTTTATCATCTGTAAACATTTCGTATATTTTTATTCCCCCAAATAACCAAGGTTATTGCCAGTACAGATATACCAGCATGGAATGGGTTACAAAAATCTATTATCCTTTCATGTATTAAAGATGCTTTCTCAAAATTCATACTGGCATTGGGAATACACAAATTCCCTTTGGCATTCCATCTGATGTTGTCTACACAGATTGAGGCAAGTGGTTGGCATTTATCTTTGAAATGGTTAGGAACTGGATCATTTATGTATTTATGCATCATGGTTTCTAGATGCTTATTCTTTACCAACAGATAAGGAGTCCCCATTTAGACTTAGAAATGTAAGTCTGGGTGAAGTTGTAATACTGCAGAATATGGCTATACTGCTAGGAACTGTTTTGTAATCAAGATTAAGTTATGTGGCAGTGAGCTGCAAGGTCACTGGCTTTGAACATAGCACTGTGGTTAAAATGTAGTTAAAACAGTACTTTAGAGACAATTATGAATGGCTTTCAGTACTGGTCACACGACTGCATTTAATTCGCCTGCAACATGAGTTTTTGATGGGAGGAGGCTGGATATCCTTGTAAGCTACATAGGCAAAAACCAGAACTGAGGACCTGAAATGAAAGAGGATTAAATCATCTTAATTTATGGCCAGACTCTAAATTCAAATCTCTACAACCGTAAGAGTTGTAGTAAAACAATGCCTGCCCTTTACACATTGAGTAATGTGTTCAAAGGCAATGCAAAATGTAGTACCTCAACAGTATGGTTTTTTTCTCTTTGAAGTTGGAGAATTTTAGGATTGGTCACAGAGAAAGTGAGAACCAGACAGCACAGGGACGTTTCTTTGCTCCCAGCTTTTTTCCCAGCTACTATTTTAGAAAAATATTACAGAATTCAACAGTGCAGTTTAGCAAAGTTTTTCTTAGCTCTGTGCTCATTACTATGGTTCCGGAGGCTACAGAAATGCCTGTAAGCCACATAAATAAATTAATGCACTTAAGTGAGGGTCGAACTCAAAGTGCTTAAAACCTGGTTCTACTTCAGTCCAAATCAGCTCACGGGAAGCGGACTAATGGCTACAAAAGCCATCAGTGTGAGGGGAGCTGGAGAAGGAACAGTTCAAACTGACACCAGAGAGACACACTTAGACTCACCTTAGTTACTTCATTTGCAAGTCTTGGGGGATTTTTGGCTATAAAAGGAGCACAACTGACTGCTGAGTCTGGGACTGGAAATAAAGCAGGCTAAAGAAGTGCGTGAAGGAGATGACAAGAGCCTCTGCTTCTGTTTTGGTTTTGTAATATGGTCTCGACCACACAAAAATAGGAAAACTTATGCTTCATTGCAGTGGTCTGGACAGAACTGATCTACTCAACAGATGATCTGTGTGTCCAACAGATCCTTACAATACAATGTTCTTACCTGGTACAGGAAAACTCCCTCCAGAAAGAATGGATATTAGGAAAAATTTCTTCACATTGGAACAGGCTGCTCAGGGAAGTGGTTGAGCCACCATCCCTGGAGGTATTTAAAGGACGTGTAGATGTGGCGCTTAGGGACGTGGTTTAGTGATGGACTTGGCAGAGTTAGGTTAACAGTTGGACTCGATGACCTCAAAGGTCTTCTCCAACCTAGATGTAGTTTTGCGAAGAAGGCTGGACCAGATGATCCTTGAGGTCCCATCCAACCTGGTATTCTATGTTTCTAAACGATTCTATAAAAGTTGTCCGTTCTATGGAGTGATGTGTGAAGAGAGTTGTAAGTTCCGATCTTGACTTTCAGATTTCTAGGGATGGGGGAAGTGAGTTCAACACACAGAGTCTTAATTCACTCCTGCAATTTTAGTAAAAGTCATATCCAAACCCATAATGGAATTACTTCTACAGAAATAATCGAAAAAAATCATACATATTTCATACTAGGACTTCATTCTTATTCCATTTTCTGCATATTTACAACTTTGCAAAACTCTCAGGATGGACTGGATGGTTTGTCTTGAAATACGTGGCATTTGTCAGCAACTACGTGTATTTGAGACACTGGTATGGACGTCCATTTACACTGCCTTACGTATCCCATGTCTTTGTTGTGAAGCAGCATGTTAAAGTCTCAGTGTGAACGCTCTGTTCAGGGGTAAAATAACCTTAGATGAATGTAGATGAATTTCAGAGTGGCTGGAAGGTTTATGCTATCCCATACTTCAGGCACTTTTCTCCTGAGCAAATGTATTAAACATTTTTAGTGCACTCCTAATTTATATACTTCATATCTTTGGTTGAGTCTCTTAGACTGTTTCTTTGCGGGGCAGGGGGGGAAGCCATAAGCAAGCAGAAGCAATGCAACTGGCCAGCTGAATGTATTTTGCATCAACCTGTTGCGCAGAGTGGTGCGGGGAGGTCCCGGCTGTGCAGAGCTGCGGGCTGAGCAAGTCTAACGCTAGGGAGCAGCAGTCGGGGCAGAGAGCAAATAGCCCCTGTAGTTAGCGTGGCCAGTAAAGCCTGAACGCTGTGACTGAATCAGGTTTTTGGCTCCTTTCCAGACCAACCGCTAGCTTGTTCATGATAGCTGTTCAACCCTTTTAAATGCAAGATGTATTTGCACATACAGTGGCTGATTCACAAGAGTCTAACTCGCCGGTCTGTGAACTGGGCCAGCTCTGCTTTACGTTTGACATGGCTAAAATCGTCTTACTTGATTTCATGAGACTTTGGCTAAAGCCTTTCATTTACTGGGTCTGCAGTTTCTCAGGAAGAGTGTGAGATGCTTTCTCTTCAATTTGGATCTGAAACCTATATAGACTCAGCCTATTTCTAACCTGCAACTGAACTGTATTTACTTTCTCCAAACCTAGATTTGATGACATTTCAGCATCCCAGGTAATATCTTTTCTTAATGAGGACTGCAGAGCCTACACAATGGAAGTCAAATTAACAGACAAAAACAAGGACACAGGGAATTGTCTTTACTACTTGCTTTCATTACATGGTGATAAAGAAAGTTGTTTGCCTTGTTCTTTTTGGATACTTCAGGCATTCAATACATGGCCACAGCTTAGAAAAGCCACACTTCAAGGAACTCAGTTGGTAATTCTTCATTCTCCCACATGAAGAAAGCACAGGAATAAAATTAGTCCTTATTGTTAACACAGATAGGAGCTCAGCATCTCCCTTGCATCCTGCTGACTGCTTTCATAAAGTCCTACTCACTGCCGTCTGCCAAGGTTTTCTGAATGTGTTGTGTATGCACAGATAATAGTCTTAAATAAATAGCAGATTACTGTGATAATCTTCAGTCTATTTGCTAAGGCCACCCTCCTTCAGAGCTGCACACTGGAGGAAGGAGTGGGGATAAAGAGTAGGAGAAGGCCAAGAGCATGCTGTACAGCACAGGAAAGGGGTTACAGAAAATTGGCTCCAACTAGGAATCCAGCTTGTTCCCCTATTTCCATCAGCTCATCGCTCAGTGTCTTCAATGGCCAAAGTAAAACCATGGGTAAGCACATCGGTACACCTTTGACAGAGCCTTAACTACTACCACGAGCCTGACAGTAAGTAATTGAGGCTAAGGTAGCTTATAAATGACTCTACTTACTTATGGGAATATGTATTTTCTTATTTGAGAGGGACTGTAAGTGCTAGAAAGACCATGAACAGAAAGAGACCTCATGTGACAAGAAAAGTTGTTACTGAGATAATATTAGGAAAAATATCCTACTGCTAATGGCAATCATAATGTTGGATCATAATCTGTATGTACTCCAGATCTAAACAGACAGATTAAAGGTCAAAATAGAAGACTAAAAGTAGAAAAATAACATTTCAGGGTAAGCAGCTGAAACCCTTTATTAAGAACAGCTCAAGGTTGTAGGTAGTTTCTATAAAAACCTCTGGTGAAATGTAGCAATCTGCTAGAAATCTTCAAGCCAGTGTTTGAAAAATACCAGCCAGCGAGAATCTGGAAATCTGAGTCTTGTGGAAGTCCTTTGTTCAGTTCAATGCTTAAGTTCTCACCCGTCTTCTTCCTGTCCTCACCAACACATCTGAATTCAGCTGCGTAAGGTCTTTAGGATTCATCCCTCTGTTCGGAGCCACAGCCTGTCTCGATTCAGGTAAAAATAAACCATGTCTTATTGTCTTTTATGAAGCAGAGCAGCAGCAGCAACATCTGGCAAAACAGACACCGGCGTGTGTTGTGTCGCAGGTTTTTCACGTGGTGTTATCTCACCCTTCTGTAAGATGCAGAGGGAAGTTCGTTAACATGTAAACTCTCCCGTGAAAACCTGACGAGATCTTTTTTTGCCTTGCAGTGCCGTAAACTGAGCCGTAACCAAGTCCATCCATGCAGCTGCCTAATAACATTTAATTGCTTTATAACTCAGAAGCAAATTGTGTTGATTTAACTGTGTTATAAAAGAAGGCTTTGCTATTATTTCTTTGCAAAGTGCAAAACCCTGGCTTGCTTTTTGGAGCATTTACTGTCTTTTTTAAATTTCAAGTTAATAGCTCTTCTGACAAATGTGAAAGAAATGTATTTATAACGTTATCATCTCAGTTCTTATATACCTTAGTCTTGGAATATGTCATCACTTTTATTCAAGTGTTAGCTTTTGTTGTAAGTTTTCCTTATTCTAGTTTTAATGACAATTTTAAGAATGTAATGAAAATATAATCCTGATGCTTAATTATGGTATAAGCCTAGTAGAGTTTATGCATAACAAAAATGTCAAGGCCCGTATATTCTGCTAGAAGCCCTTACTTTTAAGCAATGCAATTAATTATACTTGAACATCCTAGAGGTTTATTGCTTTAGATAAAAGCATTCAGAGCACCTTCTTGACTATTATTTCTAGAAGAAAAACAATGTAAAATAAAGATAATTGAAGTATCTTTGACAGACAGGGGTTTTTTTAAGGAACAGTGTTGCTTCAATGAAGAGCCTCCTTAAACAAATTTATGAGAAACTACTTTGCATACAAAATTTTGGTTTATGTCAGCCTAGGTCATCATTTACTTCATTCCATGCCTTTAAATATACCATTGTACATTTACACTGGTGATCTGGATGCCAGTTTAATTATCTAATGTCAGCTTCTATAAGACTGATAAAACTATTAAAACAGAAATCTGGTGCTACGGTGGAATGGTGCTACTAAAATTGAAAAATAGCCCTTTAGTTCTGTCAGCAATACTGGCACCGCTAAATTTCTTTCCAATATAAAAGGTGTTGGGTGTAAGTATTGTTGAATGGAAGCCCGTGACCATATTGTGAAGACATACATAGCTAAATCTGAGGGCTGTGCCTTCAAGAATTGTACTAAACTGGCTATTTTATTGCGGTTAGGATTTTGACACTAATTTGATTGACTGCTGTATGCATCTTCTGGAAGAGAGAAAAAAATCCATTAAAATGTTACACTTAAATAAAGGCCCCCAGCAAATTGCTTGCCACAGAGAGCTGTTTGCATGAGAAAGAAGGAAGGGCATAAGAAGCTTTTTCAAACTGGTGGCATATGTTTTCTTGATAAAATGTGTAATTATCTGCTTCTCATTGGGCGTTTTAGTCGTCATGTCTAGCTATAAGAAACTCACACTGATTTTTATCAGTTTGATTTAAAAACAATGTGTTTTTCCATCAGCCAGATTTAGTAATAGTTTCTTATGGAGCAGCTTTTATTTTGTTTAATCAATGATATTGATTTCCCTTTAAATATAAAGATTGCACAGTTCAACACTGGATGCAACAACAGTATTTCAAAGATGAAGTGACTGCCTGGTTTGTTAAGGTCTCTTCTCAATATGTCACCCTTTGTTTAACAATTTTGTTTAGAATGAATCTTCATGAATTACTGGCTTTTGATCTTTAATAGTGAAAGTTTATTATATGTTAAAGGTTTTATCAGTTTTCAAGGCTCCCTATATACATTCTGGATTATTTTTTCTAATTAAGTTTTATTTATGTAAAATACCATTTAATTTCGTATGCATATCAGCAAGCCCTAATCTTCATCTCTTTACCCTGAGTGGCATTTGTCATCATCTTGGGCTCGCTGGGTGTGCAAGAACTTCTCAGAGTGATTAAGGGTTATGGAACCCAGCTCGTTCCTACGTGTATAAATAACAGAGATTGGGTTGAGGGAGTGTGGCTACTGCTGGTCCAGGCTGGACCAAGTGCCAGGGCACCGGCATCCTCCTCCTGGGGAGCAGCTCTGAGCCCCAGGCGGTCGAGCTGGGGGTGCAGGCTGCTGGGGGCATGGGATTGTGATCGCAGGTGCAACACAAAGTACGGCTCTTTAAATAACTACTTTCAGAGAATAAATTCTGCTTATGAATCTTTTGTTCTGATCCCCTCTTTTCCTGACTATTCAAAACAAATAGCTACTGCATTTGCTTGGGTTTTTTTGGTTTTGTGTTTTGTTGTTGTTGTTGTTTTGTTTTATAAAAGCTATGATCTGGAATTCCCGGGCTTCTTTGGATTTGCTTCTCCTATTCTTTTAAAATATTCCCTCTTCTTTCTATTCTTGATGGAATTATGAACAATTAAGAGCCTATGAACAACTAAGAACAATTAATAGCTCCTCCTTGTCTCATTTTTCTAAGTCTTTCCCATAGAAAATGTTGGAGGAAAAGGTCTAAAGCAAGTAAGATCCAAAAAACTCCAAACCTGTCCTCTTATTATCTGTTAAGTGTTTTCATTCACAGTATTTAAAAATATTAATAAGGATGCATTCTTAGCCAGCCCCAGTTCCTCATCCTTTTTTTGCTTTCCACTAAGTTTTTCCTGCAGTAAAAGAAGACCAAAAAAAAAAGAAAAATATCTTTACACTCTGCCTGTTTCGCTTTGTTACAGCCTTCTTTAAAAGAATTTAAGAAATGTTAGATAGTGGTAGTGGTGAGGGGAATCTGTTCCCCAAATAACTCCCGTTTTCCTATGTAAGAAATTGAAAGGCCCCAAGTTTTTAATTCAAATTATTAGACTGGAATCCAGCTGAAAGAAGAATGCCTATTTCATTCTGGATTGAAACTTTTGAGAAAACTTTAATGGAAAATTTCTGAATGGATTTTGAGCACCAAAAAGAATTATAGGAAAAAGAAAGTGAAGCATTTGACCATCTGCAGCATGAAATGTTGAAGTCTGATCTTTTTATCCCTTCTATAAAGAAAGGCTGATGTCTCCTGAGGAGAGGTGTTTCTCAGTTTCTGCTGTTCCCTGATTCCGTGTGCTGCTTTTACCTGAGCTCAGAAATCTGGAATCCTGGCCAGGCTCATTCTTAAAAACATTAATATTTATTAAATGCAATTAATGCTTTCGCACACTGTTTACACCTCATAGAAAAGATCTGTAAGCTTGCCACAATGTGTGAAGTGCATTTATTTATAGTATCCAAAAATATCCTAATTTCTTCCTCAGCCACTCTACATAGTCAGCACCAGAAAAAAGCAGCTATAAGAAACCAAAAAGCCCCTTCCCAAAACTCTTGAAGTTCACGCCTGTACAGAAGGGTGGGTTAACCAGATTCAAAGTCATAAAATCCTTGCACTGATGCTATGCAAAGGGGTAAAATTCATGATAGGAGAATTATGAGGAAAACTATATCAAGATTTGAACTAATATGTAGGAAATTATGCTGCTAAATGTCATGGAACATTTAAACTCCAAATGATACTTCTAACATAAAAAAACCCAAACGAATCAAAACATCTGTTTCTGGCTGGCTAAGATATTAATGAATTATCAGGACAACATGAAATACTGCATATTTTTGCTGGACATAAGACAGGACAGATACAGAGGCTGATCCATAGGTTGTCATTCTTTCCCTTGCAGATACTTGTCTTTGCTCAGTATGTTTTGTCCCAGTCCCGTTGCTCCATGCTGTCCTATATAGAGCTCAGCTGATTATATTCAGCTGAGAATCACTAAAAAAAGCTGTCCGTAAGACATGGAGTGGGAGTTGGAAATGTTAGCTCTCCTTACTCCTTGATTTGAGAATATCTTCAAGAGGATGACCGTGAGCGAGGGCTCTGCTTTTGGTCCCAGTTATCACGAAACACACACAGTGATGACCGCAGACTTACAGGGTGAATGGCACAGACAGAACAATTAAGCATGTCTCCTTTCACATTTAGTGTTCTGCCCATTTTTATGAATTCAGTGAAGCTACACAGATTTATACCACCTGGAGAGCTGGGACCATATGCTGTTGTACAGTCCCAGAAAAGAGACCAAGATCCTGCAGTTAGAAGTTTCTCTAGCCCTCAATTCATGCTTGTGGCTTCATGTCTTTCCACTTCATCCTGAGACCCTCAAAATTGTCTTTCCAACACCATCAAACTCTATTAGTATTGCCTCTATAGCATAACATGTTTGATATCCTATAATGTAATAAAAGTCAGCTGGTCTGCATTTGACATCTGAATTGTATTAAGAATGGAAAATCATTATAAAATGAATATGGTGCAATTCCAATACTCTGGATGATACCCTACTGAAGGCTGCTCATGTGCCACGGAAGCCAAGGAGAAAGGAAGGACATCATAAATTCCATGAAGGGTTTTTTTCCTCACAGTCACAGTGCTGGAATATGAGCAAATTCTTATTTACTTTGTTCAATGCCACAATTAGTGAAAATCAAAGTGTCTGCAGCTGCATTTTATACTGTAAATTATTAGGTAATTAACCTTAATGCACCCTGCTCAGAATCTCCAGCTTTCCAACATAGCTGAGACCATCTTTCAAATGCAACAATACATATGACTGCATCACTGCTTAATTATAAATAAAATGAGCCTCTAATGCAATATGAGGGATTTGGATGCTGCTAATGGGGACTATGCAGGAGGAAGAGGGAAGAAGAGAGACAGAGAAAATTAAATCGTCTTTCATCAAAGCAGAAAGACAAAGATTCATATCACAAGGATCCAAATAAAAGAGCATCCAACCAAAGGATGCTTTACTTGCACACTGATTCATTTTATTATGTTGTCTTCCGCCAGGGATTGTGTTTGTTCTCTTTCATAAGGAGAAACTTTCTATGTTTAAAAAACCAGGGATAATAAATGAATAAAGCAGATTATCTATAAATAAAATCAAGATTGTTGGAACCTATATCAGGGCTACCCATTTCAGTTTTTATGGCAGAAATGGGCCCCTGCAATGTCAGGGACCGTAAGACTGGATCAGGTGCTTTGACTTGTGTTTTCACAGAGGGACAGGTAATGTGATGAGCTTGCAAGGCTCCATAGAGGATCCTGCCTCCCAGCAGACGGAATTTGCACAAAGCAACCAGGACCACTTAGACTTCCCACAGTAGCAGAGTGCTGATGTACTCCTGGAGCTCCAAATATTTTCCATCTAAGCATACCACCTGTGTTCAACAGGAGAAAGACAATATTAATTCTAGCTACTGGAACATGTAGATACATGTATTAAAGAAAAATATCATCCTCTATGTTTGAGGACATCTTGGTGAGAGAGCTTTTACATTGCTACTGGCTACAGAAACTTGATTTAGGTTTGAGGCCCTGACGTTGCAGACCCAATGTTTTAGCTCCCCAGCAGAACGCTCACGCAGGACAGCTAAAGGCAGCTTTGCTGGCAGAAAATTCCCCCCATCCTGGGACAAGATGGGGTTTGTCCTCTGGACTGTTTCCCTTTGCATTTCCCATCTGTGATATCTGGAGCCCTAGAAAGACTGGTGATGCAGACTAACCCAGAAGGGATGCATAACATCCATAGGACAAAAGTGTCCCTGACGAGCTCTAGATTTGGCAGCAAATCACTGTCAGAGGCAGAGTCCAGGAGACCAGTCCCACATTCTCTTATTGCGACCTATGTACCTTATCTTAGACACGTGCTCCACCGTGTCTATAAAAAAACTCATCTGGTTTTGTCAAAAACCAGTGTGTTACCTTTTGGCTTCAGCCTTGCATCTACAGCTGTTAGCTGAAAGTACCTAAATTACAACTTACGCCCCAATAAGATTAATATGAGAAATGCATTATTTTCACAGTGACTGAAATTGCTGTGACGTTGTATCTCTATGAAAAAAAGAGAAGGAAAAAAGAAAAGGACACATCTAGTAACATATTCCTGATTATGTGACTGTTTCAAAAAAGCAAATATGGGTTGGTTTTGTATCACGTGGAAGGGGAGGAAGAAGGAACAGATCTGGTGACTCAAATGAGATCTGTCATTAAATTGCAGCATTAAAATAATACTTCAAGATTTCTGTGTGCATGAAAAGAACTGAAAGGGCTATTTGTCTCTTCATGGGTGTGAATAACTCCTATTGACATTAATGTGATAGGTTTGATTTATGTTGAGCACAGCTCAAGGGATGAGGTTCGTTTACGCTGAGTAAAAGTGGTGAAGCTTATTGGAGGAATATGAATAATCTGAGAGAAGCTTTTAAGTTTAGCAGAAACCTTCAACTCCTGTGTGCTGTTAGCAATGACGTGCTGCATTAGCTCTCCAAAGCTGAGTGAGGACTGCAGAGTTCTTAAAAGGAGGGTGTTGTAGCTGCAGTTCCCCTACTGTGAAGGCACGTACGTACCCAAGTGTCAACACAAGAGTACAGGGCTACGAGAAAATAGAAGGAAACAAGCCTTTATACAGCAGATTATTCATCTCCTGCATTGCAGCTTTCTGTCGTGTGCTGGCAGATAACATGACTCCAAATATTGCACAGTTCATGCTTAAAAAATACACTAATCTAAATAACATTTATAAAATTGTCAGCACTGGGGAACAGAAAGGATTAGGGATAAAACTCAGGGCTGTTGGCTGTGGCTCTGCTCTACACACGGACAATGTGGCAGATGGTGGTGGTCTACATGACAAGAAGAGGAATGCAGGCTGGTGCCCCAGTACCAAATAACAGAGGGGATGAAGGCTTCCATTTTCAGTGGGAATTTTCTTTGAAGTTCTAGGAATGTTTTGACCCAAAACAAGCCCTGTTGGAAGGGGAGAGGGAGAAGTGGGATGGCGGAGTTTTGCCAGTTCAAACAAGCAAAACTACTACAACCTTGCAGGAAGTCTCTTACAGTTCGATACAAAGCAATCATTTTTCTCTGTCTTTTCAGTCGTCACTAAAAAGCCAAACCCAACAAGCAGAAGCACCTTGTGAGTCACGACGTTAAAATGGCTTGTTACAAACTGGCTATTTCTTTAAAAGCTGAGCAGCATAGGTCAGATCCAGACACTGTCTGGGGCTTTTCATCAGAAGGCAAGGAAGAAGGAAAGAGGCTTTTTCCTTGTGATCTTGATCCAGAGTCAGCTGGATTTTTGCTCTGCATAAAAGAAGGTGCCAGCCATGCTGTCTTTCCCCTCTCCTGGGTCTTCCTCAGAGGCTCAGCATCGTCCTCAGTATCAAACAAAGCATCCTCCCACCTCTGACGGGAGCGATTTTGTCCACCGACCTACTCCACACAGAACAGTTGTATTTTTGGAACTGCTGCACCAAGACCAATAGCTAAGATTTCATTTAGAGGTAAACAGGCAGAGGTTTACAATTGCCTGGCTACGCAGCTCTAACAGTCATCTCATTTTACATCCATGGAATAGCTGAACCTGATTTTCCCTAATCAGAGGTTATTGACTTTTATCTCATGTAAAGGGAATAGATTTTTTCCCATCCTTTTTTCTGCATGCAAATGAGGTGTGGCTAAAAATGCCCATATTCATGAATGATAGTTCAGCAGAAATGTATATTATTTTATATAAACACTAGATTACAAATCAATATAAGAGGTACAAAACAAGGAGCACAATAACCCTCACCAAAATGAGTCACAGCAAAAAGAAGCGACAGAACTTTGAAAATAAAACATAAAAGTTTCTGAAAATAATCAGTTTCATGTTTGCTTATAATTATAATTTAATTATGAACCCAAATTTGCAACAATTTTTAAAAGTAGGTAGTTAGCATTAAAGTACTTTATATGCAATTATGTGCTATTGAGCTTCCTCATTATACAGCAATTGCTACATAAATTTTCCTGTTGTTTAAGTAAATTTTTTGCCATTTGCAGATTTCACTTGTAATCTAATAATACAAACCATTTGATCCAAGATCAATGGTCCTGTTTTACATGCCAGTTTCCAAGAAACCATTTTTAAATAGTTGATATAATACATATTGACAGAGAAGATCTTCTTATTCTTTCCTATTGCAGGCAAGTTGACAAACAGCAAAATTTTGGATATTGTAATAGTCTTGCCCACCCCCATAATCGTCCATCTTAAAAAAACCCCTCTATTTAGTAAATCAGAGGTTCGCCCCATCTGAGGTCCCCCGCTCTTGAGTTAAATTTCTATCCCAGCTGAGTAGAGTGGAATTCTGGATTAAGGACAGAGGCAGATTGGAATAAATGATCTCGATTTCACGTGCTTTCCAACTGGTGCAAACTGTTGAATGTACTTCAGCAGAACCAGAGCAATTTATGTCATTTGAGGATCTATCACCTAACTTTTAGAAAGGAAATAAATTTCTGCCTCTCACAGTAGACAAAAATAGCCTGTCTCACAGGTTGAACAATGGAGGCTCCAAAGTCAGCAAGGGATATCCCTTTGTGAGATACGTTGCCTTCTTGCGGCGCAGATGATGTTCTGGTAGGTAACGTGGCAGATTCAATATGTAGAAAAGGACTTCACATTTCATGTGAGCTCTGTAAGAATAATATTGCGTAAAGACTTTCCTATGATTACATATTGACTCTTTCACAGTATGACAGAGGAAACTGTTTCATTTTAGCTCACTGAGAGAAAGGGGAAGAGGTGGAACACAGATTTTTCTCATCAGGCTTTCCCGAGAAGTCTCTGATTTTTTATTGTGTATATGGTAATAGCTTTGGACAATTTTAGAAAATGGCATGAGGTGCATCTTCTGGGGAAAAAGAGGAAGACATGCTTTCACAAAGAAAGGTGTAAGTGTTTGGGGATATTTGTGAGCATGTTTTAAAATCAGGTGACTTTTGCCTAAAACTGCCACATTGCGGTCTATGGCTCTGGAAGCTCCGGTGGCCTTGGTAGGACCCTGAGCTGTGCCAGCCAGTGCAGGGCTGGCAGGAGGTACCTGAGCTGCACTAGACCACTGAGAAATTCCTCATGCCTTTCCAGACATTCAGCTGTGCTGGGAGAGGCGTTTGGCGAGGCTCCCAGACATGTCTTCAGTTCTGCGGGAAGACCCAGGTAACCTGCAACAACAAACGTTGCCAAGTCAATTATATTTGCAAGCAGAGAATGGCAGGGAGAAGGGAAGGACTGGGTTTCCATGTGGCATATGGTCTTCAGGTTTCCTTCTCTAAACTGTCATGCAGAGTGATCTAACAGTATTGCAAAGACTAAAAGAAATTGATTTAGCCATTAAAAAAATAAGAAGAGCTCTCGGTGCTGTATCAGCTGTAGCTGGAAGGAGAGTTCAGGCTGGCACTAGAAAATTTATTAAATTGTTAGAGTCCACAGAGAAGATGAACTTACAAAAACTCAGTGGTTGATCTATTTTAGTATTTTTGGAGAGCTGCAGAGTGCTCATGCTGAAGTACCAGCAAAGTATTCAGAGAGATTTTTATACAGCCATAGTCCTGCTTTGGCAAGACAGTTAATACTGATGATACAGTTCTATAGTTTTCTTTAATCCAACCTATGAAAGGCACGATTATCCTGGCCCCAGACAGAGCCACATCCTTTGACTTCCTAGAGCGGAGCTGGAATTGCTCCTAAAGTCCACTGGGATAAATCAGAGAACAAATCTTTAAGTTTTGAATGAAAATGCTCTCTGTTGAAGATGTTTGCGTTTAATAGAAGTAAAATGAACTCACGAACATACTAAGCTAGGGTAAATCATCCTCAATGAATAATCTGTAAATCTTTGAAGTGAGCATCCCACTTAGTTTTTATATCTGTTTACACTGATACATTAATTAATACTTATTCATAATCGTAATGATTTGATGGCAAAACTTTTAATTACTCTGAAAAAGGCAAAAATACTAAATAAAAAGAGATGAAAATTTTCCAGTAGCCTCAGCTATTTCTATTAAAAATTTCATGTAAAGCTAAAACGTTGCACGAATCTAGCTAGCCAAGGAATTAACAGCTGGTACTCATACATTCCTCTTACATCAGGAAAAATGTAGCTCTTACATAGCATCTATATTCAGAAAGCCATAGTAACACCCAATATTCACTGCCATATTAGTAAACATACAAGCGTTATTCTAACAGCATTATAAAATATTCCTAGATGAAATCTGAACAGGTAGGATGCAAGTCGGTCAGTGGGTCCCTAATTTCTTACATGCACTTGACATCGGAATATAAGCAGAGATTCCTTCAGCTCCTGCATCTTTAGACACTTTTAATGTTTTCCATTCTAAAAAGCCCCAAAGAAAAAACCTCTGCCCTTTGTATTTCCCATTGTGAGCACAAATGGTCTTCCCTTGGATTGATAACTTACTTATTGGTACAATTACCTTGTTACCTTGTGAAACCATGTCAGCTGAGTTCATTTAAACAATGCTGTTCACTACATCCCTCTGATCTCAGAGAGAAAACAGGGCTTGAAGAAATTAGAAGGTAGAAAAGCATCCAAATTAGAGAGAGCAGCTGATCTATGGATAACGAACATCCGCTCCTCCAGGTCCTCCTGGATCCACGTTGAGCAATACAAGACATAGACTTGACTCCGATTGCCTGAATAAATGACCACCACGGGGTGTTTGCTTCAGGAATAGCTCCAGCCATTTTATAATCATGTATTACAGATTTACCAGACAGAATAATATGGTTGATGATAGGATCATCTTCCCATAGCTTTGTTCTTTCATTTTTAAAAGCACAGCTGGAAACTTTCTGAGGATGAAAGATATAAGATATATGGAACAAAATACAGGAATCTTAAGCGTATGAACTAATATTGCGTATATCACAGAACAGTCACTGGCCCCAGATTAGATAATTCAAGAGACTGATTTCTGTGAAGTTAAGCTATGCAGTTCATAAAATGCATGTGTAATTGCTTTCCTAAACTGATTAAGCAATTCCCATGTCTGTGCATCCCAATCAGGTAATTGCAGACCTAAATATCTATTTGCATATTTTCTGTCACCCAATTGGCATATACAATTACCGTGCATGGAAACTAGGAACATTATTTTGCATCCTAAGAGCCTGAGAATCAACCCTCTAGGTCTTTTTTGTATCTAACTTTTGTAATACATTTCACGTTGTTATATTTAAAGTGGATGTTGGCCATTCCTCATTCAGAACAAATAATGTAAGTTTTTCACTGTAAACTGAGATAATGAATCAGACAGTTTCTGGAGGGTTTTAGATAAGTATCTCATGTAATTAATAAAGCTAAAAGGACACACACTGATCCGGTTAATTCTTGTCCGCCATTGATAACAGTAAAGTATACAGTTTGTGAGGAAAATTTATGTAGCAAATTAATAGAAAAATAATAAACTACAACTTTCCTTGTTTCTCATTCTTTTCATGTCTGTCACCTTCTCTTCCTCTACTGCACTCTTCTATTGGCTTTGTCAGATTCCTCTTTTTTTACTGAATTAATTATTAATTTTCTGTTAGCACTGAAGGCCTCAACCACACCTGTCCCAAACTGCTTGCAGACAAAAAAGAGAAGGTGGTTTTGGAACTTGATTTGGAAGCAGAACTCCTCTCCTCAAGGTAAGGGTGTACTTCATCCCACGTAAGCATTAAATCTTTGTCTCTTTTTGAAATGCGAATAGATTCAACAGGGAGAGTGAGACGAGCACTGGCCTGGGAACACGGGTACGTTCCTGGGGGCTTGGACTCAGCTCCCCAGGCAGAGGGTGGAAATGCGCTGGGTGAGCAGCATCTACCCCAAATGAACTACTGACCTGTTCCCCTTTGTTTATTACAGCAAAAAATTGACCCTTGCAGCCTTTTAACGAAAAAAAAAGGAAGAAGTTTTATGAGACAATTCCTCAGGTGATGAGAGAGTAACAAGTNGCAGAGTACAGGGGGAGGAGAACCTCCTGTGACCTGCTTGCCACACTCTTCTTGATGCATCTTCTTGATGTGCGAGTGCTGGTCGTTCCCTTCTAAGCCAGCACTGGCAACCCCATTACCACACCTTGTAAGACTTATTCTGAGCCATTTTGTCTCCTCTGCATTGCAGAGGAATGCATGCACAAACCCACAGGGGACAGCCACCGACAGCTCACATGCTGTGATGCTCTGTGGTGCCAGTGCCCAGCGTATGTAGGTATTTTTTGCCTTTTCAAAAGCAGTAAGGAGAATTGCTTTTCTCTGAAATTATTTAGGTAGTTCAAGATACACATAAAAATGGCACTGTGTTTTCTGGCCTCTAGGAAAATATTCATATTTGAGAACCTGATCCAAAAGCGTAGTTAAAGTGTTGTAGGTGTTACTGAGCTTTAGCATCACCCGTCATCCACATAGGCAGGAGTCAGGTCCCCACCCTTTCCATCATCAGCCTAATGCACAAGACTCTGAACTAACACCAATCAAAACTGCAGGAGATTTTTATATATTTCTAATTTTACCAAGTCAGACTTTATGGATAGAAAAAACAAATAATACCGTCTTTAAAGGGGTCTATATGTCCGAGACAGGAAATGCATAAGCCACATTAGTGTTAACAGAAGTAGCACACATGCATAGCAGAATAAACACAGTAAGTGCTGTTAATCATCACTTAAACATAGAAATCTTTGAATAAGAACAGTGCTGGCAGCTCCCCTGACTACAATGGTTTGGGATGCAGAGCCAAAAATGTCTTTCACTTTTTAATGATTTCTGAAATTATATTTTTATGGATTAAACTCTTCGAAGGTATGAACTGACAAAAACTGCATTAACTTCTATGGAGTAGTGCCAATTCATTCCTTAAGGCAATCTGTCTCTATATAAGAACAAGAGGTAAGATTAAATATAGTTAATATGAGAGTATAACTTTTTTCTAGATTTGTTAAAAATACACACATTTTCTCACCATTTTCATGAGAAAGTAGCCTTTCGTCTAAGAGAACTTAGAAATCTTTTAGAAAAGTTGATTTATTATATCATAATCACATAGAATTAAGACTGCTCAAAAATAGCTTTTTTTATCTTCGAAAGTAGCTGCCATCTTGAGTGTTCTTTGGGTGGAAAAGTTCCTATGGACAGTGTTCATAGCTTGAAAAGTTGTAAATTGTAGTTGTAAATTCAGTTTCATTGAAAATAGCCTACTTAACTCAGAAATTAACCTAATGAACCACAGAAAAGGAGCACCACAGATGCTTATAGTATCTGGGATCTGCATGCAAGGAGAAAACCTCTCAAGCCAGTGCAAGAGGAGAGGGGACTTCGTAACTGCTAGCAGCCTTGAATTCTCTCTAAAGCCATATCCCACTATATGAATTTATGCTTCTTATCAATCCTTTTGCACCACAAGAATGCTTATGTGAACAAGTGACAGGAGCGACACTATGCTTCAGATCCACTGACCAGCATCAGACACCAGAGTACCTGCTGGTTCAAATAGGTTGTCGACATCCCAGCCCGTACTAACATCCTTCAAAAAGCTGGAGTTCTCAATATACCTACGGTGACGGTTAGCAAAAATTCACAGGTTCTGCATAGATTCTTGTATCAAATGTTATTTCTTGCCCAGGCCCAAATTGTGGAGACAAAGGTAACTTCAGCATCTTGCCTATGTCCATGCTGCAATCTGGTTCACACAGTGTAGTAGAAAAGGACATTCTTGACAAACCCATAGGGCCACTTTTAAAAATGCTTATTTTAGTAGCCTGCTTATCGACTGGATGTATACTTTCTCCTGGTTTCTCAACAGTTGCTGGCTAGAGTCCTTAGGAAAAGTGCTGGAAAGACATAAGATGCAATCCACAGAACTATTGATCCAGCTCAGCCTGCATCTTGTTTGCTCTTCAACAATTTCTGGGTGGCTTATTGAGATACGTGACAGCAAAATAACTTTGGTGCCCAGCCTATGCTTTCAAACCAAAGAAATTATACTATTTTGCTATATTAAGTATACTCTTCTGGGTGAAAATGTGATACTGTAATTAATTTACTCATACCAAACTGCAAAAGTCCAAATTATGCAAACCTTTCAGATGTATTTCTCCCTGTTCAAAGTTCTCCAAATTTAAAATCATTAATGTGGTCAATGCTAATTTATTCAGACACTGCCAAAAGAGAATAAAAATTTTGGTCTTCTGAAACATTGATGTCACCTGGAAGCATCAATTGCCACTGAAGGAAATACTTTCCCGGATAAAACATTTGCTTCAGCCTTACCACAGCCTGCCAAGTTGAGAGCTAGCTCCTTCCAGATGAAATATTTCTGTATTCTGTGACATGTTATCAACCTCCAGCTCTTTGAATGAAGTTCAAATCAGACCGAGACTTTGTCAAACGTGGAGAAATAAATGGAGTTTCAAACTCAGCCTTTCTAATACAGCCGTGGACTTGTCACTGCCAGTGCTGAATGCTGCCACTTCCTCCTGCAAGTCAAATTGTCTCATCTCTAGTCTCAGAGGCTGCTTTTCTTCAAGGTCAATACATATTCAGAGTATAGCTGGGCACCTTACAGGGCTTTAATAACCATCTATGTTTTTTGAGGAAAAAAACCCCCAGCCTTAATGAGCTCTTACTTGTTTTTTCACTCAGAAGACAAGCTTAGCTACAAGATTTTATATGCAGAGTTAGTAAATAATTTTTACGTTCCTTCTCCCCCGATGCCTTTGGCGATCCACACGAGCAGAGCCCTGCCAGGGCCGCTGTTGTGACTCTGTGTCTCCAGCAATATGAGATGAACATACCTTTGATACACTCGCTGTTTGGAGCATGCTTTATTGCTAGTCTGCACTGTGTATTTGCTTGCCAGAGAAGTTATAACACAACTGGGAGCATCAGATTGACTGTTTTATGAGCAACCCCAATTCAAATGTGGTTCCGTTCCATTGGGCTACTAAAGAAAGAAAGAGAATGAAATGCCGGCTGGAGTGGAGAGCCAGCATTTCTTGTCTTATACAACCCATTTATTTCTGTATCATTTGTAGGAGGTATTTTAAAAGGACAAATATTTTTAAAGCCACAGTCAGTATTTTATTGCATTCTCATAACTTATTTAGTGCCTCAAATCAAATGCTTTACCCTACTACTTTACAAAAAATATGCAGAACACAGCTATATATCATCTGTAAAAATGTCACTCGCTATTAGTTTCTTCTATTAAAATGCATCTTTATTACCTGCTGTAATTATGAGAAACTTAGGCTGGTTCATATATTTCCCAAGGTACAGAAATCTACAGCATCTTATTTTTCCAGTAGACAGCAATGCAATGTGCCTTTCTCATGGCTAAGTCTATTATTATATACTAAGACTAACCAGTGATGTCGAATACAGAATACAATTTTAATGAGATTCTTCTAATTTTATAATTACTGGCTTGAATGATCACAGCAAATTCCAGATGATGTGTGGTAGTAACTGCTTTTCTGGTTCAGATATGAACCCTCACTTAGCCTAAGAATCCCTTGCAGCTCAACTGTGATTATACATACAGAAGCAGAGAAAATAGTGCTTCTATTAGAATTAGTGACAAGCTGGCGTAAGTCATTGAGGCAGAGAAGCGAATATCACTCACATGAGTAAAAGCTTTCTGGATTGAGTCCTAAATCTTTAGGATGAAATTCTGGCCCCACTGAAGTCAAGAGCTGATCCAAATTGTACCTACATAGTACAAAGCAGCTTCTCACAAAACAGAGACTTGTATGAAACCTCTTTTGATTAAATGTCTACGTACATTTTGTCAACTCCATGGAACAAACTGAAAAGAAAAAATATTTTTAAAAATTAAACTACTAAACTTCAAAACTTTTCTGGACCTCACGTAAAGTGAGGTTAATATAAATAAAACAAGACTTCAGTAACTCTGAATTTTGTATTACAATAAAATGACTTTCACTGTGTTCACAAGCCTGAAGCAAAATACTACTCTCAGTGATAGGAATAGGAATCCTTTCAACATGCATAAAAGGCACTGACCAGGCCCCAAATTAATATTTTTCATTAACAAATTTGATCCAAAAAGTTGTTTTAAAACCCCACATAGTTGTCACCTGATAATCTAAAAATATTTCTGAGGGTTCTGCCTCCTGTGCTAGTACTGCAGAAGTACCCCAAAAAAGTTCTGAAATTTTTTAATTTAAAAAAATGCTTGAAAATTTTTTTTCTTGACTTTGGCCTTGCCATATTTGCCTGCTGTCGCTTCAGTAGCAACAATGTCCTGAGCGGATGGTGTTCAAAGTCTGACACATCTGTGCAAGCATTCAGGGATTGCTCCGAAACCACATGCAGCTCGCCCTGGCCCGCAGCGCAGGAGAGGCAGGGACATTGCCCACATCCCTGGTGGGTCTGGCTGCTTCATCAATGTTTCAGGTAGGAGGAGGGGAGAAGAGGAGTCTATAGCACTTGATCTAAGCCTAAGTAAAGCCACAGATAGTTGCTGAAGCAGGGAACTAGTATTAGCATCTTATGGCTTCGATTACACCTGTGCAGTCCTACACTGCCTAGTAAATATGAGTTGTGTAGGTACACTGGGATCCCATTGTTGATGTCTCAGACACGTGCTGTCATTGCCAGCTATCCCAGCGAGATAAACCCCCAACCAGAGCTCCAGCCGGGCTCGCTGGGTGAGAGATGAGTGCGCAGGAGGGTGGAGGTGGGAGTCAGAGAGGCCGGTTTCAGCTCCGGGAGCACCAGGCACAGTCTTTCTCCAGGACAGGAGCCAGAGAGATGGGAGAGGCAAAACCAGCAGATGTTTAAATGAACAAGGGGCCAGACTGTGCACCCAAACAGAATCACCTGGTTAGTAGCCAGAGAGGAATTTGACTGCAGCTCTGACAATTTACTAGATCCTTAATTACTTTAATTACTTGGTGATTAATTTGATTAATTCAGTCCATCTGAAATCAAGGTGCTATACTCTTAATTTTTTTTCCTGGAATCAAACTGAGCTGTAATAGATTCTTCCACTTTGCATTTCTAACTCATAGCATTCAATTTAACAGAGAGGCAAAAGTTATGTTAAAGCAAATCAGCTATAGGCCTGATTTCCTTTTTCACTTTTTCAGCTACAGAGAAAAAAATGTTGCTAATCAACAGGAAATGCAATTTTGACTGCGTGAAAACTGCTTTTTGCAACTCCAGGCAATTATAACAAGTCTATTGAAAGATTTGCACTCTTGTGGTACTGTTGAAACGCTGACATTTTTCAAATTACACACTAGATACAAATACTGTATTGAGCAGCCTTCTGCCAGTAGCTTGGGATGGACTCTTATACCCTTATCCTTGCTGAATAGGTATTTTCTCCAAAAGCAATGCTATTGACTTTAGAGGTGCTATTTCCAGTATCAAGTTTTAAGAAACTCAAAAGATCACCCTGAAACTATTTTCTCCCCTTGGTTTCAGCTGGCTGTTAGGCAGAACTGAGAAGGGGCCCAGGATCATAATACCCAGAACACTATCTAGACCTCCCTCAGCTTCTGCTAATTCAGAAAGCATTTCACTCAGCAAAACCTAAATTTTTTCACTTTTCTAAAGTCAGTATGAAAGTTTCCACACTGGCCTAGCAATTAAACTTCCTCGGGTGCGATACAGTAGGTACCAGAAACTGGTGCCTGGTACTAGCACAGGTCACGCTGGAGGCAGCAAGAAGCAGGAGGAAGCCTGCGATCGCTGTGCTCTGACACACCGGCACTGAAAGACAGGAACCAAACTTCCTCCAGCTTTGCCCACAAAACAGTCTCTTTAGGTTCAAAACAGCAGAAAAGCTGCTCCAAAAGCTTTGCTCCAAAAGCTGCACTGCTTTTCTCCCTGTGAATAAATTTCCTGATTTTAAGAAAAAGCACATTTCCAATGTGATTAATTTTAAGAATATGTTCAACTCCCACTGCATTCAGTGGGTGCTAAGTGCATGTTCACAGCTTTCTGGATAAAGACGGACTTTACCACCACCTAAGAGCTGTGATTCACAGCTTTGCTAAATTAGAGGATTTCCCACAGTCTCACTGCCAATCTCATTCCAGGTTCAACGAGCACCGAATTCAGCAGTGCTTTTGCATGCAACATGCACGCGCTGCTCGGTGAGCACACATCAGCTACTGCTACGTTTCCCAGCTATGAATCATACCTGTTAAAGTGGATGCTTGGTTCACCCTACTGATTGGGCTGGTAGGTCATTGGTGTTAGAATAGGATGGTACAGAATCATAGAATTGGCTAGGTTGGAAGGGGCCTTCAAGATCATCGAGTCCAACCATCAACCTAACACTGCCAAACCCACCACTAAACCGTGTCCCTCAGCACCACATCTACCCATCTTTCAAATACCTCCAGGGATGGAGATTCCACCACTTCCCTGGGCAGCCTGTTCCCATGTTTGATAACCCTTTCAGTGAATAAATTTTTCCTAATATCCATTTCCTCTTGCCTTATCACTTGTTACTTCGGAGAAGAGACCAGCCTCCACCTCGCTACAACCTCCTTCCAGGTAGTTGTAGAGACCGATAACATCTCCCCTCAGCCTCCTTTTCTCCAGGCTGAACAACCCCGGTTCCCTCAGCCACTCCTCATAAGACTTGTGCTCTAGACCCCTCACCAGCTTCGTTGCCCTTCTCTGGACACACTCCAGAATCTGAAGATGATTAAAATGATGTGATTAGGCTGGGAATGAGAACCAGAAACAGGACTAGGAGCTGAAGTCCTGTACTCAAAGCTTACCGGATTAAGTCTATTGGGATATATCTCACAGAAGGCAGAGGCTCTTTGGAGTGGGCCGGGGGAAGCAGCCCATCCAGCCTAGGTGTGAAAGTCCATAAACAGGGAACAAATCACTAGCAGAACGTTTGGTGGGCAGACAGGCAACATGCACCAGTGTGCAGCCACCATACATGCAGGGTCTGTCCTTGACATTCTCTGTCCAAAAATACTACTTGGGTTTTACCACTCAACCTTTTTATTCACGGAAAGTGTATGCAAGCTGTGCTGGTTTCTAGTTTAGAGGTTCAGAAGTGTAACACAGGCCTTGTTTAGGTAGCAAAAATATGGTGGTTTTCTCCCAGTATGTAAAGAGTGGTGTTTGATTTCAGAATACCCTTTCTATTAAAGGAATACTTGGATATAACCCAGAATCTTATAATGCAATTCAGGACTCCTTAATCCTCCCCAAGTTCTTTTTCTGGCTTTTTCCAAAAATTGTTTTAGTCTCTTTTCTTATATTTTTCCTTTAATTTTCAGTCTTATTCATTTTTATTCTGATTAAGCTCTGAAAAGCCTTTCTTCATATCATATTCAGATTGATAATTAGTTTGAAGGTATTCATCAGCCTACAATAGCTTTTGTTATTGTGCAGATTTTATAAAAAATAATTAAAATATTGCTACCTCCTCACTCCTGAGAAGCCTGTAATCCAGCTCCCACAGATAACAGGGAATCGGGTATGAGTTCTGCTTTTCTATCTTTTGTGCCTTGGACTCCAGAATAAAAAGCTATATAGAGTTAAATACAAATATCTGTTTAGTCAAACACTGACGCATTTACAGAAAACAAGGGTAATTCTAAATGCATTCTCTTAATCTATGATAGTTAATATTAACTTCCTTTCTTACTGCTATTTCCAGGGTCATAAATGGGCAATCCAAGCAGGATACAAGAAGTTTTCTCCCGGTGTGCTACTGTTGGTGTCAGGTTATTTGACCTTCCCCAGTCTCTGGACAGAGGTTCCCCCAAAGTTATGTGGACAGGAGCAGAGCCTCGACAGGATTGCTAAATTCGGTAATCCACCAGTCTCCTCTCCAGTGGCTCGGATACTCTGTTGTATGTATTTACTACCTTACCAGAGCTTGCCAGAAAACTCTTACTAAGGGAGATGCTAAAGCTGTTCAGGTCAATGTGAGCACTGATTCAGTAGGGCTGGATGAAGCCCTGGGTGGCATCAATCAATGCCTACCACCTTCTAAATCCCTTTATATGCTGCCATGCACGCAGTTCCAATTGACTCTCTCGTAAGTGAAACTCCTCACAGGCACAGGATGAGGATTTGGTATTTTCTTGATAGAAAGTACTAATACTGAAGTAGCTAACAGAGGAGGGGGAAAGTATCAAGAGAGATTATTGAGTTTTTATCTTGCAATCTGCCAATAATCATGGATTGGTGCACTGGGATGAAGGCAATGAAAGAAACCAGGAAAAGAAATCAGAATAGCAGGTGAAGCCAGACCTATGAAAGCAGAAGCGATAAAGGGAAATAAAAAAAAGCTTTCCCCTCCTCTACCTGACACTTTAGGAATTGACTTTTTACTCTGTTTCATTAGGGAAAAGATACAGCAAAAACCAATTTGCAATTAATTTTCCTCCTAACTAACTTTAAAAAAAGCTCCTAATAGCCATTCATTTTGTCAGCTTTATGAATAAACAGTCAAGTGTCGCTCTGCCCTTGTTTCACACAGCTCCTGCGGTTAATGCTGAGGACCCAGCTCTGCTCCCTATACTACACACATAGGTGCCTATACTACACACCAGGTGCAGCCTGCTCCTGCTCTACCAAGTCGTCCAAGTACCGGTGGACAC
Organism: Burhinus bistriatus; assembly: GCA_013397275.1. Lineage (NCBI taxonomy): Eukaryota > Metazoa > Chordata > Aves > Charadriiformes > Burhinidae > Burhinus > Burhinus bistriatus. Next base: position 1,770,013 of record VYXH01006725.1, on the reverse strand, counting down.
TGAAGCTCCCTCCCTGCACTTTGATCTTCTCCCAAGGGGAGGAAGGGCTGCAGCAACCTGGGTTCCCTCTCCTCATCCTCGCATGGGGGAGGCCACAGGGCAGGGCTGCCGCACGGAGCCCAGCAGGCTGCAGCTTAGGTACCAACAAGTGGATCCACTTGTAGATGTTAATGAAAGAATCTGACTCATATGAAGGTAAGAAAAGGAGAGCCTGTAGATTTCATCCTTCCCAATGCTGGCACAGAAACTCAGAGCCTGCTATGATCACATAGTAAGGAAACTTGTTTGAAAAGTAATTATTGCCCGGCCTCTTGAAAGATCTGGGAATAAGACAGAGAAATATGCTGCAGCTCTGAACATACATTTTATAAGAGCCAAACAAAATTCTAACTTCAAAGGATTTGGGATGTGCTCTAAATCTAGAATAAGGAGTCTGTGTTTTTCCCTTCACGAGAAGCAGCTTCTTAAATCCAGCCTGAACAAGAGAAAATGAGAAAAAAAGGCAGGTTGCTGAGCAGGAGAACTAATGAATTCTGATTCCTGTGGATTTGTGTTGCCTGATTAACTAATTCTGCCTGAATTCTACTAAGATTTCCTGTCATCTGCATCTGCCGGTTTCTGCATGTAGTTACCATCTCCCGAGTTAGCTATATTGATATATATTGATTCCCTGCAATATTTTCTAGCATAGACAAACCCCTGGAGCCTGGTGTTGCTACGCTTACAGAAGAGTCCTGAGCAGTCTGGCTTTACCCAGCCTCTCCTAAGTCCCTATCAATAGCGATTCCTGAATGCTAAGGACTAAAGCAATCCACCATCTCTTCCTTCCCTCCAATCCCACCGGCCCCAAGCACTGACCTCAGACTCGCTGGTGAAGGACCTCACCTGTAGCCTCAGGTGTACCTCCTGAGTCACGCCTGGTGTGTTTAGAGTTTGAAAGCTGTTTTCTCCAAGGTCACAAATTCCTTCAATGTACATTTTTGGAGCTCGAGAAGTTGCACGCCCCCAGTAAAGCTTTTTCAGCATTTCGAATCTTTAAGTGTTTATAATGCTGCTGGCTGGTGTGGATTCTCTGGTGTCTAATAAGCTGCAAACTCCCACTGCAGCTTTTCTCACTGGCTTGTTTGCCTGAGAAAAATGAAATCAAACAATGGGAATTTTTAGAAGGGAACACAGAAAGACAGATGTACATGCATAAACCTCCCACCCACCCCCAAAACATGAGGATTTCCTTAGGGAACCAAGCTAAAAATGAGAGAAAATATCCCTAAGAAAACTCCCAGTGTTTGTATATCTCTGCAAGAGACTGTGCTGCCTTGAATACTAAATGTATGTCTACCTTGAAAGCCAGAGGATTCCTTAGAGATTTAAAGGTATAACATACAGTGAAGGAATTTGTAGTAGTTATCCGGCTCAATACAACATTGAGGCATTTTTGGCAGAATGAGCTTTTCTATTTCTGCTATAAAAGCCATTGGAGGCAGAACAATCCTTTAGCAAATGTCAGCAGCAAAAATATATATTCCACTTTTTATTAACCTACCCTGTGCTAATCTGTTTTAGACACTGCTTTCAAATTGTGTAGCCAGAGTCTTTTTTTTCGGGTTGAGAATGCGTTGATTCGGCATGCCAGGTGCAGAAATGCCTTTTGCATACTCAAACACAGTCTGAATCTCTGCCAGCACTTAAAGAAGGTCCTGCTGAGACCATGCTACAGAAAACTGCTTCTGAAGCTGGAGAGTTTCTCTTCCACAGCTCATACAGATGGTTAGGGCTCATCTACTTGACTTGTCAGCACCAGGTACTGTCAGTTGTGCACTCACCTGGAGTTTCCCAAGGATCAGTAAAGGTTGATTTGACTATTTGACTCATGACTGAGTATAAAAGGAAAATTCTTGACAATATTACCCCACTACCGTCTCATTCCCTCTCCTGATGCGTGTGCATTTTTTCAGGGAAAGGGGGTTTTGTGCCAAGAGGCACAGTTGGCAGCAGGCGAGAAGCCTCCGCTCTACAGTGCTGGCAGCAAATTAGCTGGAGATCACAGCCTCCATGGAGCCAGGCAGTCGGTTCAAAGAGACTGGGACTGCGCTCCCTGGGAAGCTGGCGCAGGTAAAAATGGCAAGGGCTCCCTACTTCAGCGTAGTTTAATAATTAAATCTAGGAGGTCTTGATGAAAAAGTTTATGCTGCTTCCTTTTCCCATCAAGGAGGATGATGATGGGAGGAGCTCAGAGGCATGGTAGGGGTGCCTGGCACTCCTCTCCATCTGGCCCATTTGCTCTCTATGTGGCACGGGGCAAACTGTGAGGGACAAGACCTCTGTAGAGCTCTGAGGCTTAACATCTGTGGCTCTTCATATAGATCAGATAGCTTGGCACATTGCTATAGCTGCCAGTCCAATAAATCTCACCTGCTGTGAATATGCTAGACTTTACTAAAAGCTTCACAGAAATAACAGTATGGTTTCACAAGTTAATACATGAAAGAGTCATTCCAAGTAGACAATACATAGAATGTTTTTTAAAAAAGTATCAGCCCAGAGCAATGATTTTGGAAATAAATGTAAAAAATCTTTAGTTTCCGTCAGATTAAAGTAGTTTACACTGTGATAGCAGACATTTCTCAAATACACCAAAAAATGCCAACTATGACACAATCTGACTAATTATAATTACTTATGATATTTTGAAAAATCAGCGATGACACATCACGTTTAAAAAAAGAAAACCCATCCATTTGCTGGTTGCAGTATTCCCTGGGTACTGTTTTTAAAAATTGAAGAATGGCCCTAACACAAAACCAGCCAAAACCAGACATTCCTAAATGACAGCACTTTTGGAACCCTCCCGCCCCCACTTTTCACCCTAACTCTAAAAAAAATATTGATTTGCATAAAGTTTTCATTTCAGCTTCAATACCTATAATTGGGAGACCGTGATATATTGCCAAAAGCTGTGTGTATCTCCAGAGTCTGCTTGCCACGCAGAGTGAGATGCAGTAGTAATACATGCGTGCCACCAAGCCTGCAGAAAATTGTGTTCTGTCTCTGTGATATGCTTACTGCACACATGTAGATAAAAACTTGTTATAATTAGTACGCCGTATACCTGAGCTGTAGCCCAACTCAGGGGAACCGTGCATACTCAAGAAGTTAGTTATTTCATATTTTTGGTAATGTTGAGTGCTTATTTTGGGATGGAGAAGCAGCACATCAGTGTATTTGCGTGTGTAAGCACCTTGTGCAGGGATGATTAACCCGTGAATGATTTGCAAGTTCTCAGCAGTTCAAAAGCAGTTCCCACGCTTGGCTTACAGCACGTGATGGCATGCAGGAGTCTGCTGTGCAAGAGGCTGGTGAGCATCTTGAATTTCTGGCTGGGATAGAAAATAGCAGTAGGTGCTGCTGCTGACATTGCCTAGGACCCAGCTATCACTCTACCCCAGTCCCACCCCTCAGTGAGAAAACAGAGCCTCTGAGGATCTCGTTCCCTGCCTATGAGTCACTTGTGTTGCTCCCAAGCTGCCTGAAGCACAGGGGCTCTATTGCTCTATGTAAGTCCACAGGACCAGGAAGGTGGATGCCCTGATTCGTGCGTTTTCAGAAGTGCCAGGATCTGGCACCCAGGGCAGTTCATTGGGAGTTAGCTTCCTGCTCTGTTAGTAGCCAATGTTTGCCCATCCCAATACGCGTATCTTCAGTTACCTAAATGCCCTTGTGCCTCTCAGTCCTGTTCTTTCTTCAAAGTCAGTCACTTTTTCCTGCCTAGGGGCTAAATAGAGAAATTTGGACTTTATATTACAAGCATCCAACAGTCTAATATTCAAGTCTTGTACGAAACCACACATGATACAGATAGGTTTTCAAAGACTTTGATTTCAGGCCATTTCCAAAAACCCAGGGTCACATACATTGGGTTTTAATTTATTTTATTTTCTCCTGGATAAATTGGAAACAATGCCATTGGAGTCAGTGGAATAGCAATGATTTAGAAGCAGCTTTAAAGGAATGAGGGCTGTAAAGTTACATGGAAGCACATTCTTGATGGCAAATGTAATATGAATTCGGCACAAACCCTTCCATAAAACACACCATGAGAGTCAAACTATTGAGATTACGTCGTTTCCTTTTCTAAAGCCTTGTCTATCAACTATATTGGATATGGTTAGGCTTATCAGTAGATCAGCAGATGCCCCAGAAGACATCGGCAGTAAGGGTCTTTTAGAGATATCAGCTCATTTTTGGTACTCTTTTCTCCATACACCTGAGGGGTGTAAATTTAAGTCTAACAATATTAAGTAAAGTTAATGCTTTAAAATGATCCTTCAAATGTAGTTAGTGTCTTATTCCATGGAAGTTTATGCAAGAAAACCTAGTAAAAAGATGAAGGCAGTCAGGAATTTTCAATGAGAATGGTAGTTTAAAAACCAGCATTTTCTCTAAGAAAATATAATTTTCATCAAAAGAGTTCAAATGATGCATCTGGCATCTGAATCTCTTCCAGGAAAACAGGAAAACCAGAAGCCAAAATGTGCATTTGAAGCCTCTTGAAACAATTTTTTTTGGCTGAAAAATTGGAGAGATTTCTGTTTATTTGGGAAGGGGTTACTTTGTGTTTTGTTTTTGTGGTTGGTTGTTTTCAATCCCATATTAAAAGTGAGATAAAAGTTATATTTTCTGGCCATCGGTACTGGCTGACTTTCTTATGTATCTTATTTATTTTTCTGATTCTATATTCTTTCCTTTATTGCCAATATAGACACTTCCATTACTGTTGAATACAAACTAAATGAAAATCTGTGGTCCATTGTACATTTCCTTTTCATTGCCTAGGAAACCATGAAAGATTAGCAAGGCAAACTTGTGAAGACACATAATATCCATCATCTGTATGGCTGTATGAAAATGTATCTCAGGTACTAATACTGCTATGACAGTAAGACAGCAGATTTTTATATCCAAGGCACAAAGGTGTCAGCAAATCCCTTCTGAGACTGTAAAAGTGAATAGTTCAGGGGACAGGCCTTGGATCCGGTCTTTATTCCCAGCCTTGCTCCTACTGCATTAGCCATGGCAAGCCGCCCTATCATCCTGTATACGATCGCCTTCTGCTAGGTTTCTTTTTATCTGAACTTTAAGTCTCGGAGCTCTCTGTTGTTCTGTGCCTGCTTGCTCCTAGTGCAGGTAGACTCTGATTACAGTTATCTCCTCTGGAATATCAGAGTGTAATATTGTGCCATCCAAATGTTGGTTTTTTTTTTTTTCCTATTGACTTCCTTAAAACCTTCCCCCCAAACTACAGGCGTCACGTCACAGAAATTACAGCCCATCTCCCTCAACACAGCCTCCCAGTCTCACTGAACTCCTTTGTTGTGCAGAGGATTTGACTGACCAGGGGTCTGTCCCAGAACAGCATTTGCTCTGCCTTGTCCTAGACCTGCCTACACTGCAACATGCCATGGGAGCTGTTAAAATCTCCTAAGCTGCAGTATCTCCCTTTTTAAAGTATAGGAATGTGTTACAATTACTGCAAACGCCTCAGGCAATGAATTCTGAGCTTTTAGCAGCACCCATTGTATTCACTTCTTATAGTCCTTTTTTGCAAGCCAAATATTTGATGGAATTATAGTTCTGGCGTCATGAAAGGGAATGGTTATCTGTTACTTCTTCAGAGTTTCCCAGCCTGGGGCATCTGTCTTTGCAGATGACAGCAATAACACAAAGAGCTCTTATCCCAGTAACCTGAAGTGCTCTGGATCTCAGACACATTACAGATTTACATTTACACTTTGTTGGTACCCTGGATGAAAAGAACTGCAAACTCATCATTATAAAGAGATATGCAAATCCCTCCTTTGTTTTCAAAGAAACCATTTAATTGTCTATTTTTCATCCTCAGATTTTTCCCAGCAGTTTCATTAGCTGACATGACAAAATGCCAGCTCATTTCATATTTAAATATAGGACCAATTTGAAATAATATATCTTTACTCTGGGAGCAAATTCATCTGTTATTATTCTATGAATAATGTCCAAAAGAAAGAACTTAAGCCCTTTTCTCCTCTTTGCAAGGTTGACAGAAAATTTGTATTTTCTGTAATAAAATAAGGTGCTTTTGGTTGTTTTCTTTTTTATTTTCTGCCACTGTAGATACTTAAAAAAATGATGAGAAAAATTGAAAGAATCCTACAAATTCTAGCACCTACATTGCTTGACCACTTCAATGATGTACGTGAAAAGTAGACACGTCTAAAACCTTAAATTTTGTGCCACAGTCCCCTGCTAAGGGATGTAGGTAGGTACCTTCCTCCATCTCCTTTGCTCCTTAACCAAAAAATCCCTCTCAGAGGCCCTTGCTACAATAAAAGCAGGTCTCAGTCTTCCATTTTGAATAACTATTTCGGATCGGCTGCCAGTTCAGCCTTTGACCCAGACTCCTGTGATATTACTCTATACTGCACATCTAAAATAACCTGGTCATTACTCTGGCACTAATTTTTGTCCATGCAACTGACTATAGCTGCAAAAATATCTCCATGCAGTGGGACTGATAGTACTTGGGCTTGAAAACAGATGTTGGCAACTGGTTCCCCACCAGTGCAGGAGAGTAAATGAACACACGCAGTCACCCAGGGGAGCCTGCAACTCCCAACGGCTGCTCACAAGTCATCTGCTTTTTCCCAGCCTCTTTCCCTACATCTTGTCCTTCCAGGCTCATAAAAAGTCAGTGGGATGTCTGCTACGGTTTGGAAAGGTTTTGGATCCTCCATTGTTGGAAATGTTTAATACATTCGTCGTCCCAGCTTTAATGTTTTTTTCTCTTTAACAGCTCCCACAAATACAGGGGGTGTGGATCCTTGTGCTTCTCCTGTGCAGAATCACCTTCCCTTCCTATTTGCAGATTTTACAGTCCTTTAATGTAAGTCTCCCCCTTTTGTGCATGCAAAAAAAGGAGAAAAGAAATGTAATTACATACATTGCTACTGATATTTCCATTGAAGTAATGGAATTTTTCTAATAATAGACAATAAATGAACACAGTAACAATGAATCCCATCTGAATTCTCACTTACACTAAACTGATAAAAGTAAATTCCAATTCCTTTACTATTTTTATCAGATATTGTCAGTGTAAATGACTCATATGGTGGATAATGGTTTCCCATCCCCGCTGGAAGATTAATGCCTTAGCAAAGTCCATGGATTTAGAGAGAACATATTTATAATGTATGAAGCCTAGTTTTATTCTTTAGAGGGGACACAGAGTGGTACTTCTTCTAGACCCATTCACAGTTCTAGTATGACAGAAGTACTTAATGATTTATTTCAAAAGACATAAAAAGGAACCCGGCAAGCAAACAGGAAGCCTGTGTCCTCTCTGTCTTACTGTGAAATTCATCCTGAGACAGAAGATCTGCAAAATGGTCCCAGGACTTGTTTAAACTCCGCTTTAAGTACTTAGAATGATGGAAGTGAGGGTCTGTGTGTGGCAGCATTGGCATTCCTTTCAAAAGCCAGGTTTTCCAGCCCAGGATTACATCCTGTGTAAGTCCGCGAAAGCCCCACTAGGTGAATTCTACAAGGAGCAGAATGCAGACTTGATCCTCACACATTCCTTCTAAGCTATGCAGTTTTTTCCAGGGAAACACAGGTCAAACAGATATATAGCAAGTATGACAAGTATGGAAAGGTGTTGCCTTGTTCTGAAAAATCACACTGTTGCTACTGCTACACTACTTCACCCAGCAGCTAAAGATGAGAAAGTGTAATAGTCCCTTTTCTCCCCATCAGAACATGTTGACTCATTGAAATAGGGACATTTTTTAAGTTCAAAATGAAATTTCTAATCAAAACACGAGAGAGAAGAAACTTACATAAGACATGGAAAATCTGAGGTCATGTCCCATCCTGTCTGATGATATCCAGATAAATGTCCTAATTGCACAGCTCTGGGTATCTGGGGCAGATCTCACACGCTTTCCTGACCAATTTCAAAAGCTCTGGGTTTCATTGTCCCACAGAACAAAAAAGTCCACTTCAGAACTCCCAGTATTTTACACAATACGTATTCCTAGACAAGTATAATGTCTGAAAACAGAGAGCTTCAATTTATCCTTCTTCAAGGAGGACTTCAAAATACCAACCACTCCATACAATCTCCTCAGTTGCAAAGACAAACAGCACCAACGCCTCCAGGTCAACCCCTCATGCACATCTTTCCATTGCTGTGTACATTATATGTGGGTTTTTTTGTTTTTGTTTTGGGGTTTTTTTTGTTTGTTTTTTTGTTGTTGATGTTGGTTTTTTTAATTGCCAAATCCTGACAGAAAGGCAAGATTTCATGCTGGAAACCCCTTATTTAGGCAAGACAGACGTGATCTTCAAAAGCATTTGGTGACTAAAGTGGCTCGTTTGGTGCTGTTACTTACTGGGTCATGCCTTCAGGAAGTTGCTGGGAAATGTCTTTCCAGACTAGTTTAGCCTATGGTTGGGGAACGACTAAGAAAAGAGTGCAAAAATTCTTATGGGAGCTGTGGAGTCACAGGCGGTAACATTTGGGGAGAAATCGAATGGGATATAGCACATGCAATGTAATAAAAATACAATGGCTGTAGTAACAAGGTGACAAACCGTGGTAAATCACTGGAAGGTTTCGAGGGAAAGCCTTGCCTTTGTGAGAGGCAGGTATACGGGATGTGGTTTTGCACAGCTGAACATCATTCTCGCCTGTTCTATGGTGCATCAGGTCTTGCTTTGGCAGGTCACTGAAGAACACGCTTCAGGCAGATCATATAATCACACACTTCCTTGAATGAAAGCCAGACCTTCTCTGACCTAGTGGTTTTGCACCTGAAGGGCTTTTTTTTTCTACTCAGAAATGATGTCTGTTTGCGGTGCAGTCTCAAACATTTCAATTCTTCTCTTTGGTTTTTGTTTGCCTTTAATCCCAAAGCTGCATTTCCCACTGTCATTACCTCAAGCGCCTTTCACGGTGCCCATAACCTTGACCACATATCACTGTCAAAAAAAGGTATTTTTGTAAAACTGCTTTGTCAGTAAAAAAAAAATGTGCAGCTGTTTTCATAAATATCTGCACCATGTTACTCCTGACGAGGACTGACAAGAATTCCTCTCACTGAGTCTAGAGCAGGTAAACATCATTTTACATGAATTATGGGGCACAACATTATCCCACAGTTTGACCAAATTATTTGGTATTCGACCAAATATCTTTCTAAAGTATACCCTTTATTTTTGGGGGGAAGGGAGCTGTTTCAGGATTGCATGCATTGAAATTCACAGCTCATCATTGGTAATGTAGTCAGAGCATTGCATTAATTGATCTTACTCGAGATGACTGCTGCTTGTCATGCAGGCTGTCCCAGAGCTAAAGTAGACAGTAGGATGTTCCTTGATACATTATTTAGGGGAGGAGAATTCACTTCTGACAATACAGGTTTTTATTCTACCCAAGTTTCAGAAGCTCTTGTTTGGGAGATATTCAACAATAAGGCAAAGCTTTGATCTCTTTTCTCATGAATGATGGAAGAATTCTTAGATTTATTGCCTAAAATTTCCACTTTATTAAGCTGTCAAGTTTTGCTTGGTGGCCTACTACAGACTGAAATACTAAATTTGATTTAAAGGTCAGAGGAGATGTGTGGCACCTACAATCTGCCTTTGAATTGTTTTTGTAACACTAAATAGAGTTTACAAGGAGAGAAAATTGGAACTGGTCAGCATAAGTCATTCCAATCACAGTGTCTTTGAAAAGACAGCTCTACTTTTAACTACACTAAAAGATAAAGGAAATGGATACATTAGTATGTTACTCTGGGATTTATGAAACTCCAAGCAGAGCTCTGGGACTGTAATTGTAACAGCTAAACAGGGAAACACATCAGGAAAACGTTTCTGTTTCTAATGCTAATGCAGCAGCCACAATTATAAGAAACCTTAATTTGGGCAGACATTTTAATCTGAATTTACTAGAGGTCTAAATAAACTCTCAACAATAGGCTCTGACCACTCTCCCAACAGAGCTTGTTATTATTTCTGCATCTCTACATCTTTTAATTCACAACCCAAATAAGGCCCCCGAAGAAATTACTTTCTTTTAAAATAATTTTACAACTGCAGCCAAATATATTATCATTTTAATTAAATATATGAAGTATAACAAGGGCCAAGATATAAATTTCTAGGAGACTGAAGCCTAATTTAATTTCCACATTTAATATATAAAACTTGTGACATATAAAAACTCCTAATATCCTCATTTGCCTCTTAGTACAGTCCTTTATCATGTACATTTCATTAGTCACATAGATAAAAGAAAACAATTACAAACTAACTGTTAAGTCTGTATGAGACATTACTTGGTAACAAAATTTGGTATTATACTAAATGGAAATCTCTGTTTCAGAAAAAAAGACTTAGGCAATTTCCCTCTTCCTCGTTCACTTATAATCACCATCTAATTCTCTAAAGGTGTCAGACTGGTTTCTGATTTTCTTGCTTGGAAATTTAGAAAAGAGTAGCTCTTCCCTTAAGAATCCCGAAAAAGAACGAAACCTTCAAGAAATTATTCTGTCACATTGTTCCTCTGTATGTAGAAAAAGAACTTAAACAACACTGGACAAGACTGAAAGGAATGAGAATATTGACATTCAGTTGAGAAAGTAGCTGGGAAGTAAATTTGTCCCGAACTTGCTAATTCCACCTCCCGACAGCGAAACACAAAGCAACCCAGGTTGACTGCCTGGTAGGACATTGCTTGAATTCAGCATAATCTAAGAGTAGAGTAAGCAGAAATACACTACGGCTGTTCTCTATTTTTTTACCTGACAGTTGCCATTTGGGCTGCCTATATAATACTTCATTTTGGAAAGCTCACGCATCCCCTCTCTTCCCACAGCTTTCAATAAAAATGCCCATGTCTCGATTTTTTTGGCCTTTCCTCTTATATTAAGGGTCGCTGTGAATTAAAAATACAGTTTGAAGGGAGAAAGTGGCCATGGTTTCTAAGTTATAGCTTTTGACTTTTTCTTTGAGGTTTCACATAAAACCCTTACACTGAAAGCAAACCTGAGCCTTTGATCCAAAAGAGATCCAAGGATAGTTCTAGTTCAGGTCTGTTCGAGAAATATGACATTTCAGAGATAAAGTCAGATAAAATTTATGAATTCCTTAAACCAAATAGATTTTGCATTTTCTTCCTGTTTTCTGAAGGTCCTTTAGAGACTGCTGGGCAGATGAAGTAAAATATCTGAAGCAGTTCAGAAACTCTGCATTGAATGGTTTGGTCTGGAAATACAGTTTTTGTATTGACTCATTTCTAGGTTTGTCCTAAGTCCTAACCACGGACCAGGACATGGGTAAGAGACTGCCACCCTTTCTGACCCAGCTCTCTGCGGACACGCTGCCCACAGACCATCCAGTTCTACTGATTTTGACAAACAGCCTGAGCTCGAGCTTTCCTTCTTGGCCCTTCTATATTTTCTCCAAACTCAAACTTGGGCTCCTGTCCACACAACGTAGATAAGAAGCAGGTTCAGGTCTGAGCACAGGGCTTGCACTGCAAATACAAAATACACGTGCTTAAGATGGGGGGCTGCCTGAGGTATTACTATCTGGGAAAGGAGGAAATCCTGCTGCCAACTTCATAAGATTGGCAAGTCATTCCTGGTTTTCAGCACAGAATTACAGTGTTGTAAAAAAAACCACTAAATGCAGGTTTTCTGAAGGTGGTATTGCAGCGGAAAGAGGTCACCCCAGTCAGTATGTGTGACCAAAGAGGCTTTTTCCATATACTTTGTGTCAAAGCCAAGAGACCCTTCAATTGGGTTAAAACATCTCCATTTCACCCCTATTTGTAAATATGACCCGCTGGCCATTACCTATCAGTACAAGCATTTTACACCTGTACTTAATAAGTAAGCTACAGGGAAATGAACTACTCAGGACTGGTAGAGAGCTCTCAGGAGAGGAAAAAAAAATCAAATAAAGTGTTGGAAAACTTGAACATGCCTGCAACGCGGCATGTATTGGTGGGGTCTGACCTTTAAACAGTAAAGTGGCTGGCTGACAAGTATTGCAAATTGCTGAGAAAGACACAAAATACAAATATATCCTTTTGGTCGATCACTTGGGATTCTCCTCTGAAGCAGCAAATTCTGTATACAACATACAGAGGGTCTACGAGCATTTGAAGGATACTGAGTGCCCTCAATCACAGTTCTGCATCTTTGTAGAATATAAATGATGAATTACCTGATTCAGTAGCTTTAAACAAAAGACGAGCCTAGATGGAAAATGTTTAGAAGGACCCATTTAATAAGATAACACAGAAAAGATGGCAAGGCTTTCTTCCTACAAACACTTTCAGCTGTAATCATAGAAGCATATCCATGGATTTACGAACTCTCATTATTTTGATGTATTGCTGCATTTCTGCCTAAAAATAAAACGAAATGTGTTAAGTTTGGCCTGAGATGAAATACTGAGTTTCCAGTACTAAAATGTTTCAATTATTCATACTGAAAGACCAGGAAACTAGCAAGGAGATAAACATTGTTGTTCATATACTGACAAAGTGTGCCAACTGTTAGAAACATGTGCTTCTATTTCAGAATAATCTAATTAACATTAGCACGAGTGTCAAGTCATTAACATACTCTTCTACACAAAGTTATCAGGCTCTGATTTAAACTTCACTTTTACTCAGTTAAATGTATAGCCACTTTTCCTACCACTTAGAAAAAAAAAAATGAAGAAGAAAATAAAAGAAAGATATAGTGATAGTCACCCAGTAACTAACTGACAACTTCAGCTATCTCTGTGATTAATCTGTTTGGATAGGCAGGAAAACATGCAGTGTGTAGATTACAAGACAAAGCTGATGGATAGCATTTTTACTGCACAAAAGTTAGTTCCAATAAATTGGAGAGTGTTTAATAGATTTGGATTTATCAAAACAACTACAACAACAAAATGGGTAGAGACTTCCTGAATGCAATTTTTTAGGGCTTAAAGGACAGATTTCAGAGTTGATCCCAGTCTTAAAGAGAAGCAAAATCATACACCTGTGTCCGAAGATTTCAAACTTGTGTATTTGCACACCAGTTTCAGGAGTTTTTGCCTGAGGTTTTGGTTTGCAACGATCTCCGCATAGTAGTGAGCGCGTGGGAAACAGCGGTGTTAGAGATAACCCTGCGAACCCACTCCAGGCACACACTTCAAAAACCTCTCCGTAGGGAATAGCTGAATAACTAAGATTAAACGCATTGTGTTCTTGTTTAAAGTAACCGTGGGTCTGTCTGGCGTTTGGCGTCTGCCTGTTTTTTTATGTTCTCATTAAACTCAGTGAGAAGAGTCCCTTCATTTGGGCAGAGCCACAGAAATTTCAGGAGCTAGATGTGGTCATTACTGCTAAACTTAAACCAAGGAAAAAGAAGATCTAGCTAGATGTCAAATAAGCACTATTTATACTAGAAGACAATATTTTCAAAACTTTCAAAGACTGATATTCTCACAGTATGAAGGTATAAAATCAGATTGTGAGGTAGCTGCAGTTAATGATTAGTAAGCAAACTTCCATGATCAACAATCCAAACTTGTTGACAAAACATTTACCTGTCTATCTCTATTTATTTATTATTGATTATCATTAATTGTAAGGACTCTGACTACTGCAATATCTGACTGATGATTCTTCATTTTTCATAGAAGTCATTAGCTTATTCATCCAGATATTGCAAACACTTTCAAGTATCATAACTCAGCTGCCGTACAGATTATTTAATTATACAGTATTCACCTATAAAGAAAAATACCTCAGACATGAGAACTGTACCAACAAAAGCATGGATTCACAGTTTGATAGGACCTTTATTTATATTTTGCAGAGATGGAACTCAAACAGTTGGAAATCCAAAAGCAAAGCCCCTTGCAAACGGCATCTGCAATTCAACATAGCAATGCCCTATCTGCCACCCACGTTTTGGTACGTGTAGTGAACAGACTCTGATTTTCCTTGGAGCCCGAGTACCGATGCTTCTTTAAGTCAGAGTTTGCACAGAGCTTTTACGGTGGTATCTCAAGAAAAAAACAATGGGGAAATGGGAGTTTTTTTCAATTATCTCATAAATGCCGTTGATCAGTTCTAGTCGTGACTGAGGAGCGACTTGAACTGCAAGGCAATTCCCGCACAGGGGTCGGAGTTATGTGAGGCATGGAGGCTCTCAACAATTGCACTCAAGGGCCTCTGAAGCTTCTCAGCGCCATGGTTATTTGTACAGCAGCTACAGCACTGGCGTGTTTTTCCTTGCCATCATCTATGACACTGAAGTTTGCCAATACATCTTCTAACAGTACTCCCCGCACCCTGAAAGCCCTCCCTGAGGGTAGCCGGCAGCACCACTTACCTGGTGCAGTCTCTTTGCCTTACCCAGTCTGCAGGCTGGAAAGCAGCTCTTCATTTCGTCTTTACGCTTGGTGAGATGCTCAGGTAACTTTGTTATCATGTGTGTTGCTCGGCTTTCTGATTAGACCTCTTGAAACCGTGCAGTGGCTTCAGGATCCAAATTAAAATTCTTCTGCACCAATTGTGTATTCCAAACTCAATTAGATGTTGGCTGGGTAACACCTGAAACAGAGAATGGTTTATTCAACCGATGGAGCTCAGCCCCTGTACCCTCACTAGTTTGTTTCAGCTAAAAATATCCGTTATCTGTAACACTGTATGCTTTTACTTGCAGTTTAATAAGTGACTGCTATGAAGCTCAGCCAAAATAGCAACTGTAAACCAGCAAGATCCCTATCAAACTACTGAAGCAATGAAATCATATATATCAGATTCCCAAATGACCTCCATAAATCCTTGTTCACCAACACTGATATTTGTTAACAACAAAATTAACTTTTATTACTTTCTTTCTGTGACTGTATTTGCCAACATTCATTTTTGAAGCTCCTCAGATCAACCAGAACAGATAAATTAGATTAAATTAGGTTTACTGGCCAAAATGTGAAGACACAATCATAACTCTGAGGCTTATATTAAGCCATGATTTGAAGAACTTCATATAATGCACTGTACACTGGAGGCTAATAGAGAAAAAGAAAAGGAAAAGAGCTGCTATCTCCGATGTTTACACAGCATCCTCTGGCTACTGCATACATAAAGGGTTACCTCCCAGCCTGACATGCAGCATACAGTACTCTGTGTGGAGGAAATACAAGCCCAAATGAAATCCAGTTTTTCACTCAAGGGGCGGCAATAGGACTGTGCTCTGAGCAAATGCTAAAAGGGAGACACAGGTGGGGCTCTGAAGTGCCAAAACAGCAGCAGGAATTGCGTTCTCTTGGCTCAGATGAGTATAAAAAATGCCTGAGGTGCACAACAGTGCTTACTGGAGGGCAAATAAGGGTAAAGAAGTGATCAGAATATGGGAATGGCAACCTTAGTCTTTCGTTAATTATGGAATCCAATTTTGTAAAACGCTTTTTTCTGTCAAAGTCACGCAGGCAGCAATAGTAACAATTCTTTTTGGAAGCTTTTATTATACTGGGCACTGACAGATGCCGCAACAGCTACAGCCGTGAACCCTGGGAGTCCCTGCGATGCTACCACAGCACTGGTATTTGCCCCCCTGCAAAGTGCTCATCTATGTGAAAGTCATANGTTTACTGGCCAAAATGTGAAGACACAATCATAACTCTGAGGCTTATATTAAGCCATGATTTGAAGAACTTCATATAATGCACTGTACACTGGAGGCTAATAGAGAAAAAGAAAAGGAAAAGAGCTGCTATCTCTGATGTTTACACAGCATCCTCTGGCTACTGCATACATAAAGGGTTACCTCCCAGCCTGACATGCAGCATACAGTACTCTGTGTGGAGGAAATACAAGCCCAAATGAAATCCAGTTTTTCACTCAAGGGGCGGCAATAGGACTGTGCTCTGAGCAAATGCTAAAAGGGAGACACAGGTGGGGCTCTGAAGTGCCAAAACAGCAGCAGGAATTGCGTTCTCTTGGCTCAGATGAGTATAAAAAATGCCTGAGGTGCACAACAGTGAGGGCAAATAAGGGTAAAGAAACGATCAGAATACGGGAATGGCAACCTTAGTCTTTCGTTAATTATGGAATCCAATTTTGTAAAACGCTTTTTTCTGTCAAAGTCACGCAGGCAGCAATAGTAACAATTCTTTTTGGAAGCTTTTATTATACTGGGCACTGACAGATGCCGCAACAGCTACAGCCGTGAACCCTGGGAGTCCCTGCGATGCTACCACAGCACTGGTATTTGCACCCCTGCAAAGTGCTTATCTATGTGAAAGTCATAACATCTTCTGGGTCCTCCAGAGGTTACCATGGGGAAGACTCTCCTGAATTTTACTGACCTAGGCCGGTTTGCTTGTTTTCTGCTTTTCACACTGGTGTCTCTCTCTGTCTCACTGCCAAGGAGATTGACTTTAATACAGGACCAGAGAACACTAACCTTGGCTCTCGCTGTGAAAAATCTGCGAAGTAAGATATAACAGGGAGATATGATTCATTTTTATCCCATCAAGATTGTCTATAGGCAGCAGGCAATACGTTTTTTAACACACTGCCTTTATTCTGGAGTTTTCCTTGACATGTTTGTGCTGCTTATGAAGAGGGGAGGTTAGGATCCTTGGCAGAAATGTAAATTACTTTAATATTTTCTTAACAATTTTTTGGCTTGAATTTATGTGAGAAACCAGATGTGAGGATTTATGAAGGACACTTGTGACAGGTCTGCTCTGCAAAAACTGAAGAGGGAAAATCAATAAACAGCATTAAAATGAATAAATAAGTAAAAAATACAGATTTTTCAAAACTCCTCTGATCCATCTCTAAGCAAGTTCCTAGCAATGCACCACTATCTTCCAGTGCTCTGCCCGTGCATCAATCAAATGATCTGGGATGAGACAAGAGACCAATTTAAACTGCAAAAGTAACCAAAGAGATAAAATTAGTCTCACTCCAACTTGACTTCATAAAATTTTGCGGCTACTCCAGTATTTTGCAAAGTTCCTAAGGTTTGTCTAGTGAAAGTAACTGTGAAATACCCATGGGTAAGCGTCATCCCTATGGCAAAGATCAGCATGAGGCCTTATCCTGCTCCCCCTCTGAAGATGTAAATGCTGCATGGGGTCTTGTTTTGGTCCAACGAAGGGGAAAATCACTGCAGTCTGACCTGCAGATATGCTTGCTGTCTTAGCTGAGAATGCAAGTGTGCAAAGCTTCTTAAAGGAGCTTATTCCTAAAACATACCTTCTCAATGCGCAAAGGGAAATTTTCATTGAATCCTTAATTTTACTGATGGGTGATTTTTGGCATGAGAAACATGATCTTTGAGAGGAGGAGTTTATTCTCTAAAGAGTCAATGACCAGATGTCATATATTTTTGAGAGAATCTCAATCTACAGATAAGGGAAATAAATCAAATCATGCCTTGTGGAGCAAATCTGAAAGGCAGAGCTGGGAGAACCTGTGTTCTGCTTATATCAGAAATCTTTGTCTAAAATGACTGATGCTTCCAAATATTTCCAGTGTACTAGAGCAGGATGCCCACAGAGCTGGGTCAAGACTCTTAGTGGGTTTTCCCAGGGCCAACGGGTTAGTTACTTCTAAAGTTTCCACTTCAGAGCAACTCCTTATTCTTACTCCAAAACTTATTTGGGAAACAGTCCCCATATGTCTCTAGAGTCTTACCCCGCATTCCCAAACCTGTTGAAAGCTGAAGCATTTATACTTCTCCAGTAAAATGCTCATTCCTGAGGGATTTGACAAAAATAAATTCACTCAAAATGAGTCAGTTCAAGAAACCAACTCTGTTTTTGTTAAATATTGAATTAGTGAGTTTATAGTGCTGTATGGCTTTGCATTAGCTTAATATTCAGGAATTTCATGCCTCAGCTGGAACAAAACCCTCAAAAACCCACGCCAGCTCCGGATTCAAAATTCACAGCATTGGCATTGCTGTGGTCCCAGATGTTGGCTCAGCACCGTCCTGGCTGGGGCAGAGCACCAGGACCTGCGTTGTAGGGGAGGATGCTCAGCCTTCACTCTGAATTGAGCACGGAGCTGCAATCCCTGTCCCGGACCCTTGGCACGGAGCTTTGATCAGCTTTATATTTCATTGTGAAGTTTTGTGGTAACGTCAGACCTAGAGGTGTTCTGGGCGAAACATTAGAGCCAGACAATAGCTGTTTGGAAGAGAGAAACGTGTGCTTTATGCCGAGACTGCAAAGCAGCAGCTGCACTTTTAATTAAAACTTATGTCCTATCTTTGTGTGTTTGAGTGTTTCTTTGTTTTTAATGAAATTTTTAGATAAAGGGAGCTTTTTTAATTATACTTCTGCCTCCTGGTGCACTCCTTCCTTATTCATTTTTGCTATCATGACTCTTTTCAATTTACGTTAACAGATCAGGCCATATCAGAGCTTCCGAGTATATTAAAGGTGACGGCAGCAAAACACAGCTCTGCTTCTTTATCTCTTTAGTCACCCTTGTTTATCCCCCTCCCCACCATACATGCTTTAATTACTGTGACACATATGGATCTTAAGCATATTTGACAAAGAGTAATGAATGAAGTCTCAACACTCATCAAGCAAACGCCTCAACATTTGCATAAGCTAACATCACTATCATTCTGCAGATCTGCAGGTTAAAATTAGGCATTTTTGACTTGGGGAATTTGATTGGAACAGCTATTCCCAAATAGCTACTGTTCCAATGGATCTCCTCACATAAAGCAGTTTGAATTTTGGAAGTGCTGAACTCACACTCAAGTCCAGCAGAAGTCGGGGGAGGATTTTTGGCTGCTAGGAATGAAAAGCTTAGATCCTTGTGAATGTACAAATATAAGGAACACGGAAGCTAAAAGAAAACTGTAATGGGATCTGGAGATAAAGAAGGAAGCCAAAAGCTCTAAAATAAAAGTAAATAATTAATCAGAAGAATGAAGGGTTTAACTGAACCAGAAGCTACAGAATTAAGAAGCAAATCATATAAGACTTGAAAAAGATAGCATTAAACACAATGAAACATCATGGCCCAGGTCTTCAGATACAGCATTTTGTGTTCATTATTTGGATGACACATGAAAAGAGAATTCCTTGCCATTAGCTTGATAACACAACAAGCAGCGACATGAATTTGCCTGCTTAACAATTAATAAATAGATATAGGGAAACAATTGAACTACGCCAAAATACTGGCAGTTAATTTTCCTGCCACTGCCTTTCTTGCTTGCTTCTCCTTGCTTTTGTAGAAGACTCCTTTAGTTTTCTTTTTGCAGGCTATGACACAGGAAAAAAATTCCTTCATATGTAGAAGGCAGAACAATTTTAGCAATTCAGGCCCTTAAAATGCAAGAAAATTTGGTTTAAATTTGATTCCAAGGAATCAGGCAGAAAAAAAGATAAACTGGATGAAAGGGGTTTACTTCTGAGTTCCCAGTCCTGCCACAGAATTTTGTCTTCTGAGTTCCTTTTCTGTCAAGACTCAGTATCTTACAAACTGCTTGCTACAGTTTTAATCTTCATGCAAAGTAACTGCTGAGCATAAAGTGTGTTTACATCAATCATTCTAGAAATGTAAACAAAATAGAAGCAGTAGAATTATGAATGAAGAGTTGATTAAGAAGTGACAGCAAAGATTTGTGATAACGAAGGGATGAATAGTGCTCGTTTGGAAATGTGCCAGTTACTTGCAATTAATTTTGCAGGGGTACCTGCTGGCTTCCAAACGGAGTGGGCATTTTCTGCCCAGGTTGGTATGCAACTACAGACACTTCTGCGCTAAGATATTTGTAATGTTTTGTAACTATGGACTGCAATAACAAAAGCACAGTAGACCTAACAGCCCTGACCGAATTTGATGTTAAATTTAGATGCTCTAACTGTAGATTGTTTTTTCCGGTCCTTAAGAGTCCTGGGCTTTCACCAGAACTGCTCCGACCTGCCTGCTGACGGGCATGCCCAGAGCCGCCTCTGCACAGGACCGACAAAGCAAGTCCTCAATTCGCAAACTAGTTGGAGGGTGTTCACCCAGCTAAAGAGGTAAGAGGGCATCCTAGATCGGTTGATGCTACAGCACAGGATATTCGCTTGAGAAGGGGCAAATGTGGGTCCCAGATCCTGCTCCATAAAATGGCTACCTAGAAGCAAGAAGCCACTTTTCTACCCAGTGAGCACATTTTCATATCAAAGCAGTTTTCTATGGTGCCTTCATCAGTTCTCTTTTATAGAGATGGATTAACTGAAATGGGTAAGTGGAGACAACGTCAGATGTAGTGTGTTTTCTGAAATCATACAGCAAACAAGTGACAGACCCGGACAGCACGGCCTTGGTGTAATGACACTCTAGTCTCTTATTCTGATCACAAGCCCATCTTGCAGTCTGCTTAAATAAAACCAAATAACCCTAGATCAAACCTCTAGAAAAAACATATCACAATGTATCCACAATGTCAATGAAACAATTCCCTGATGCTCCTTAAACTCTACAAAATGCACATTTTTATCTACTAGCTGAAGTATTTAACTATTCCCAAATGTAGTCTGATGACTAATCAATCCCCAGCCAATCAATCTATTGAATTCAGGAATAACCAGCATCTCACATAATTTGTAATAGCTACTGTATGAGAAGAATTTCAAAATAATGTGCAAGTGAACAAGTCCAATGTTTCCCTCTGTTACAGACAAATTACATCAATACATTACAAAGAAAGTTTGAAGGTAGGATTATTAAAATGCAAAGGTTTTGCTGGTTATATGGTTAGGAGCATGAAGAAAAAACAGGAGGTGAGAGTGTGAAGGTAAAGTAATAAAAGGAAACGAAATGATTCATTTAATTAAAGGGTTGATTAAACTTGAAGACTTGTTATACTTCAGATTTTTCATTAGCAAACATTTCTATTTAGGGCACTTTTTTTCATTTTTTTATTGAAGCTCTTTCAGATACAGTGTGTAATTTACAGTGTGCGATTTATGGACCCAGCGCCACTTCTTTCAAAATCCAAAGGAATCTCTGCGTTGATTAAAAAACTCAGTCATACAAGCAAAAAAAAAATTTTGATGAATTCTCATGTCAGCCACAGTTTTGTGAATCCCAAATGATTTTATGTTAGAAGACTCTGGCGTCACAAAATTTTAGGAATGCAATTAGTTTTTCACTCTGTGATATTACACAGATGTAAATAATCTTAGGACCTACAGGCCGAGATTATAAATTACCTTCCCCATTATTTGTCCAGGTTCTATGTCACTGCAAACACTGGACATAGTCATGTTATTGAGATGTCTCCTAGAGGGCCAGTTAATATAATGATATCTGCTGGCTTATCAGAACAATATTAGAAATTAATGAGCTTGCATTTAGTTGGTGCCAAGTAATTAAATAGATCATAATGAAGTGCTAAATATATCTAAAACTTTAAGCTTTGGTCTTTTAATACAGAACTTGTGTGTGTGAGAGCAAGAGAAAGAGGGAAAGAAAGAGTAAATATCATTTAATCTTTTATGCTTCTGTCATTTAATTTTCAGCCACCCATCCATTGAACCAGGCTAATTTCAGATTTCACTGTGTAGCTGAAAACTAGAGAAATGAAGTGTTTTTTAAAATTTGTAGTTAATGTGTACAAAAACTCCCCTATAACCCCTGAGACTTAGGTCACCTAAAGTTTTAGTCAATCAAAACTGTTAAAACATGGTTAAAACTGTGTGTGCGCAATCATGCATGCACCCATACAACATAATTGCTGGTTAAAAACTGAACCTTTCCTCAGAGGCACCTCTGCACACAAAATTTGAAGCATCAAGGTCCGGATTACTAAGTGAACCTTCCCCAAAATCTTTGGTCTGTAAAATTTTGCAGAAAATATGTGTGAAAGTGAAGCTATTTATCTTTTACAGTTTTCTGACAGACACAGCCCAAAGGCGAACTCTTTCTTGGTCCTCACAGCTCAAAATGGAGTGAGAGAAAATTTGGTCCCTGCGATAGTCTAATTGCACATCTGTGCCTGGCCTCTGCTGGGCAGAAACTGGAAATTCAAAATGATTAACATGTTCCCTGCCCCAAACAGTTGTACATTCTCTACCTGTTCCTGATTAAATGTCTACCAGATATCATTTACTCCTCCCAGTCAAATATCGCTATTTAATGTATGTGAGCCATGCAGCATTCGAGTGTGTGGCTAATTGCAGCCGTGGAGCAATTTCAATCCCAACAGTTCTGTACTGATTTCAAAGAGGATTAATCCTGCTCAGAATCCTGCTTCAAAATCTTGGTTCCAGTATTTGGGAATAAACTGACTATCATTTACCACTTGTTAAAATAAATGCATCAGTAAAGATTCATCAGTAAGTAAAAATTCACAGGTTATATGTACAAAAATGCACGTATACCAGAAGATATATGCCATATTTTAGAAGTCTTAAAAAGCACACCATTTTATTGATAAAAACACTTAAAGTCTCTCTCTGTCTCTCTTTGTGCTTCTCTTGGGAGCACTAAACTCAAATGACTCTGATAAAATATGAAAGCTTCCATTGATTTATTGTTAATAGCAAATAAATAAATTTAGGGGAGAAAATGTACTTTGAGACATTATTGTCACTGAGGGACCAACAATATCTTCAGCTTCCATATATCTGTACAGAAATCTGTTGAAAATCTCTTTTGCATATTCATGGCCATGGTCATTCTAGTGGGGAATATCTATAAGCAAAATTTTTCATTCCCTTATTATTCTGTCTAGTTTACAGGAAAAATTTCATCATCAGTATTTAGCTAAAAGGTTAATATTAAAAGTATTCTTCCTGGAATGAAACAAAAAGGATGCTTATAGAAATGACCGAGTAGGTGTTGAAAAAAACAAGAAAAAACAGCAATAAATTCAAGATAATTTGTTTAGGGATTCTCTCTAATATTAACTTTTTCATACTTTTTGCTACTTAAGACAGAGAGTCCTGTTGTGCCTTTTTTTAGGGTTACTTTGCTACCTTTCCTCTTAACTATTGCTATTTCCATTGGTCCCCTTAGGCCACGTCTTGGCATAGAGGCATTGCACAGTCCTACGGTGCATGGACATATCGACCCAGGTGGGCAGTTCTGAGGCAGGATGAAGGAAGGCAGAGTCCTCTCGAACACCTGAGGAAATTATCTTGGGCCTAATTTTCAGAAATGAATGCCCAGAGCAATCCAAACGCTATAATTGTACAGTAAGAGTATATGGAAAGTTGCCAACGACATTGCTGAGTGAGATCTGGAGCTAGCAGTCTTCAGGGAACTGCACTGTTCCCGCAGCCACTGTTTAAAAAATAAAACAAAACTCACCCGGTATCAGGAAGAGCCAGAGGAACCTTACTGGGGTAGGCATTTTTAGTGAGAGTTACCCAGTTTTTCTGCGCAATTGTTTTTTCCTACCAATTGATTGATCATATCGTATGACAAAATAGTACATTTGCATAGGTGAAACTTTGGATGGCAGATGTTCAACAAGACATTTTGGCAAAGGCCGGGTGACGATGACCAGTCCCTGCTGATTACTTAGTACTTAGCTTGTGCCTGAGACTGGTGCTGATCCAGAAATGGTTTTCCTTTGCCTAGGTCTATTGAGGAATGTAATCAAAGAAAGGTGTAGTCAGAGCACATCTATCATATGTTATTAAAGCGGAGGTCCTACAAAATCAACCGGATAGGAGCACTTCCTTATGTTTTTAATTAGGAGCCCTGATAGCTTGGTGTAACACCAGAGAAGAGCAACAGCCCAAGTCAGATTGGTTTCAAGTTGTTTCTGGTCTTCTCTGGCTTTGGCACTTTTAAAAATTATATTTGGTATTTATGTGAATTTGAAAGGATCAAAGTATCTTTGAACCTTTGGCCTTTGATGACGATATGCCCCCATTTACCTATCTGTACATTGATAATGACTATCTTTACCTTTGAGGTCTACAGATCAAAGAGACATTTTCAAATGATCCCTAAGAAGAGATCCCTACATTCTAAAAGTTAAAGCTTACTCAGCCCCAACCAACTTCACCTGTTTTATGATTTATGCAGTGCTGGTTTCTTTAAGAATTTCCTGGAAGGAACCTACGTGCACCATATGTAAGTCCTCTACCAGTACGACCCCAGTGTGTCCTAATTCCATATGGTAGATGTGCTCTGCTGCATTATGTCATGTAAGGTGCGTCAGACTATTTTAATTGGTGTTATCAGCAGGCATGACCTGCACACGGGATAAACCAAGGCAGGTTGACAACCTCACAACCGGAGACATTCACTCAGGAGCTGGAAAAGAAAAACCTCCCAAATGCCTCCAGAAATCACTGTTTCTTGTTAAAATGACACTGAAAAAGTTCTCTTTTGCTTTTTTTGTGTGGAGCTTTGTGCTTCCTGAAAAGCTGCACCACCAGATGCTGCAGCTGGAGCTCTACAAGGTTTTCCTTCGCTTATTCTAATGTTAATAAAGAAGGAACCGTGAATAGTTCAAACTGCTTTATTTGTTAGGAGTATTTCTGGCAGTGTATTTGCCTTGATGACAAAAAACCAATACACTACCATGGACTTTTGTTTTCCTTTTTCTTCTGTTGTTTTGTTTACTGCGGGAACATTTAAAAATATTTTTATTGCAGGCTCTGTGCTCAATTTAGGGCTTAAAGTAAATATTATGCTCTATGCTGCTACTAAAGTAAAGCTTGTAGTGTAGAACCTACTGGCAGCAAAGTGTGACTTATATTTCATATTTCACAAATGTTATGAAGTCTTACTTAACAGAAAATCATGGTTTCACAGCCTAAAGTTTGTTATTTAAAATCAACACATTTTTGGTAAATCAAGCTCAGCACTACATAGTAATAGAAGTTTACCTCCAGTACCTCCATAATTCCCTACAGTCGCTGTGTTCTCCAAGTACTGAATAACAACATGCTATTGAAATGCCACCCAGCTTTGCCAAACAGGAGGAAAATGCCTTAAAAAACACTCTGCCTTTCTAGCTTCACAGCCTATAACTACAAAACACTGGAGATTTATGAGTGAAAAAGCAAAAAAAAAAAAAGTTCTCTCTAACACATTGTTGCAATTGAAGGCTTGTTTACAAAAATGTGGTATTTGCCTTAGAATATAATTCAATCGAAGTAGAATTATTTCACAGGGCTTTCATGCAGATTGACTGCCACACATTTTGCCACAACCCATTTAAACCACACTATCATTCCCCTGGTCTAGAGGCTTAGGTTGTGATTTGGCTCATCAAATTTCAGCCCTGGAAAAAAATTTTCCATCTGTAGGGAGAGCCGCGTGGTGGGGCTCCCTCCAGAGCCAAGAGGGGGAAACACAAACCTCTCAGTAGCAACTCCTCAGCCTTCGTGCAGGTCTAACGTCAGTGGAGAGCCCCGCTTTCCCTCCTGCCTTGAGAAGGAACCTACACGAGTTGACCTCTGGACCTGCCCACCCAGTGAGTACGGGTCGCCCACAGCACAGTCCGAACCTGTTCATCTTGTACCCTGCATGGGCATCCGGGCTAGCGGCACATTTGTGCCTTCCTCCCCTTGGTCACCTGAAGGGACCTCATCTACCTGTGGTTGTAATAAGTCACTGACAAAGAGCAATAGCAATTCACTTCATTAAATGATCAACAAGAACTACAGGTGAGGATTTATGGTTTCCAGAATCCCTTGGACTGGTAAGCTGAAGCAAAGCACTTAGAATATAAAGTCCTTGAACAGAAATTTAGACCTGTTTGCGGTGCAGTAACTCCAAGTGGGGTAGCTGCTGACCTTGGATGAGGTGGCTGGGTACCAGTTCAGAGAAATATTAAGTGGAACAATAAACTTAATGGCTCTTTTGAAAAATGCAGTGTGGCTCAGACTCTAATCTGGTTTGTTTAACAGTGAAAAACATTTTCCCTCATAAGCTTCATATTTTTTTCCCTTATGTGGACTTAGTTCAATTGGAGACTTCTCACTCTGTGCTGCTGAAATAAAATGACTTAATGTGTACCTTTAAACCGGGTCATTAATCTTCCATCATTCACCTCCTGTATTATGCCTTAGCTTACAGTTAATGGAATATTTAACTGCCTTAAGAGGAACAATAAATTGAAGTCAATGCTTCCCTTCAAGTTTTTATCCATAATTTCACCCAAATAAAAGAAAAATTGTTGACTGGGAACCACTGTGATGTTTTCTTAATAGCATTTTATTTGTGAGTATACAGTGAAATTCCATTTCAAAATGTGCCAGCGAAAAAAGGATGGCTTATAAATCCCTCAGCTTCAAATGCTGCGCAGAACGTAGTACAGAGAAGGGTATTTCCTTGATTATCCCAGGATACCACATGGCTTTTAGTGCTATCTGCAGGGTTCTAAAAACAAAAGCTCTTCTCGCTTAATTCTGAATGATATATAAAGGAAAGCAGATCTTTGAGGACAGGTCTCCTCAGAAAAGTTACTAAAAATAATGAAATCTGAAATTCCCTTCCCACTGCTCACACCCAGATTTCTTTCCCCAGTGAGAATTTGGATAATAGCAAAACTTTCCTGACCAAATCTTCAGCCTAAATTTTGAAGTCTGTAGCATACTCTGAAGATCATAACACAACAGGTAGAAAACAGACTCTAACAGATTTATGGGCTGTTGCTTCAACCCCAGCCGTCCTCTCACAGGAGGTCCATGGAGTTTGCTCCAGTGAGGAAGGGTGAGACTCTCTGCCCCACCAGAATATGCCCATAAACGGCACCATCAAAACATTGTTAGGTGGAGATGTAGGATGAGATCATTACGCAAAGAAGCTAATTCCCCTCCATAACCAGTTACAGACAAGGAACCTCTTTCACACTGGAAGTGCCCTGAAGACCCACCCAGGCTGCAGCCATCCTGACAATAACCACAGAACAAAACCCAACGGCAGGGTGTTTCCATCCAGAGTATTTCCACATGTAACACATATGCCAAAATCACGCTCATATAACTTTTATGGTTTTGGTCTACCCTGCCTGACCTGCCATTGTGCCACAGGTTTTAGAAGAATGAAACCAACAAAGTCTTCCAAAATGCTGGTATAAATACATGAGCAGCTTTGAGGCTGGTTTTGCAACGTGCTGGGGAAATGGCAGCCTGTCCCTGAGTTTCTGAGGATACTACAGAGACATGCTGCCTGCCACCTGACTCCCTGCTGAACACTCTTTTGCAGATTGACTTATTAATTTTCTATTATTTTTTTAAGGAGGCATCCCTGCAAATATTAACAGATATCTGTAACATTTATCTGCGCCTACCAGGAAGATGGTATGTGCTCTGATGCATGCAGGTAATGATAACAAAGCTATAGCAGGGCCAAAGGGCTTGTTTACAGCATTGAAAACTACTAAGAAGAAATGTAAATGCAATGTAAGTGAAAATGCTTTCTTCGCTGCCTGATAATCTTTTTTGTATTATGAAATGAAGAGAAGGCATTCTCTTGCCCCATTCCGCGTAAGGGTGCTGGATGCTGCGAGGCTTGGGTTGAGAGGTGACATTCCCTACCAGCATTCCGCATTAGACTCCTTCTTGGCAGCTTTAGCAGCCTGCTGAGAGATTCACAGGTGCCTCTCCTTTCCCCTGAAGTTCTGCTACTATTTCTTAGTTTACCTGGTCCTGTATGAGAGGCTCTTGGCAAAGTTTTAGGCACTGTCTCCGAGTTCTCCTTAAACACCATCTATGAGCACTTCCACCTCTCTCCTTCAATGGCACATTCCTGACAGTCTCCCAAAATAAAACCTTCACAATGAAATGATACCAGGCTCAACATTTTCAGTATGGATGCCTTTTTAAAAGCACAGTATTTAAGTAAACAAATTGTGGGTAAGACTTTTTTCTTCTGACTTTGGACAAAGATTTGCTAGTGCAAGGGGAAAGCTGAAAAATACCCTAACAGTTTTGACCAGCTCAGTTCTGAGCTGCATGCATCACCCGGTGGTATAATGCAAAGCAATGTGAGCCGTGGATGGGGTTACCCATAACCATCGGAGTCTCTTGGAATTTATATTTCAACTACAGGAGTAAATGACCCCTCTATCTGTTGAACCGAGTCTTTCCAGTTGGGGTAAATTACCCTGATAGTTTGTAGGCAGGTGCCTGGGAGCCTTGATTTGGTTGGAAACATTTAAATGTACACCTGATCCAAAAGGAAAGCTGAGCAGCAACAATAGAGTGCTGCCACAGGGCTGAGGACCAGGGCTTATTCTCCAGTGCCAGCCCAGCATCACCATCTCCAGCTGGCCTGGGACGCGTGCCGGGCAGCTCCCCACTGCTCTCAGGGCCAGCAGAGCTTGTCCCTGCCTGTCTGCAGAAGCTTTTTCATGGGGGAACATAAAATGTGACAGTTGCTTTAGAAGAGAAAGTGGTGTATACCCTAATGACCAGTTGGAGATCATGCCCAGTCGGTTTGTAACCGACCTCTGAGGGCAGATATTCGGCAGGTACTCTGCCCACAGCTGTCTGCCTGTTTGCTTGTTAGATTTTTTTGCTGTGTGAGACTCTCCCCAATTATGTGCAGGCAGCAGCTTCCTGCTCTGTATGCTTTGACCTTGCCCAGATGGCTTTCACAAGTTTCAAATCCTTTCCTCATTCCTCCAGCAAGTGCAATTTCTGGTGGCACGTTAAGTGCCAAGAAGTAGGATCAAATTGATAGGTACATATGGCACAGCGTGGCTCCCGGATCTCACAAGGACAGACTTCCTATGGAGAGCCAGGGCAGTTGCACTGTTACGCAGGCTTCACATATAAATCACAATTACTGGTATTTACCCTCTAAGGAGGGAATCTGGCAAACTTAGGAGTGGGCCTAATGCCTCTGAACCAGATGGCCTTTGAAGAAGTTGTCCAGGAAACCATATATTTGTATCAAGTATGTTTGAGAGCATAAATACAAGCCAGAAATCTCAACTGCCTCTCCATCCTTTGCTTGCTCACCCATCCCATGGGATAGCTCCCCTTTCAGTCTTACTTGAGAACAAATTAACTTTCAAAATTACATTAACATCAACTGGATGGAAACCGTGGGTTTTCTGTTGGCTTCAAGCAATAGGAAGCAGCATTACAAATGGGGATTTTTTATTTTTTTTTTTTTCCTCTAATGGAAGTTTGTGAAATAGAAACCTCCAATTGATTTCTTTTCTGCATATGACATACACGATTAGTCCTTAGTATAAAATCCCGCAAATGGTAATGCAAAAAGCAGTGCAATTTCAGTTTGTGCCAGGGTTGCTCTGTGCTGAAGCGGCATACGCTCCTGCTCAGGGCGAGCTTGGTGGCTGGAGCATGCCCAGGGCATTAGTGGCCACGGTGGTGCAGTTAGCATCTGCCAGCTGCTGTGCCAGACTCTGCAGTCAGCCTTGGTGATGCCAGAGAAATTTGTGCCGACACATGCAAAGATCACAGAAACCCTCATCACTTCTGTTGGCAACCTTTGTAATCACAGATGTCCAGGAAAGGACGGAGCAGGGTGGGAGACTATCAGGATTCAGGAAAAAAGGTCAAGATAGATCACTAGCAATTGCTTTCCTCTGCCTCTAGTTTCTGTAGACAAAAACACTTCATCTTTTAACACTAAACTCTCTGTTATCAGGGAGTCTCTGGCCTCTTTAAGGATTTACCAGGGAAAGATTTCCAGGATAGGTATGGCTATTGTGCTCTTTTAGACGTGGAAAACCATAAACACATACTACAGGGATGCAACCAGATTTCACTCTGTGTGTGTTGCACTCCTGTGTGAACAACTGGAGTTACACACATACTCTGAGAAATGGTTAGAGATCAAAATACCCTCATCAGCTTTCGTGCAGTGTGGTGGCACATGGTCTGAAAATCTGCCTTTGTCCACACCTCCTATTTAACAAGTCAGAGAAATGTACTAAGCCACAAGACTATATAATGTCATGCGTTGTGAGTGTGGCTCAACATATTGCCTTCATCAAAAGGAAACAGCAGAGCCTTTCTGTAAGGTGAGACGCCTGCCGACGTGCTGCTGCACTAGCTCCGGGCATGGCATTGTGGTGGCAGCGGTGGAAGCGCCCAGCAAGCGCTGTGCAGCGCACACGTGGTGTCTTGCCACGTCTAGGGCTCAGCTCTCTTCCCGTCAGGATACTCTGGTACTCCAGAGAATCAGGATTTGTCCCTCGAGAGTGTCTGCTCCAGGTCTTTGCTGCTTTTATACTGTAGACTTTAAGCCAAGTTATGAGTAAGCCCAATTAGGAAAGTATCATTATTTTATTAAATCGTATTAAATATTGAGGGAGTATAATTTGCACATAGTCAGCATGCATAATCTCCTTCCTAGGGAAAAACAGTGTAACCCTAACTTGCTATTAAAACTGGAGAGAAAATTAACCTGCATAATATGAAATCATTTAATGTCTAGATCACAGTAAGACTTTGCAGGTAGTGGAAGTTATTCAGGCATCAGGCATTAGCAAGGTAGCTTTAAAATGGTTTATATTAATCCTTGAAAATCAGTGATTCTACCTGAATTGATATTTTCTCTTCACAACTGCTGTTCAAACAAATTAAAAAAAAGGAAAATCAAGAAAGAACAAAGGCTCAGATCTCTTTTACAGCACTGCAAGGATCTGAATAAAAAGATTCTCCTTTTCACCAGCTCTTAGAAGTGTTTTGGATTAGAAGCTTATCTAATGTCCTCCTCTTCTTCCTTTAGATTTTGAAGGCTGTACATGTTTGTTTGGCAATGAAAATCCAAGTGCCGTCATGGATTTTGGAAATTTCTGTTCTAATCCTGAGGACAGTAATGACAAATTGCTACAAAAAGGTCAACTACTTTGTGATAGTTCAGCTCACTGGAGACTGACTAGTTAACGGAAACCTCATCCAGTTTTTGCATGTTACGCACTTCCTTGGAAAATTTTACTTAACTTCTTTTGCCCCTGTGACATTTAGAGAAGAGGGATTGCCTTTCCTCCACAGTTATATGAGCTAGAGAATGGTAACAGTGGAAGATGGTATGTGACATGGGATGGATAAGCGAGGAAAATACCGATAGCAGATCAATATACACAGCAGTGAGGGGTCAAATGGGCTAATACACATTGGCATGAAGTATCAGCATTTCCAGCATGTACATGGTGCTTTTCAGAAGCAGAAGGCACAGGCTGCAGAGCCTCACATCTGCATTGCCATTCTGAGCACTGAGAGCAATCACACAAAACCTGACAGCATTTTGGTAGGCATGGCCTGTTGTGATGAGTTGTAATCAGCATTTACTTCACGGATAAAAAGAGCTCTAAAGTCAATGACAACAGAAACACAATTTTTCCCTTTGATTTCTTGCCTTTTGTGCTCCTAAAGTGGCTTCTTTTCATTTCAGCCCAGTGAACCCCAGCTATGGTTCGCTTCCATCATGACATGGCTAGGAAAGAGCAACTCCTTTCAGCCAAATCCTGCTCCTCCTGGAGGCCTCTGACACTTAACCCTGGCAGTCCCCGTTTCATGGATAAATCACCATTATGCCAGTACTTACTGCTCAGGAAAAAAATGTGTATAGCAGGTTTTACATGCCAAACTGCTGATTCTAATCTCTTATTATGGTAATTTAGTGACCATAAAGGTGATAGGTCTGTTAGACCCAAGCATGCTGCAGATGCATTTTGTATTTTTGAAATTCCAACTGCACCTGCGTGCTCACCTGCTATGGAACAAGAACACGTTGAATTTGGGACTAAGTATCAGATTTCTATCAGCCAAACCAAAACAGAACGCTTTTCTCTAGTTTTGAGCCCACTGCTATTTGTTCTGTACGTAGAATACAGTTATTGTAAAAATCTCTAAAGGCACTTTTAAAACACAACATTGGGCAGTTCTAAACAAGCACCAATACTCAGTAGGAGCCTGGACTCTGACCCTTCCAAGATACATTACCAATGATATGCCTTCTAAACCAGCAAAGCTCCTATATCCATTAAGATTAATGTGGGTTTACTTACACCATATGCTGTTCTTCCAGCATTAGACAGATGTGATGGTATGGCACCAGTTTAGGAACCGGCTCAACTTTTAAAGGTATAAATAGCCTCACTGAAACCAGGGAGAGCTAAGTATGCACTAAAATAAAACCTGTACTCAAGTGGTTTGCTCAGTTAGGGTTATAGCTGTGAAAGATGGACTATGAATTAAGGCTTCGGTTGTTTCCAGCATGGCTGTGCAAGAGATCAAGCCTAGAGATGTGCAACAGGCACAAGGGAAAAAAGAAGGGGATGTTCAGAGCTGTGCCCTCATGCTGAAGGCAGGCAGAGAGTGAACAGGGTGCAATGCTAGAGCTTAACTTGAAAGTAGCATTTAACTGACTAATCTCAGATGCATGACTCAGTTTAGGTCCCCAGACTTCCCACCTGTAGACACCATGGGACAGGTAGAAGCTGCCTCATATCAAACCACCACAGGCGATATGTACCGCTGGAACCCCCATTTATCCTGCCTGCAGACATCAAATTAACAACCACTTTCAAAGCAACTTAGCAGAGTGGTTTCTGGACAAAAAAAAACATCTGGAGAGCAGAGAGCAAGATGAAGATACATCAAACAGGCAGTGTTTCAGGGACCCTGTTACTGCCCCGGTGCTGCTCTGGCCCTAGCCGGCCTGTGGCCAGGGGACAGCGTGTGGATACACCTGGGGGAACGGTCACTTCTGGTGTCTGTGTTCCATTACAGCCACTTCACTGCAACATCCCTGACACCTGAAGAGCTGCAATTTGATCAATTCCTGCACTGATATTAACAGACCCACAGCCCAAGATACAAACCGTGTCTGAGAGAGGAGAAGGGAAAAGCCCAGATGCTTTTGCTTTAAGGGTCATAATAGTTTGATTTCTCCTGCACAGATTAGAGAACAATTTCACTGTCTCAGGTTTATATGGTGAATAGAAAATTCAGTTTCAAGTGATTGGGTTTAGGTTTCCAAGTAGCAGTTAAAATAGAGCCCAAATATAATGGAACATTGCTGTCATCTAAGGGCTCTTTGGTGTTCCTCATGAAAGGAGATCAGTTCAAAAAGGAACGAGTACCTACAACCTAAAATATCTCGGCACATTTGACAATCTCGCTGAAAACCTCAGCAGAGAGACCTGTTCTCGATTTTACAGGTGACAATTGAGGCAGAAACTGTAGGCTAGGGAGGATGCTTCTTCCACTGATGTTCACAACTTTGTTTGAAGAAGTCTTCGCCCAACAGTTTTGCTCATAACCCGTATCAACAAAGCATTTGGGCATATGCTGAACATTAGTGGTGTGAGTTTTCCTGATTAATTCTTTGCCAGTTCCTCACAGGACCCTCTGTCATAAAAAATCTTTGAAGATCTGGGGCCTGAATTCACACAGAATGTGGCACATGAGTGAGAAAGAAAAAGGATATGATGGTTTCTTATTTATTTCTATTTCTGTTTCAGTGGCATCTTCTACTGCTTTATTAAAGTGCTCATTAGCACAGCCTTATCTGCCTTGTCATCTACTGAGATAAATAAAACAAATATTTGCATGTATCACGAAAAAAGGCAATAAAGCACCACCCTCTAGGTTCTTCATAGAAAAACCCAACGTATTGCTGCTACTCTTGCCCCTCGTTGGTTGTTTTATGCGAAGATTCAGCCATACATATCAGAAATGGTGTCTGGGGTATGAGGAATTAATCAAGAGCAAGCTGCCGGAGACAGTACAACACAGACAGTACTTAAATGGTACTAAGTTCCTGAGCCTCACAGCATAAATGGAGATGTCTCATTAAAAAGACTGTATGATGAATCCTTTTTAACAATCACCTCCTCTTCTACTTTTCTCTTTTCTCCCCCTCAGTGTTTTGGCTTGTCATCTGCTTCCAAAAAGCTCGAATTCTCTAACTGGGAAAGCACAAAATCAAATTTCAAAGTTAATACCTGATTCTCACCTTCGTGTATATTTTATTTTGCCGTTTTCATTTTTAGCTGCAGTGTAATTTTTTCCCCTCTCCCTTGAGAAATTTTGCTTGGAAACAGACTTGAAACTTCACAGCTTTTATTCCCTTTTCTCCAACTGTCCTAATCCTTATAATACATAATTTTGAATTCTTTGTGGTTATTGAACTGCTTCTGTCTTCATCTTTGAACCACCTTGCTGGCTGAGAAATAGACTGCAATACTGACATTGAATAACAGTAAGAAAGGTAGTAAAATAGTTATCACCCGAACAGTCACCAAAGCAAATCTCTTTACGGTTAACAAACAGAGAAAAATTTTTTGTGGTAGCACACGCTGGTATGAATGGAAAGCTAACTGGAACAAGCATGAGGAGAATGGCTTCTTTTCTAAGACAAAGACACAGCAATGCCAAAAAAATTTAAATTCCATTTCTAAAAGAATGAGAAAGGACTTTGCTACTTAGCCTGCCTGGCTACCACTAGGGCTGGTTGAATTTGATGCTGCTGAAGCCACAGCAGGTGAATGACCAGGGGACTGCGCCGCTGCCTGCGGGGCGAGCTGCTCCCCAGGTGCTCGGGTACCTCTGCACCCACTCGCAGCTCCCACCTCATTAGTGGGGTGAACATCCCCAGAGGAAAGGGATTTCAGAAACCATTTGGAGCCAAAGCCCCATACTGCCTAGCCTACATTTTTAATGTTTGAGGAAAAACCACCTTGAGTGTACCGTAGAAGAGCAGCATTTACTGTTTCTCCTCCTTCTTGCCCTGTACTTGTTCAATGATCCACCAGTCAGTTGTGGACATACAAATGCAGTATTATTTTGTTCTCTTACAAGGACCAACCTGCATTATTTTTTGTTTAATGAATCCATACTGTTATTAGCTGAACATCCTCACTTTTGGCTGAGCCCTACCTATAAACTATTCATAGCAAAGAAAACTGAGGGATAAATTATATCCTTCTGCTTCTGATGTAGATAAATATGATCATATAAAATTACTCCTTCATTTACGGAAATTGCCTTTCAGTTTTAAAAGAGATATGTGTGTCCATTGTACCTACTTCTTGATCAGATATTATTATTTGAATTGTCATCTCTGTGATTCACAGTATGCACCCTTATAATTTTTCCAGCTGCATCTCTTAGTAGTATCTCCAAAGAGAACTAATTATGCATGCAAAGACAACTCAGAAAAACTGCTCCTAACAAATCATCCAAAATCCCACTTCTTAAGTTTTTCTTTCCCTTCCTGCATTGTTATGATCATTTTGTTCATTTCAAACCTCTAAATTTTGACTCCTTTACCTCCAGTCCCTGCCTCCCCAGCATCCTGCTAAAGGAGTGATGCTAATAACAGGAAGCTCTGATCCCTTATTTCTTTTTGGTAAAATGAGTGAGAAGCACAAGATTTCAAAACTTGTCCAGTAAAGACACCTTTGCCTTCTGTCTGCAGGCCCCCAAGGAATCAAGTTAAGGAACATGTAACACAGGAATGACAGACACAGAATTAGAAAATGTAAAAAGCTGGGATTAAATTTTTTGTTAGATTTTAAAGGGTAAAAACCTTCAGCATCATTCAAAAGAGAGCCATCACCACCACCACTGAACCTTACCATGACTTTACATCTGGTCAAGAGATTGCTCAGAGATGATATATTAGTGCAAAACGCAAAATATTAACAAGCTGCATAGGGAGAAATTCATATTGCTTGGGTTATCAGTCTTTCAATTGCCTGAATGCTGCATTTGATAATTTAAGGAATGGGAGATGATTACACAATGTTTTTATTATACAAAGCTCCTAGTTTGAGCCATAAGCTTAAAAATAAAGCTCTAGTTAGCAGTTGCCAAAACACATAAGGTAAGACCATCCCTTGCCGCTGCTCTGCCTGGACGGAGACGCCGGGTCCTGCAGACTCCTGACAGCCAGCTCCCACTGAGACAAAGCTCCCGGGACCCACAGCCTTGCTGTGCTATGAAGGCAGCGGACTCCAAATCAACTGGGAAAAAACTGACAGAGAAATCGGAATATCCTTGGCATTCCTAAGAGTCCATAAGGCCAGACCCTATGGTGCTTGGGTCAGTGCCACTTTATCGGGCACTACAGCACGGTAAGACTCTTGTCCTTGCACCGGGTATTCAGGGAATGATGCTGCACCTGACTCCTCACTTTACAGACCCTTTCTGACCCTCTTTTCTTTAGGTTCTCCCCCCCCGTATAGGACCTTGTTATAATTAGAGGTGCTGAGTTAATTCTTCAGTGTATGGAGTCCATTAGTATAATTCAAGTTTATTTAATAATTAATGGCCATTTCAAGACACTTAATTGAACAGGAGTACCCCATGCACTCAGTACTCGCAGGAGTGTCCGAGTAAGTAGGCACTCATTTCCTTAAAACTAAAGGCTTAGACTGGAGTACCTTGCTGAATCAATGTGCAGGGATCTGCCTTCCTTGCAATGCCATCCCACTAGTTTTACTGTGAGAATTTCCTGTTTGGCCCCACATTTCTCTGACATTTCCTGATGGTGAGCGTTTTTCATATGGTGCAATCGTTCCTTAGATGGATGAATCCTGACTGCTGATATTTGCAAGTCATATTTAGCAGCATTGTGTAACAATCATTCAAAAATGTGTTCACATTCTTCCTTTCCTAATCAATAGCTAAAGCAATTGGCAGTAAAAGTCAAATAGGAAATTATGGGAACATAAAAGGTAAAATTGCCCCAGAATGACACTCTCAAAAGTCTATAAAAGACTGATTTCATTACAAGTTATTTCCCTAGGTTTGGTTTTTTCTCAATTGCTGATGATTGATGCGGCAAATTTTATTTTCACATTTAACAGATTTTAATCTGTAAAACATTTCTATATCAAAATGAATCTGGAGATGCTTCTTACAAGGTTTACTTCCCAATAAACTTGTGTAGACTTCTCCCAAGCTGGCAATGAGCCTGTCATTTCAAGTTTAGCAGCAGATTCTCCGTAACAGTTAGAAAAGCTGTACCCTTGTGACAGCTTTACAGTGCAGTAATTTCACTTTGTCCATAACCTTGAAGAAATTGCAATCCAGGTTACTCCTGTGACATTGGAATGCACGGGTTTTCTTTCCTATATTAAGTCTATAGAGCTACAAGTGAGAATAATTAAACATAAAGTCAAGGTTTGCGGGCCCAGTGCAACACCTAGAGTAAGTCAATATAGCTCATCTGACATATGCAGCTCTACGTTCCTTCTCACCTGCTGAAGCTGTTGCCCTTAATACTTGAAAATCTGTACAAGAAAGTGTGGCAATTATTGGGGCAGTCTGTACATTTACTACAATAATACTTAAAAAACCCCAAAACAACAACCCCACCCCATTTTCTACTCCCGACACAAGATCTTGACTGTGCTGAAACCACCATTCAACAAAACTTTTCAACACTGCAAACAAAACTAAAGGTAAGAAATGTTTGGACCAGCTCCAAGGTTTTTTTTATCACTTCGTTCTGGAGATTTCCACAGTGATAGTTAATGTTTTACCATAAAAGCAGGTATTTTCTCTTAGTGTAAAAGGCAAAAAAAACCCAACAAAAACAACCAACCCTACAACAAGGTTTACCTGGAAACTGAATTGCTCTTTGAAAAAATTTGGACATCAGCAAAAACGGAAATCCTGACCACAGCCATTTCTTCTGGCTGCACACCTCTTTCCACAGAATGATGTAGTTGAAGGACAGCAAGAATATTACAGATCAGAGAAGGATTCATCTAAGTGGTCATGAGCTTTTCCAGCACTATTTGTGTACAGAGCCACCTAGAAAGGGATAAGAATAAATTCAAGCATGCTCTTTTCTCGAGTTTTGTGTTTTGAGAAACCAGCTTCAACCTTGGCTTATACTAACAGAGAGGTGCAGTCTACGTGTTTGCCTGTGACTGCCTTGACCCTCCATGCCCTGCTCAGAGCTCCTCAGAAAGGCAGGAAAGCTGTTGCACCAAAAATATAAGGGCCTCTGCATGCAGTATATCTGAACATTTCTATGTAGAAATAAAGCTCGTGGAAATAACACCAGGTGATCGCAACACATGCAAGTATTTGCTTGGATAAGGCACAAGTGAAAACTGCAATTAAAGACACAGTGTTGTAAGAGCACAGGGAACTCTACATCCAACCCTGGCATCCAAACCTTTAAAAATGCAGGCAAGTTCCCATGTTTCAAGCAGTAGCTGTTGTTACTCTATGACAGAGCTGATAAACATAACTAACCTAGATCTGTCACTGTAAAATGATATTTTGAAAGCTGCAAATTTATAACTCATATTATTTGACCTATCCTTAGCAACCCATACACCAAGTGGAACGCTGTCCATATTCACCTTTGAAAGCTGTATTGCTCATCTGAAGATAAAGGAAAATACCTGTCTTCATAAAGTTGGCAACATAACTGAACATGGGGGAAATGGGATTTTAAATCAGACGTGCTACAGTTTTCATAGTTAATGCAAGTCTTTAAACTTGATTTAGGTAACGCATGCCTGTGTTACTGCAGCAGGCTTTGCTCTAAAAAAGAAAGGGCATTGTTTGATTGAGGGCTTGTAGCTTTAAATAAGAACAATTAAAATGTATTTGATGTTTGAAAACACACACACTTGCTCTCTGTATTGACTTTTAAAATCTGAACAGCTGAGACTACTGAACCTGTGAATGGACTCATGCGATGATTATAGACAGGAACACAATGACTTTCTTTTGAAAATATACAGCAAATGCTCTTGTTCTGGTAAGTCAATTTTAAGATCAATACTGTTCAATTATTTAGTGTTTTATCCTTACTGATAGCACAGACAGTCCTATTGTGTGTAGTGGAGGAGGGAGGCTCTAGGTGTATTTATCAGATACTGCACACTGTATGATAGACTGAAGTTCACACTTGTCAGGCAGCTTTGAATACATTTTAAAGAGATTGTCCTGACTCAGACCTGACTCATCCTGGGGAGCTGTGTTTCCCTCTAACCAGTGGCAGAACCAGGTCTCAGCCATTCCCACCAGGCATCGCTGAGATCTTGTTACGGCACGGAGTGGGGGGACCTCAACCTCATCATGGCATGGCGACAGCATGGGGTGGCATTATCTCAGGCATGGAGCAATCCCTAGGATATTGTCCCGACAGCTCTTTGTTAGTGTGGCCTCAGCTGAGCTGGGGAACTGGAGAGAAAATGGGGACAAGTGACTAGTAGACAGATGATCCATGAATAGTTGGATTCAGGGAATGGGCTTTGTAGGTTTTTCTGGGAAGCAGTAGGAGCTGACCCTTCTCCTTGCACTTACACTGAGATGGAAGCTGTAATGGAAAGATCTCAGCAAGAGGCATTTCACAGACCTGTTATGTCCCAGGGATTTTCGGTGGGACAGCATTATCACTTGTCACTAAATATTTAAGAACATTATGCAAGAAAATACATGCTGCCATTACAACTTAACACAGCAGCCACCATCAATATTTCACAGGCAGACTTGGCATAAGCTAGAGCTTGAGGATTACTTAACATTTTTTTTTTTTTTTGGCTTGCTGTTCATCATCAATTAATTAGAACTCCTAACTTCGAACTGAGTCTTGTTTAAGGACACCCAGAAGCCAGTGGCACTAGTCCCTTCACAGTTTTATACCTCCTCTTCTCCAGCTGTACAACATTCAGGAGAGTATTGTATCATGGAGGAGATGTGAGCTGAGCTTTTACCAGTATTTGGAGTAGGATGATTTTCTATACATTAACTACAGCTTATACTTGGAGCAGCACAGATCACTTTGAACGTATGAAGTTTGCGCTCAGTCCTGTAAAAAGCAGCACCTAATTTTAAAATTAATTGATTGTTCTTACCACTAAAAATCCAAGAGCGAGCGCTCGTGCTCTGGATTAAGAGCCCTTGAAAAGGAATTTGCTGTTCTGTAATTTGAGAACATGGGATAAATGGGAATATACTGGCATCATTCGCAGCGTGTACATCTGCCCCGTTTGCCCATCCGGCACCAGACTGGTCGTGCAGAGCGAGCCCACTCGGGCTCACCAGGCAGTTTTCTCCTCTGGAGCTGGGCGACGCATCTCTCCCAAGGCTCCGAGTCTCCCTGCACCACCCGGCACCACGGGCACAGGCCCGTCCTTTGGGTCCCTCGGCAGAACGATGGCGCAACGGAGCTGCCGGTACAATTAAAACTTCTGTTTTAACCTGCACCCTCTGCAGAGCGGGCTGTTTGAACACATTAACCACAACTTGAGCTCAAGAGAAACACGCACAACTTGGCCCTCGGAGGAAGCAGTGAGTGCTGAGGCGTCCCTGAGCAGGGGCAGAGCACGGCCCCGCAGCCCGCCCCCGCTAATGGCCGCCTGCCCCACAAGATGGAGCCTTGGGAGCGGGGGCAGGCCCGGGTCGCCCTGCCTCATCTCAGAAATCCTGCCACCGGTCACGCTGCCTCCTATCAGAAATCCTCCCGTTTTATTTAGACATAAGTCAATTTAACGTCTGTTTAGATCAATGTCAAAAAATCCTCAGAAAGAGGAGTCAGGATTTCATCCTCTGTGATGCTGCTGCTACTGTGCAGTCTCCTTTCTCCCAACATTTAAGTTGTGTTTGCACAACGTGGGATTCCACTCCCCCCACCCCCCCCCTTGGGGATTACTGCAAATAGATTTTGAATATAACATAAATCTACAATGAAGGCCTTGCAGCATTTTCTATAAGCGATCAGACTCTGAATTAGTCTAATTCACCATGGGAATTCATTCCAGTGTAAAACCTTCATTACTGAAAACACCTTAAAGATTATTACTGTTTCTCCATTGATTCTATGGATGACAGAATGCTTGAAATTTTGTGGCTGAGGTCTGGAATGGACTTTTTCTCTCCTTTGGTTATCAGCAGGCACAAATGGTATCATTCACGTCTGTGCAGTGAATAAATATGATTGTGTTGAACAGTAAATTGCAGTTAGGAATCAATACATTATATCCAAGAGTGTTTATGGAGAATGTTTCCATCCCCTCTGAAATGATGTAATATGGCTGTATTTCCCCCTCGTTCTCAGATTTACTGTTGCTTGCTGGCAGTTCGTTATGTGCAACAGTTCTGCTGGAATTTGCTAAAGAAAATTATCAGGATGTTTCTCTGTTTCTATTGTACTGAACCACTCTCAGTGAAATCCCAGGGCCGACAAATTGAATACCTTTATAGAAATCAGTAATCTCTGTCTGGAGACTAGCAATCTCCCTCCTATTAACCACGATACCCACACAATTAATTGATCAGTTAAAGAGGAAAAAATCAGTCTTGCAGTTCAATCTAACTTTTCTCATAAGTACTCCATGCAGACTTAGAAGAAAATAACTTTAACTTTTTTTTTTTTTTTTGAGAGGAACAACACATTAAAAGCACAGTGTAAATCAGTGTCACGGGATAAATATAGATTGTACAGAGCTAATGAATGAAATTAAATTAAAAAGTGCTTTTCCATACCAGTTGATCTTATCAAACAGGAGCATATTTTCTATTTGTAATGCACCTTCTGAATACTGTTTCGTATTAAATGATAATACAGAAATATCGTATAGCTGAGCAGTAGCAGAGAGAAAGAAGAGACAAAAAGTATGTCAAGAGATGTAGTCATGAAACCCTGCCCCATTGAAATCATTGTGAATTCTGCAGTTTGTTTCAGTAAAACCACCAGTGCTAATCCTAAACGTGATCCAGAAAAAAACCCCATTCCTACTAACTTCAGTTGAGCTGAATCACTTGCCTTTCTAAAAGGAAAGTAATTCCGTTTTGACAGGGCCAAAAAAAATTTGAGAAAAGATTTTGACAAATAATGATAGTAAGCTGGGAAAGAGATGATGAATGCAGTGCTTTGTGTCTAATTGTATGCCTGGAGTACAAAATCTTTTTTTTAGGAATAAAATGCTATGATAGCTGCCAAGTATAAAATCTATGTGTGTAGAGCATCCCCCAGAAACGTCCATTTTAAGTCATCCAAACCTTCTGAAATAACTGTCAGGTTAAATGAATTATTAGCCCTAAGACAAGAAAGTTCTTTGCCTTTATTACTCAAAAGAACTATTCCGTCTCGTTTAAAGTTATGTTTGTATTATGTGGCTACATGGATACCTACTTTACTCATAATCTTTGCCATACTGAATTATTAATTTAAAATCTAAACATTTCCTTTTGGTTATTGTATTTTTTCATCACAGAATTTTCACTGAAAATGATTTTCAATTGCATCTTGA
This sequence comes from Burhinus bistriatus, assembly GCA_013397275.1. NCBI lineage: Eukaryota > Metazoa > Chordata > Aves > Charadriiformes > Burhinidae > Burhinus > Burhinus bistriatus. Next base: position 1,727,768 of record VYXH01006725.1, on the reverse strand, counting down.
GTTCAAACAGTTTAGGTGAAATAAGAGCAAGATTAAATATTAGTTCTATGTCTTTTTGAATTCTAAGGTTTACATTTGTAATGCTAATACACTAATGGATTTGGCTGCTTCTTGTCACAGCAGTCTGTGCTTCAGGCCAGTAACTAATTATCATATCTTCATTGACTTGCAGTAGAAAACATGACTCCAAATCACTACGGTACAACTAGTGCAGTGGCTAGTGTTTGAAAGATTGCTGAGGAATTTGATTACTTGAAATTGCTACCCAAGAACTAGTGCACTACAGCACGTGCTGTGTTAAAGACTCAGACAGCCAGAATTAGTAATGGAATTCAATGCCTATCACCGAGACACTGCAGGACGTGACACCTGAGATCGCTCCAAACCTAAGCAAGACTCCTAGAGTTCTTATACAGACAGGAGGAGATTAAATGCTTCCAAAGGGCACTTCAAAACCCCTGCTTGCCGAGCTGAGAGCTGCCTACAACGGGTCAATAGGAAATACTAAACTAAACCCAGGTCTCTAGATAGATTAATTAGTTGGATAGATTTATATCCCAAGTCTGTCCAGAGGTAAAAGTCAAAGATACAGGGATGGGTTTTCTGCTAAATCTTCCTAGAAAACAGAAAAAAACCCATCTCAAGAAAATCCTGCAGCAGGCAGGTGTTTTGTTCATCTGGACCTATTCAAATATCATCAACATGCATTCTACATACTCGGAGACAAAAGGTGTTAAGTATGAAACTGTTGATTATTCAGTATGTCTCTTGCATGTATGCCCAGTCCTGACTTCCCCTGCAAAGAAGGGCTGTGTAGAAGTTGCCGTGGACATTAAAAAGATACTGGAGCAGCATGGAGTATTCTTCTGGACAGCTCTTCCTTCACTGGCTCAGTGACAACCCCCCGGCAGTTTCTTTCTTTCTTTCTTTTTGTTTTCAAATCCAAACTTTGTTTCCCCCCTTTCTGCTAAGCTTGCAAGCCTTTCAAACAATACCATTTTCAATAATTCACTAAACAATATCTAATGTCTTAAAACTTTTATAGCACTTCAGGTTTGCAAGCTGGAAGAGTTTTTACAGCCTGTGAGGCTGCCACAAATCAGAGAATTCATTATACAGCAAAATACAGTCTCAAATTGAGACTGTTCTTGAAAACAAGCCCATTTTTTTCTGCAATGATAGTTGCAAAATAACTGGAGGTTTTAAGCCAAATGGACCCCTTCACCTATGAAATAAGAAGTGTCTGTGTTAAATCATTTTCCAGGCAGACATAGCAGTGGAGAAAGAGTTCCCGCTGCCCTCTTTCACCAAAGTGACCTAGCCAAAGATTCATTTTTAATCAGTTATGGAGTGGCTGGAAAGGCTCGGGTTACTGCAGATCAGCTGGTTCTGACATCGTTGCAGCTTGTTCCTGGGTGACCCTCACTGTTCCTCTAGTAAATTATTCAGTAGATAAAGAGTGGTCACCCCCCCCCCCCCCCCCCCCTTCCTTTTTTTGTTG
>VYXH01006725.1:1715143-1726259 GCA_013397275.1 Burhinus bistriatus | reverse complement strand
CCCCCCAATCTTTAGTTTGGGGTGGGGGAGACGTGCTCATGCTCTGAAATATCAGAAGCAGAGTTTAATCCCCCAAAAGATAAAGAAATATAAATGGAAATGAAAAATAACCCTGGACTTAATGCTGTTCGTTGCTCCCTCTTATCTTGTGCAATATCAGGACAAGTGTGATTACATTTCTGTGCTCCAGCCTAGCTGCTTGCAGTAAACAATGGCAGCCAGAGTAAGGCACCAGGGATGCCAGTTATTTTGGGCTGAGGCAGAATGATGAGCTGATGTCTTGTGGCAAGGCAAACTGATAACATTTCATTATTTTCCTGTACTTTGTAAGAGAAACTGAAATAAGTTTTGGTTGTCTATAAAGCAAGCCCAGAAAATACGGCAGCTTTATGCAGGATACTCTCTGGACTTCTTTGTTGTTTTTCTTTTCCTTTCAGATTTGTAATCTCTATCCAAAAAATCCAAGATTTGGCCTGGTCAGGAGAAATTCAGACCCGCTCCGTGAAACTGCCAGGTTCTGTCCACTTCCCCAAGTTAGGAGATGGCAGTTCGCAAAGATTGCGAACGACTTCTCAGTCGAAGGAACCACCGAAGTGTGTGCTAGGCAGGTGAAGGAGACAGAGAGGGTGTCACACCCACCCTTGCATCAAGTTAAAGGCTGGATCCATTTAACATTTAAGAAAGGGAAGGCTTATGCTCTAATGGGGGAACAGTTGTGAGCTGTCAGCCTTGAATCTAAAAAAATGCTTTTGTTGCAGTAAAGATTTCCCTGACTCTCACAGCATCCCTGTGCTGTCTGCTCTACCTCTCCCATTTTGTTAAAGTCCATGTTCTTCTGTCTTTTCCTTCAAAACAGAAACAAGCATCTAATACTTATGTAACAAAGGGTCAGTTTTTTCTCTTGATTTTGCAGCTGCTATAAAGAAAATAATTTTGTGCCTTCTCCTTTACAATATACGTCACATATACTGATTGCTTTTGGCAAAATCGTGTTAGCACTATCTCATTACATTATTTTGTTGAGTGACTCTACATTACAGGAGATCTACTGCCATTAAGAGAGAGAGAAAAAACACCCTAGTCATTTGGTTTAAAATAGAGTAGGAGATGAAAACACTTCACGTTGCTCTTACAGACTTAATCTAGTTCCCCGAGAACCTTTCACTTCCGCTGAAGATAGATTGGGCTTTCTTACTCTTTTACTAAGTCCTCAACAATCAAAAGTCTAAATAACAGAACTGTTAAGTAACACATGATGAACTAAATAATTTACTTACTGGAGGGCTTCCTAAGCAGAGCTTTTTCTGTCTGAAGATTAAGGGCTGTCAGTGTACTTCAAGATCTGTTGCTTTTCAAGCTCTCCCTTGCCAAGAATACATCTGGTTCATCTAACTGACTGTAAATGTTGAGCTTTAATTACTTGCTGGGAAGTCTGCATGACAAATCTACAATCCAGATTCCTTATTTAAAGAGCTTCCTGAATATCTTTATTAAGAAAAAAATAATAAATCTCACTTGACCTCATAGCTTTTCTTTTTTTTTTTTAACATACTGTATCAAAAGAACAACAACAACAAAAATCAGCTGTCTGTGTTGTCTTCCATTCTTCTTTATTATTATACACTTCAGCTCTTATAAAAATTAGATGTATGGGCATAATTTTACACATACAAATATATATTGTCAAGAAAATTGTTTTGTCATTATGACGCACCTATTTGGTACCAATCCCAGAAGGGGGAGAAGGAACTGAAATATAAAACTGTTGCGTGGGGTAGGAAGTTCGAAATATTTTCTGATAGATGCGCTTACAAATGAAATGGTTGTGTCAGAGAGACTGGAAAATCTCCATTGCAGAACTCTGAAGGAACTGCTCCAGAACAGAGACCATAGTGCCCAAATTATAGAAAGTGGAAGAAAAAGTTATTCAGACAGCTAGGGGCCTGCAGACAAGGTTTTAGAACAAAATTTGAAGGGGAAAAGAAAATATCCCAGGACTGACCTTGTTTAGTATTGGCAACTAACAACGTTGGCAAATACGCAAGGTGTGCTAACGAGATGAGCAAGACAAACTCAGGAGGCAGCACCCATGGCACAATCTGAATTGCACAGGAAGAACTGCGTGACCCACGGACTGAGGGACAGAGAGGTGGCGAGATGTAAAGGTAAAAAAAGCAAGGTCAGGCACTCAAGGGCAAAGCGCTGTTCTGCCAGTTGGCGGCACCGCATCAGCTGACAGTCCCAAAAAGAAAGACCTCCAGGGGTTAGATGCCCTTAGGAACGACTGTAACTGTCTGTGATTCAACTTTTGGGATGTTAGTTGGAACCGCAGAAATGCCTATCTGCTATATTTCCAATGGCTATACTATCCCCTCCCCTATGAAGACAGAATGGGAGAAAGCACACGGGGCTACTTTTCCATATCTTTACTCAGTTTTTATTTAGGCAACTGCCTGTTGCTTCTCTGAGCAGAAAATAGTCTTAGGTAAAACCCTGGCCTATTGCTTGCCGTGCTGTTCTGTGGCCACATTCAGTTCTGCGTGCTGTGGCCCTCCCGTCTCAAGCACGCACACATTCTACTATTCAGAAAGTTATGGAAGAATTGCTTTAATTTGCCTCCGTCTTGGCCAGATATCTTCAGAGATTTAATTCATGCACTTTAGCACAAGATGGATTGCAGCAATATGCTTTTGGCTCCTCTCTCAGAGGTAGGTGTTGGTAAACTACAAGCAAAATGTTGCTGTCAAACACTTGACACATACAAAGTACCAAGAGCCCAATTTCGTCAGTTTTGTGTTGGCTGTCTGTTAAAGAATGAAAGAGTACAAAACCAGCCCAGAACAACCAATGTCACAACCCCCCCGATCTATGAATTAGAAGGCACAAGGACCAAGTAGGTCATACCCCTCTTTCCTGCTTACCCATCTTCCCTTCTGCAGTTACGTCCTGCAACTAACTCTGCAGACCATGCTCTCCTTGCAGTCATGGGGAAAGCTTGCTCCTGTCTGCCTCAGTGACAAAATTTGGCCAAGGGCAATTTGTCATTTGGAGATATTGAATTTGATGCTTGTCACAGTTACACCGGTAATTCCCTTGTAGTAATACAAATGTACATGGAAGTGCATGAAAATTATTATCTTTCCTAGAATTCTCTCATTACATTTCACAACAGTTAAATATTCAGTGATGTGCTAGTTCGCTACCATTTTTTCCGTGAACAGGCTTTCTGTCTGACAAAGCTAGTCTTTAAGTGACTTATATAGAAGCTATTTGTGGAGGGTTTACAGGCTAGAGAACTTGTTATTTGCCAAATTAGTTGTTTCTCAACCTTGGGAAGGTAAGAGTAAAACAATGCTGCTGTATAATTTTGTAAATTGAGATTAGCATAAAATATGTTACTTAATGCAGACTGGAAAAAAAAAAAAGATTGGTGGACTATGTATGAAGTATTCCAAGTAATTGCTTGATTGTGATGCTAATATGGAAGAAGAGGGCTTACATTTCTCTCTCTCTCTCTTTCTCCCTCTTTTGTGTGCATATGTGTGAATTTCAAGACCTTTCTGAAAGCATTTCCAGTTTCTAGTCATCTTTAATTTACCGGTATTCAGAAACACAAGGAGGAAGGAAAGGGAGAAAAAGAAAGGTATGTTTAAGCTTCAAAAAACTCACCAGAAGAAGATGAATGCCCAATTTAACTCCAAAACGCAATATCATTTGATGTCAGATAAAAGGCTGGATTTTCATTTACTTTGTTAATCATAAATACAATGAAGAGAGGAGAATATCTTTTTTAATTATTTCATTTCATCACAAGTATGATTTCAGTGATGCAGATCATAAAAATGCATTCACTGAGGTGAATTAAAACCCTTTTACTTACATATTCCAATAAAATCACCAGAGCAAATTGTTTTATTGAGTTCTCTTTGCCAGCTACTCATCCCCTCTTGGAGGCAGTGATCTGTGTTTGTGTCAGACACTGATCTCCAAGTGCACTTAGAATTATCAAGGACAGCTGGAAAAGGAACTTGCTAAATAAAATGTAGCAATAATAAACATAAATGAATACTCATACATAATCACAGATGATCATGAACAGTGAGGTCTGGGGTTGTGTTGGATTGTTAACAGGATGTCACCAGTAGGTGATGGATGCTGATCCACATCCTTGTTACCCTCCTGCCAAACGTTGCTGTCGGCAAAATGGAGTAGGTGCAATTCGTGCAAGTCTATCATCAGGTAGTGGAATTTCCAAAATTTAGGGAATCCCATCCTCAAACACCTGCAAGAAACAGCAATTCCCCACCTACAAGGAATGAGTCTGAGAATTGGGGGAAACTTTAACAGAGAGGGAAAAAAGGACAGGTCGTTAACTTGGAAAATACAGCAAACTGAATGAATTAGTCAAACACAGCTCAGCTAGGTGTCACAGTCCCCGCAGGTTTTTGTCCCTTCCTCATGCACTGAGCTCCACTTGCACGTGGCTGGCAACGGGGAATGCAGTCCTGCGGCAGCTTTGGATTGGTCTGCCTCAAATCTTTTGTGAAACGTTGTCTCCTCCAATTCTAGGAGTCCACTTTCCAAAGCAGTTTTTTTTCCTCCGTGACTACACAGAAAGAGCCTTACACAAATTCGCTCTGCTGCAGCCCTCTGCAGGGGAAGGCTCCTTAGCGTTACACCCTCCTCAAGGAGCCCCGCATTATCTGTGCCACGCCATCACTTCTGTTTCTCCTCACAGAGCAGAAACACCATTTGAAAGGACAGAGTAATGTATAAAAACATTGCTGTGTCCTCAGTGGATGAGACTCCCTCCCTACCAGACACTATATAATTTACATCTCTGAGACATAAACGGCGTTCTCGGCTTAAATCAATTGCTTAACCGGTTTCATATCATTTTTGCAGCTATGCTGGCTCACAAAGCATCACTGGAGGAATTTGGAGTTTAAGAGAAAGAAGCTGCTTCGGTCCAAACTCCCAGTGCTTGAAGCATAGGAAGGGGCACCTCCTCCTCTGTAGTTGTTTGCCTGCTACTTCTGGGCAGTGGTAGCAGTTGACCTCCTAACGCAGACAAAGAGCTTTGGAGATCATTCCTCCCTGATCATCAGTGCAGAGGGGCAAAAGCCTCCTTCCCTGCCGCAGCTTTGGTCCACAGGGCTTATAGGTATTGCTCAAATGGCAGGCAACAGCGAAGGATCACAGAAGGATCAATGTATGGAGATACAACTCCAAGAAATCAATCTGCAAGAAGTCTGAGGGAATCTGCTTATTTTCCTCTATGTTCATTTTCTGATACTCATATAGAGAATAGCCAAAAAGCATGTTTAGAAACAAAATCCCCATGGAAAGGCTAATTAATATTCTGTTTACATCTAAAGAAAGGTATGGATCATTGAATGAATAGCAGGATTTGGAGTGGGAGTAAACTAATAGTTTTTCCTCCTGTAACTTAGTGTAGCCACACAACATTCCTAATGTCAACACCGAGTTTAATCCTACTAAATCCTCGCTTACATGACTAAGTCTTTAGTTATACTGTTAGTAACACTGTGTAATCAAATTAGCGTTTTGATGATACAGATCTCAGAGCCACCAAAAGCAAGTGCTGGCAAACCAAGGAGCTGCTGTCCATGTTTTCTTATGTGACTTCCGTGGCTTATCTCACCAAAGAACAAAATGTTGCTTTAATAAAAGATCAGCTTGTTAGCAACCTCCACATTTACTTTAGAAACTGGAATGACCTGAGGACCAAAGCATCTGTCCACTGTTTTCAGCTGCTGCTCTTCAGAATGCTCTCAGGTCATGCTGCAGCCAGTAACCCCTGGGGCTGTGCCTTTCCCCACGCATCAGGTTTCAGAATTTTCCAGTCCGTATGGCATTACAGCACCTCTTCTATAGCACGCAAGAAATCCCAACACGCAAGACTACTGGCCATAGTCTACTTCAGAAGCTTAGGGCTTAAAAGCCTTTGTGAACAAACGATGTTCACAGAAGGTCCCATCCTTTACCGGCCCTTGGGCTGTGCTGCCCAGGTACGGCCCCAGCCCATGCCCAGGAGCCAGCCCTTCACCTGCCACCTCTGCGGGGCGACGAGCTGCTTGTTTCCCCTGGGCGACCGTGCCACAACGAGGTGCACCTCTGCATTTTAGGGACATGGTTTAGTGGTGTTTTTGGCAGTGTTAGGTTAATGGTTGGACTTGACGATCTTAAAGGTCCCTTCCAACCTAGGCAATTCTATGATTTAATTTCTTCTAAGAGGAAATTCTAAGTTTTCTTCAACTACAGCATTTTTTTAGCATCTGTGCTCTGTCAGAGGCATCCAAAACCCAGAAAACATTACACAAACGTTGCTCCCATCCCCCACATTTTAGTATTTTACTTAAATCACAAATTGGATAAGCCCACATAAGGTTTCCTCTCCCTAACATACAGCTTAGTCGAGATTTGCAAAATCAGTATGAAAAGAATTCCTGAACCTACTAGTTGTTTTTATCAAACTGGGCTGGACCTGAGCAGGAAAGGCAGATATGAGAGGCTTCCCAGGGCCTGCTGAGCTGTCTGCCGGTGGATTTCCAGGGGCAGCGCTCTGGAGAGGATGCGCTGGCACAACAAAACCTGCTCACACAGCGACAGCAGCTCACCGCTACGTTTTTGTGTCCTGTGCAGGCAAGCAGGGATGATGCGTTTCATGGATCAATCACTGCGGGCTGATGTTCTTCTGTAAAGCAGATTATCTCTGTGTTGCGAAAGAAGAAACGTAAGCGGACTTGGGTTTTTTGCCCCTTTCTTTTTTAAAGCACAGATCCATACACTCTGAGCAGAGGCTTTGTTCCAGTGTGTTGCACTGGAGTACAAAGTCAGAGCTCGCTCATGCAAAGTCAGGATGATGCACTGGGGATAGCTTTAACGGGCTGATTCGGCTCCCTGAGCCCCGGGTTCATGTTGCAGCTGCATTACAAGCTTGAATAATACTGAGAAGACGTACCCTGAAATTATCACTGAGCACATACAAATGGAAAGATGTGTGCGCTGTTCTCTGAAGGCTCAAAATAAGGCACATTTTTGAACACTTAATTTAGCAGAAAGTATTACAAATAAGAGAGGTGGGAAAATGAAATGAAACGTAACTTTCTGCTGCTGGAGTTTGGAACGAAACATGCCAGGGATGTATGCTGCAAGAGGACCAGGCAACGATGACTGGGGAAAGCAAGCAATTTGAGGGGCAGATGATAAAAAATCCCCCACAACCAACAAACCCTCAAACCCTCAATCTGTGAGTATTTGATGATAATCAACAAAAGCGTATTAGGACCTGCCCCTGGCAGCTCTGCCAAGGTGTTGCACTGGCTGTAGTGTAAGTCCACTGGAGCTGAACTGGGCCTTATCCAGAACGAGCCAGAGTTTGGGTGGGCTAAATGGTCCCCCAGAGATGCCCCTTTTTTATACCGCCATCATACAGGCTGCCTTCATTAGGGACAAGGTTTGTAACTGTTGGACCTCAGGTGATTGCCTGAAGCTTGTGGGAGGAAGAGCATCAGGGCTCTGAGCACGGGTGGCACACATGCAGGAGCTGTGCCAGAGAGGGATTCATCCCAGTGCTCATTAAGGTAACAGCTATTGTAAATAGTCCCAGGAAGGACCCACTGCAATAGCAGCCGACTTGGATGCCCGGGAGGCTACACTCAGGGCTAGGGGAAGTAGCTCGACTGTTCTGACTTTAGGAAGAAGTACAACCCATACTGAGGAGGTTTTTTTATTTGAACTGTCACAGGAATGAATGTGGAAAAATTCTGCTATATATATCAAACATAGTGGAAACTCCTCACCACTAAGCATGAGCAGGTAAAGTTATTGCCTGCGCCAGCGGAGGGGTCTGTCCGTCTCCCAGAGCAGGGCCCATTGCTGACAGCAGCAACATGTCCACTGACTGCAGTCATACAAACTTGGCCTTTATTGTAATCAATTTTCAGGCAAACTATAAATAGATGTATAACATCTGTCTAACAGTCTCCAAGGGGTAAAATATATTAAAAGAAAAGCACGCAAGATACAGTCAGTCTGGACTATGAATAGCAGCATTAGCCAAAAATTTTCTTTTGCTAATATTTAGTTCTTCCCCTCCCCCTTATTTACAAACACACTTGGTGGGTTTTCTAATTAACTTGTTGATTAAAAATTATTTTCTAGACAGTTTATGCTAACGTAGTTCAGCCTGTGAATTTGCCGTGACTGCTGCTGCTCTCGGCACTCATTAGTTGCTGCGTGCGGTGGGTGCCCCATATCACACAGCATCGCTCCTGCTCTGTAATGAGCCATCTCCGAGGCTCCCCGGGAGCTCTCGGGGTAGGCGGTGGGCCCTCGCTGGGGGAACACTCCCAAAGAAACCTGCTTCTGGTTCTGCAAAATCCTCGGCAGAAAAAAAGATGCTTGTATAAATATTTACAGGAAACAAGTAAAAGGGACGATGACTCATGAATACAAAGTGAATTCTCTGTTTTCATCAAATAGTATCCACAAACATTTTCTTTCCATCTCTCCCATTGAGATTACTTTAACTAAGAAAACTCTTTTCCGTTTGTTATCAGAGAAGAGATACTACAAAGACTAATAGGAAAATTATCAGGAGATTTGAAGAAGAAAAGTAAATAACTCTAAAATGCCTTCATAGCTGCATGCTCTATCTCCATCCATTAACAATAAAAAAATAGTGATGGAAATAGCCTCTGTGAACATTTAGGATATCCCCAACCAGTCCAAGTGTTTGTTGTGTTTTTTTTTCTTTTCCCGTTTTGATTTTCCCAGATCATTTGAAGTTTTCACCAAAAGAATAGACCTCCTACCACTTTCCCTTATCTTTATACATGCTAATTAAGAAATCCACCTGATACTAGTTTATTGTATTAAACAGTTGTGGGGTTGTTGGTGGGTTTGGGGTTTTTTTTTGGTTTTTTTTTTTTTGTTTGTTTTTTAAAAGATGGGTACAAGTTTGATGCCTGGCCAATGGCTGCTTGGTTGGGGCTGCTCCAGCAGTCAGGTACTGAGCTCTCCAGCTGCCATTTGGCAACAGAAATGCATTCTTGCAACTACAAAATGACTCTGCTCCATACAGTTGTGACCATTTCTGATCGCAAAGGCGAAACCAAAGGGCAAACCAAGGGTGACTGAAAGATACTGTCTTTAATATTCTTTCTTCTTGTCTTGGCAAGCTTCGCTTTATATTCTCTATTATGTATTCATTGGGAAGGATGAAAACCTATTATTTTTCCCCCTCTCTGAGTAGGAGTCACGGGGTAGCTTTTCCCCAAGCTCCTGTGTAAGCTCAAGCCCCTTTCTCTGCCCGGTTGTTTCGCAGTGCAGGCAGGGACAGTCCAGCTCTTCCGACACCATCCCCGCCAGCGGCCACCCAGGGGCCACCCCTGACCACCACGGGCACCCTGGGACCCACCAGAGCACTGCCACACCTGGGATGGTCCTTGTGACCCACCAGCAGTGCTTGGCCAGAAGCACCAGGTCACCCACCGGCCTCTGGTGTGTTCAGGTACTGTCTATACAGGCCCAGCAAGTCAAAACTTTTAGTTTAACTTTTTAAATCCCCCCCCCCCCCATGTTAACTTTCAGTTGCGAGTTCAGCTAAGTGAACCATTAAGAGTGAAACAAACGGAGCTGAGCGACAAATTAAGACGTGCCTTAGGCAGCCAACACATTTCTTTTTTAACTTCCATCTGTCGAGTGCTGGTTTCTGAGGTATGTGACAAAAAAAGCGCCTGTGCTTACTAACAGCTTTTCACTCCTGCTGATGGGCGGCCTTACTGAGGAAAAGGAGGCAGAGACTGTACGGGCTGTGGGTCGTGAATCTGTTACTCAGGCCTTTTGAGTCTGCTGGCTGACATGGAAGGGGGAAATAATAAATCAAAATTTAGAAAACCGAGAGATCTGGAAAGCTGTCTTGGATGAGGGTATTCATTTTCCCTTTAAAGAAAACTACCAAGGGGCTGGGCTGCAACACTTGAGCTTAACTTTCATCTTCAGGCAGGAAAAAAAAGAGAGATATTCTCCAACATGCAAGATGTTAAACTGTTAGGCAGTATGACTACACCCCTACTACCTAATAAAAGAGCAGGACGTTTGGGGCACTATTACTGTTTACTGAGTTGTAGTGCCAGTTAGATAAAGGAGAAGAGAAACGCAGTCCCTCCCCCTGAAGAGTTTACAACTAAGAACACTTTCTAGCATTACGGAAATCAATGTATCCCTCCATTTGCTTATGGCAAACCTAGATGCGTGAAAAAAATTACTGACTGACATTGACAGCATTTCACCGGCAGTGTGAGAGAAATAGTGTTTTGGGTTTTAGAGAGTCATGTAGGGCTCAGGCTTTTTTCTGCTTTCCTGCAGCTTGGGAAACTAAATACCTCTGACAGCAACAAATGAAGGACTCTGTAAGGGCTTCATGGGAGCTGGGGAGGGCCAGATGATTAATTCTCTGAAAAAAAGAACAAAGGTTCATTGAGATCATTGGTAATAATTCCACCTGAAGTTTGCCAGCAAAGCCATTTTTTAAATAGGTATACGAATGGTAAAATGCCTGCTGGTGGATCTGGGGTATTTCTCCCCAGGAACGCTGTTCACAAGACAGCGTTGATCCCGAGACCAGCCCTGACCTGGCGGGTGCTTTACAGTTTCTGGGCAACGCTCAGCACACCGTGGGATTACTTCTTGGAGGAGAAAGAAACAGTAGCAAGGGAAGTGCCGCAAGTGCAAATTGATTGTAGTATAACATTTGTGCCCGAGTTTTGTTTAAATTGGGCTACCTCTTAATTTCTCAAGTATTAGAAAGAAACCTCAGTGCAAACGAGATTCAACTCTCCGGTGCAGGGTACTGCTTTCAGCAAAGCCCCTGAAGGGTTACTCAGTGACTGATGAACAGACCTCTCAGGAAGACAGTAGGAGGATTACATTGCAGGCTGGTTCACCCCCTTCCCAAGAAAATAAAAGCAAGTTTGGGTACAGGGAATTTGTTATGAACATTTGCATCTAGAAGTGAACACCTGCCAATGTATCTGGTGTAGCATGACCTTTCCTAGATATGCTTTTTAACTGAATCTTAATTTTAGCT
>VYXH01006725.1:1564903-1715123 GCA_013397275.1 Burhinus bistriatus | reverse complement strand
TTTTTTTTTTTTTTTTGAAGGGGTTTGTTTTAAAAGTGCCTTCTGCATGCATGTGTGAGTGCTCGCTAAGAGCTGGAAGGCCATTCACTGGTTAGTGAATGGATTTGCATGGTAAAAACAGGATATGACAAAGCAGACAAAAAAAATACTTTTCACAAATGCCTAAAGACTATAACCTGTTGGCAGGTCTTAACTACGACGCTCTGGGTACTATGGCTCAAAGTTCCTGAAACTGCCAGTTCTGAGAGCTGGAAAGTATACCAGGAAAGGACCCCTCCCGATGGATCCTGTTTCTTATGCCATTTCCAAAAGTGTTTTCCATAGCATGTTCCGGTAGGAGCTGGAACTAGATGGAAGATGGTCAAAATTTATGCTTAAGTTCAGGAATAATATGCACTGCCATTTTTTAAACCTATAAATGGAAACAAAAAATACAATAGATTTCTTTAATAAAAATTTCCATTTTTTTAAAATGATTCTGCAGAGCTGAATTTTATGTTGAAAATTAAAAAACAAAAAATGTTCAGGGTTGGGCTTCATTTGAGGTTAAAATTACAGAAGTAGAAAGATTGTTTATTACCTAACAAAGACTTTTCTAGTATATAGCCTTGATAAAAGTTTATTTCAAGCAAAGAACTTCTTAATGAAACATGATTTCAAATGCTTCTCTCAAACAACCTATTTCATAATTTCAGGAAGTGGCAAAGATTAACTGCAGAGTAAACAGGAGGATCTTTGTCTCTGTGTTTGGCTTTTCTTTGAGACTTACTCTGGGTAGAATTTAAATTTGCACTTTCATGTCCCTGAGACATATTGCAGATTTGCCAGCCAAGAAATCCGAATTTGACCTCTGTGGCACCTGGATTTTCTGAATTCAGATACCATTCCTTTTGTGTTAGTTTCAATATGCATGTTCTGAAAAAAAAAAATATTTTTACATCCATTCCTTTAGTTATGGATTGAAGCTCAGATACCTGGCCACAGCTTTGCCTGACCGCAGTAATGCCGATTATTTCCAGCACCCGCAGTAGGACTTGTAATACTACAGCCATAGCAGAAAGCCAGAGTACCAGAAAGGGCATAAACACACTCAAGAGATCTAAGCTGAGCACAGTTTATAATAAATAAATAAATGCACCAGTCTGTGACAATACCCGTGCAATACTAAATGCTGGAAAATACCTAGAAATTCACTGTGAAATTAGTGCTTTTGGCTTACTTGTTTCCTAATGTATCATCAACCTCCTTCTCACTAGCTTGTAATAGTTATTCATTGACTAGGCAAAAACCACTCCAGTAGACATTTTGCATGAGATCTCATCTGAGGATAGCACTATGTAGAGATATTTTTTATTGGTTTCACATAACCTGGTATTGTACACAATTATTAAAACCCTTTCCATATGTTGAATTGAGGTTGATTTTGTTGCTTGGATGGGGAAAAAAAACTGTCTATAGCAACATCAGCTCTACTGGTTGTGCTGAAATATTAAAAAGTATAAATTATTTATATACAGACTGAGACACAGAAGAGAGATGAGTTTTTCAGAACATTACATATATAAATTATATACAATGCTCAATTCAAAATAAAGTTTAATTTGTTAGAAAACATCCACCTGAACTTATTTAATTTCATTTTTTTCTTTTTAAAAATCAATGTTAGCCAATGTTTAGAAGAACAATATTGGAATTTTGGCTCAACACTTTGAAAACAGAAAAAAGTCCCATCAACTATAAACATTGTCTCCCTCTCACTATAACAAGAACAATTACATTTATTGAAGCTGAAGATGTGCCTTGAACAAAAGGGAACACCGGATTTTTATTGTAGCAATAAAGACCTTCATCAAATAATTTCTAAGATATTATTTCAGTATTTGAGTTCTGAGCATTACTCTGCAGGACAGCTGCAGAGTAAAATGTCACCACAGTAAAGTCCCAGCTCTTTACGGCTCTTAGTGATGTTTTTATTTAATTATGTTATAGTAGACCAAGCACTGCTTTAACAGCAAAATTGCTTAATATATTAAAAAAAAAAAATCTACAAAAGCTTTCCTAACAGCGTAGTTTGTTCTACTTGAAGAGTGGTCTCTTTTGTGTTGCTTTCTTTATTCGGGTTTTCTGCTGAGACTTCTTTGAGATCTGGATCAAAGCTACAGTTTAATTTTATTTTGCATTGGGCAGTATAACTTATCACATATAAACTTGCAGCAAGGAAATAAGTATCCCCTCACCTTAAGTGCTCATTTATTGTTCTCGATCTGTCACACTTGATTAAAATATAGAGCTTGCCTCCCAGGCTGAAATTAGCTTTTCATTTTAAGTGACTAGCATTCAGGTCTGAAAAATAACAGCCCATTTGTTTCAATATTTACCATGTCCTTTCAGAAGGGGCTTACATTATGGCCAATTAGTAGTTAATTGTGACCCATAATTCAAACATTTGCTTGCTGTTTGGAAATGCAGAAATTGGCCTGCACACTCCTCTCCCTACAGGGCTATGTGCCTTTCATTGAGAGACGAGTCATGACACGGACTTGGGACAGTGCTGCAACAAGAACTGTCAAAACCTGGCATACGTTAATCTCGGTAAGAGAGGGAAAGACAGACAGTATATAAGTTGTTCAAGAGTGGAAGTCTATTTGAAAAAGTGACCGCTTGTTTTGAATGCCTGCTCTGGGGCTGTGAAGGCGTCTGTTGTAGAATTCAAGTTCAAGGCAATGAACATCTACTCCTGCTTTCTAGTTGCTGGATCCCAAGTCCTCAAGGTAGTGTCTATTCAAACCATTTACTCAGTGTTTCTTGCTTGCTTGCTTTTCTGTTTCCAAGTATGCATATGGGAAGAGGCAGAAACAATTTTACTGTAGAAATATATCCAAGAAAGCGCCCCAAGCATGGATCCTACATTGAAGAAGGAACTGATTTCTTCTTGAGCCATATGCACCCTTACAGTGGCAAAGCAGTTTAATATTTGGTTATAGTCAACTGAAAGCCAGAAAGTCAGTCCAGCCCATATTCATCCAATAGTCTGAACTGGAGAGCTAATGAGCATCCACAGATCCCACGTGAGTGATTTGGATGTCGGGATATTTGATGGTCAAACCTGGAAACCCACTTACAGAGGAATGCCAGGCTTTATTTGAAGAGACACACATAGCACTTTGGCAGAAAGAAAATTTAAAATCTTTTCATTTAGTTGATTTTCAGAGGTATGGCTCTTAGCAATGGCATTCTACACTATCCATAAAGGCTACAAGTACCCAGCAAAGCAGGAAAACACACTCCTTCCCATCTCAAAAACAGCTCAGAAAACAAGTATATATAAGGCAAATTGGGTACAACAACACTTGACAGGTGGCCTTCTCCACTACCGTGTGGCCAGTGTTGCCTCCAAAATGAACCAGGTTTTGTTAATAATTCTGCAAAGAAGGCTCTCCTCCCGAGCTCCACATATGACTGTGCCGTCTGCCCCCGCAGAATTTGGGAAGTCCTCAGTGCCACTCCTCAGCAGCCACGTACAGCAGTGCTAAGCCTACAGGGCTCACTCACCAGGACTTAAATCTTATGCTGACAGTTTACTGCTTTCCATTTAAAAATATGATTCTCCTGGATTATTGTCATTGCTACGGGCAGCACTTTGTGCTGGAAGGCAAGGGGAATAACAACTTTCAAACAACTTTATTTTAACAGCTCTGCCAGTGGACTGTAGTTCTGAAGACAATTTTGATAAAGAAGCTGGTAACAGGATTGAATTCTCAGAGCAATCAATCTCCCAAATGGAAGAAAATATGAATAATGAGAGACTGAAGTACACCCAAGTTGTTTTCCCCATGCTGTCTTACTCATCTCCTAGCTTCTGTTCTTCTCTTTCTCTCCCCTATCTGTCCTTGTTTATTATTTTCAGAGTTGTTTTACATAAAAAAAAGACTTCCAGAAACGTGCCCTCAGTACCAGGCTCTCAACAATTTCAGCAAGGACTGCTGCTAATCTACGTCTAATTGGTGCTCAAGCTTTTTTGAGTTTCTCTTAATAAAGGCCTGTTCCAAATAACTCATGGTACAGAGTCATAAAGTAATGCAAGCGCTAAAAAAAAAAAAATTAATAAAAAAAAAATCAACGTCACCTGACAAATAGCCACTTAGAGATCATCATTTTAATTACACGTTTTAAGAGGCAATGCTGAGAAGCTGATTTTGTCACAAAGCTTTGTGCCTAGAGGAGGGGATTATTCAGAGATGACGGTTTTACCCTTAAACAGCGAAGAGATTTATTGAGATGTACTGTGACAACTACCAAATTACGGCTGTGGAAGTATTTGTGTGAAATATCCAGCCACAGAGGCTTTTCTAATCAGTGGTATCTCATCTTTTTTTATTAGCACTGCACCTGTGATGCCTATGAAATGATAGTGTTGCTTGTCTGTAATACAGTATTTTTAAATGCATCTAATCTGTGGGATCTCAAAATGTTTTGCAATAAATTAGTATTTTAGTGGGCTTTCCTGCCCTCCCCTCCTGCTTTTGGTGGTAAATTGCAGGCTGGGTGATGTGTGGACATAGGAATTTAAAACAAAGCTGGTTTTTTTTTAAAAAACAAAAAAACAACAAACCAAACAAACAAAGAACAAAATTTTCTAAAGTCAGGTCTTCACAAAGCAGGTACTGGTGCCTTCGTAAATATTAATAGCATCAACATGAGTTGTGGGATTTTTTTAAAAAGTAATTTTATTTATTTACATGATACAATACCCATTCATTGTTTTCAATGCCATAATCCTCCCCCACCCCCTTTTTTTTTTTTTTAAAAAAAATTTTACTACCAAAAGTGACCTGAATCATAAGAGTTTAAATGATTTATCCCTGGACACATATTAGGCCAACGGAGAGTAAGGCAGAAAAGGGCCACTGGCTTTTGAAGGCAGGGAGGGCACTGCAGAATAAATAAAAACTGGAGTGAATCGCCTGAGATGTGGGAGAGGAGATATCTAGAGTCCCTGGACTAAGACGACTGGTACTTGGCAGGTGGATACAGAGAGTAGTACAAAAGGAGTCCAAGCCTAGAGGCATTCAACAGAGGAGAATGGTCTGTTGAAGGTCACGAGGCTACAAAGAGCCAACAGTGAATTTTAAGGAGCTTTGGAGGTGGTAACATTTTGTGCCCTCCCAAATAGCTGCCGTAGTAGCTGCAAGGGTGGACATGTCCAGGTACAAGCCTGTGCTGTGCCCATTACCTGCCGCTCCTGCTGAGCTGGGGAGATGACCTCATGTTGCAAACCCCTCTCATGAATTTTTAAGTCTTACACAGGAGAGACTGAGACATGTTCAGTTTGTACTTGAAGGAAAAAGTAATTCTCTGCTACAGTCATCTAGAAAATTTCTGAGAAAACAAACCAACCATTCCCCAAAAAACCCACCATACCAAACACAAACGAAGACCCAACCACCTTTCATTGCCGCTCCACTTTTTGCTAAATAACTCTAACATACCAGTAGCGTATTTAGTTTCAGAATGACTTGAGGGAAGTAAATTAAAACATGCAACCATTGAGGCAATGGCAATACCTAGAAAATATACTGCCTAGCTGTCTTTCAAGGTGAATACAGAACACGAGAATCGTGAATCCTGATGCTCTGAGCTAAAACATTTTATTGTCTCTAAAGGTTAGTTATCAGTTAAAATGAGTTGAACTATTACATCTTATAACTTAATAAAATGCAGTTTACTAAAGATAAGTAATTTCCTACTTCCTGAAACAGAAGAGCTCGTAGTTCCAGAACATCCTATACCAAGCTCCACAACACAGTATTCCATCTGGGTAGGATCATCCACTTCGCTTTTGTTTCTAACAGCTTATCACACAGATAATGGGTGTGTGTACACGTGATTAATTCCTTGAATTGCATAAATGCCACATTTCATCCCTATTTCCAAGAACACTCTCCCAACAAGAGCACAGGTGGTTCATGTTATCATGAAGCATCTTTATTTTGCAGAACTTCTCTTCTGCCCTACTCAGTAGAGACAGCTCCTGAGCTCCACGCTAGCTACAGGAGAAAATACGTAGCAGTTTTCACCACCTTCCTCCACACACCTAGATTTTCTTTTAACACAAACCCAGAAATACAGGGAAATACCACCCAGGCATTGGACATTCAGCCAGGTGAATCACAGAGTGCTACCCCATAATATTGAGGAAAACAAGCTGTCAGACAGCTAAGTAGATATAAAACTAATGGGAAACTCCCCAGCAAAAAACCAACTGCACTGCAAACAAACTAGGATAACACAGCAGTTCCCTTCAGATCAGTACCAGGGCAGGCAAGAGAATATAGCTTATTTCCCAAGAAACACTGAGATTTCCATTTTTCTCCAAATACAAAATCCATTTGAATGTCTCTGTGAGCAAGAGAGAAGCCACCTACCAGAATAACCAGGTCCTGCCACGCTCAGGGCACTCATGGACAAGAGATGTTGGCTTTTGTCTGGGCTCTGCAGCGCTGCCTCCATCCAACTACCCAAACACAACAGCCAGTGGCTATTGTGGGGAGGAGAAAACCAATTAACTCCTCTCCAGTTGCTGGGAAAGGGCGTGGTCAACACAAAAAAAACTTCTCCAACTAAAAACGCTGCTAAAACTGATACGTGCTCCTAAATATTTTGAAGGAAAAAAAAAAGGGGGGGAGGGGGATATTCTTCAATGAGATAAGCAAATCCCTTGAACAGAGAAGCAAGCATAGCCCAATTACCCATGGACTTGTACATTGCAGTACGTTGGCTTTAGGATCTACGGACATTCAACCTTCTAACTGAAACTTCCCAAGTGATTGAAAATTTAGAAGGAGTTTCTCCCAGGTGGTTTCTCTGATGTCTAAGAAGGTGTTAATTGATCCTGCAGCTGGGATCAATTAGTGAATTGATCCCTCAGCTGGGCATTGAAGGATCTCTTTCCTTAGTAGAGCTGCCGATGAACGTGATCACATTGAGTCCATATTTCCCTCTGCAAAAACATTTTATCAGAAGGTTTCCAAACAATTCCTTATAAACAGGGTATGAATCTTTGGCGGCCTCCACAGAAAGATTAATATTTAAAGAGAACTAAATTTCACTCCCCTCACCCAGCCCTTTTATGTAATTTCTTTACAGTTAATTTAGTGCATATTAGCGTGACAGTAGAGATGTAAATTCTGAGTCATCTTTCCTCTGGCTGCTCTGCGGAGCTCTGACCCTAAAATGTTTAACAAGCAAGCGGAAATTAGTAAAACTTAAAACAAAAATTAGGAAACAAACAGGAATACCAGAAATTCTGTAAAACAAATCCATTCCTGTGAAATCATGAATTTAGCATTCAAGACCTTGAGATGTGCAAAGCCCAAAAAGGATAGAATTGACAAACAAGAGGCAATAAAGCACTAGGGTGAGATGCCATACCTTCTTAGGAGGAATTTGTCAGGCTCTTCATAGCAGGTGCTTTAATTTAGTTGATTTAATTGAGGATGTATACAGGATGAAAGATTTTGGAATTTTACTACTGAGTATGAAACATCATCTTCCAAAAGAAAAACTGACACTCGTGGAGACAAGTCAAGAAACTTTTGAACAACCAAAAGGATAGTAAAGCAAGATAAACAACACCACAAGATGCAATTTATGTTCTGAACTCTGATAATTGCAAAATTGGAACATATAAGACCCCTTCTCACTGCAAGTCCATTTCCTCCAATTCTCTTATTTTTCTTATTTTTTTCTGTGGTTTCCCTCTCAGTTTTAGCAAATTAGGAGGGAAGAGAGAACAATGAAACTGTTACAAAATGGCCAAATGCTTGATTTAATGCCATTTCCCTTGCAGAAGAGAAGTCATCGGTTCTGTTCATGCATGGAAATAATTTAGTTTAACAACATAATAAACATTTAGAAAAGCATTAATATTTGATTACTAAGTGGTGTTATTATGCTACTGCCACTTCTTTTCTAAAATATTGGCTGTAAAAAAGTATAGATTAAACATCTAGAGGATAAACTGGAAGCACTAGTTGAAACTCCCTAGAATGGCTTGCAGAGAGGGATGGCTTATTGGCCCTTAAATTAGTGCGTATCCTGGATTTTAACAGCTCACAAAGAAAGCTTTAAAATGAATAAGAGGGCTGCCTGTTAATAGTTCCATTTTGGTATGTAAAGAGGCATGATCAGGATGCGAAGAAACAAAACATAATGGCAAATTAAAAACATGAAGTGGAACAGCTCCAGAAAGAAACACAGAGACAGTGTTTGCTGGGAAAGCCAACAACCTGAGGGTCAGGCATTTTTATTTGTATTTTTATTTTTGATATATGAAAAAGCAGAATAGGGAACAGAATGCAGGAGCTTGAATTTTAACCACTGCATTACTAGCTATTCTGGATTAGGTCTCAATCTCATATTTTGTGAAGGAACACCAACAATTTAGGTGCCGCCTTCTGTTCCTCATCTTCCTTAGAAAAATCCATTAACAGGGACAAATGAATAGAATTAGGAAGAACACTTAATTCTCCAAAACTTTTGGTCCAGAGAAACTCGTTTCCTACCATGCTGTACTCCAGAGCTATTTTATTTGCCAAACATTACTTTATAGAAAGACCTTGAAGGAAAGATGATGAACAGTCTCGCTTGAATGCAATAGATGGAGCTGCTCAGTTAAACTCTTGCCCTGGAGGCATCATCTGTGGCTCCCAGCACAGCACGAGGATTCCATCGCTCTTGGACCTCGGTGGTCACTTCGCACCTCTTCTGTGCCTCTTGCTTCTCTACTGAAGGGGTGATTTACAACTTTTCCCCGATTCAGTGTGATTCAATAAAATGCTGCAGGCAGAAGGAGAGTGAGGAGCTGGAGTTTGCGATAAAAAGAGGTATCACTTTTTGTTTGGAACAGGCATTTAAGTATCTCATACTGCACGCTTAACATCACATTTCTGCTCTCTTCTCACCGAGGAACATCAGGAAAAGTTCTGATTAAGGGCACTACAGCTGAGGAAAAAATAAAAGGCATAAGCAAAGTGAGAATTAAACGTAAGTGTGTGCCAGCAGTTGCAGTGTGAGAGAACTGATACCCCTTTTGCGGGTCCTGGCTAACGATTATACCCCTTCAACAATTACGCTCCGATTTTTCTATCTTACAATTCTTTCTTGTTACTACTGACCTTGGTTTTGGTAACACAGTCTTTCATTCCAGCTATGAAAATGCATCTGTTTAAAGTCAGAATAGACTAAACACAAATAACAGAGAGTTTTCCTATTAAACTCAATTTAGTTTCACACCAGTTGCCCAAATAAGAGGTAACACAGAGAACGCAAAATGGCAGGTATAGCTGTCCTTACTAATGTAGTGGCAAAGCTCAGTCTTTCCACTTCTATTTTGCATCAAGGAAGGTCCTAACATTAAATCGTCCAGCCCATGGTCTTGTTGAATATGGATTTTTTTTATTTTTCCTTAAAAAACCCATTCTTACCATGCAGCAAAATATTATACATAGCTCAGACCTAAAGAATGCTAGGAAAACAAAACCCACACAACACACCAAAAACCTGACTGTTCTCTGGGGATCCATCAAGAGTAATTACCTCCCCAGCCTGGGTTCAGCTGGGGATCCTCTCAACACAGGCACACACATTTTCCTGCAGAAAACAAACATTTCCGCTGGCTCCGATCCTGATGCCTTGCAGGTTTGGGCATGAGGTGTGGGAGCTGCAGGAAAGCGATGCTCTGTCTCGCGAAAGCAGCAGATTGCTGCTCTCCACCTGCAGTCGTCATCCCTTGGGCAGCCCCACTGCGTGCAGGCAGGCGACTGCCAGTCTGTCAGCGGCAGCGAGACAAACAGACTTTTAAAAAAGTGTCTTAGTCACAAAAGTTCCGTCAATGGTCTTTCTGAAGTCATGGTTATTTATTTTCTCACATTCTCTCATTCTCTCTCTTCTTTTTCCATTAGCTCTGGACACATTTTCAAATAGACAATCAAGGAAAAAATATTTTCAGTAGCTTTATTGTGAAGCACTTGGCATTCTTTGTTCCTCTCTCTTTAAGGATAATGTGCCTTTTTATAATAGAGGGGGTCTTATGAGTCTCCTGAAATGATAAAATCAGACCGTTTACATGTGGGAATTGCCAGCTGGAGAGGAGAAGACATACGCTTGTGTTCAAGAAAAGTTTCACATGACGTTAAAAGAAACCATCTGCTTTTTCTTTTTTGTTCTTGTTTAAGAACAGCTTGTGTTTGCAGATCACAATTTAACACATGGTAATAACCTACAGGACTTTGTGAAGCATGGATCTTGTTTTCCTGCATGCATAAAAAACCATAAAAGATTGCGAAGAAGACATTTACTTCTGATCACTGTCTTTTTGCGCTTGGTTATGTTTTCACAACGGCTGTAACACTGCAGTAAAATCCAACTGATGGCTGTAAAATGTAATGTAAGGCATAGATACTAATTTATGCTATGCACTCAAGTAGAGCTGAGCTTTTCTTTCTTCAGTGCATATGCAGCCAGTTTCTGATTACGATAGGCAAACAAATTATTAATCTGCTCATAGTGTAGACTAAGGTTTCAATAGCGTTAGGAACTTCAATTGTACTAGTGATAAAAATACCCTATCAGCCACAGAACTGCTTCGAGGAATTCCCTCCAGCCCCTTCTAAAGACCATTTCATTAGCTGTCTCTTTTCGTGAGTGATTTTCCTTGCACGCTGGCAGTAACTAGAGGTAAGGTATATATGATATTGCATGAGTGATGGCTGGCCCCTCCGGGGGCAGTTTAGCGTAACCTTCACACATACTGGCCCATTCATTTTTTTGCTCATCTGCTCTGCGGCATTTCTTTCTGAGCCAGGGCAGATAGATGATCATAAACAAAATGCCAGATTTCCAGGCGGATTTTAATTTGCTTGGCTGTAAGAATTCACTTTTGTTTCATGCTTCAGCGGAGCTTGGGGGCCCAGTCTTATCTTTTCTTAAGCCCCTTCATGATTCCTTAAGTCAGTGAAGAGTTCAAAGTGCATAGCACAAGGCAGGACTTCTTTGTGCCATTTATCCAGGATTTTCTAGAGAATACCCTGCAGTAATATATGAATGTCTGATTTAAGGGTCATGTCTTTGGCTCCCTATGTAGCCTGATTTGGAGTCTGCCTCTTTTTTGGATTTTACATTTATATATCTTTTTAGACTTTTTAGTCTGTGTGGCTGTCTGCCAAAAAAACCCCTGGCAGAATAAAGTACTAACAGAAGTTAGTGAACTCGAACAACGGATTTTTCCTCTGGATTGCAAGTCTGGCTGAATCTCTGGTTGAAATAATGCACTTTAGTGAGTCTTAAGAAAGGTAGGAAATTATTGAGGGTATTTCCCCTCCCTGTGCTGTCCCTTGTCTCCTTCCTGGATCCCTTAGAACATTTGGTGATTTGGTCTGGCACATGAATGATCCCAGATGTACCATTATGATATCAGGCATCTGCTACCCATCAAGATGTCAGCTTAATTTGAAAAGAAAGCATCTATAAACACACGCACAAGCACTAGCCAGAATGCTTTGTGACCTTTGCATATTTACTTTAAGGGCCTGCAGGAAAGATGGGGAGGGACTCTATCAGGGAGTGTAGCGATAGGATGAGAGGTAGCGGTTTTAAACTGAAAGAGGGTAGATTTAGATTAGGTATCAGGAAGAAATTCTTTACTGTGAGCGTGATGAGATATTGGAACAGGTTGCCCAGGGAAGCTGTGGCTGCCCCATCCCTGGAGGTGTTCAAGGCCAGGCTGGACGGGGCTTTGAGCAACCTGGTCCAGTGGGAGGTGTCCCTGCCCATGGCAGTGGGTTGGGACTAGATGATCTTTAAGGTCCCTTCCAACCCAAACCATTCTATGATTCTATGAAATTAAATGCACATTAGATAAAATCAGATTTATGATAAGTGTGAAAAGACACGGTGTGAGTTTGTTACTTTAAGTGGAACTGCGAATTCAGGAACATTTCATTCTTACTCTTTTGCCTCAAAAGGTGAAGTGACCTTCTACTTACATCAAGAATGACCACAGACTCTCAGAGCCACATGTTTACCCCACATTGCTCTGGTGGAAGGGACAGACTCCAGTAGATCTAGTATGTATAATCTGCTATCCACTAGATTTCTAGTAGATCTAGATGTAGAAAATTGTGGAATAGATGATAACAAACACACCCATCTCCTCTCTCTGGCCTCCTCCACTTCCCTAGAAACCGGAAGAATTCCCCAGGTTCACTCCAGTGAGAGAGAAAACCAGTGATGGACCATTACATGTGCACAAATTCTGATAAAAGAAAAAAGTATCACAAAAATGTAATTTTGAGTAAGTGGGGGAAACCATAGGAAAAAATCAGCATAGGGTGGAATGGGGGGAAGGCTCTGTTTTGGCTGGATTAGGAATACTGAGGGGTCACCTAAATTAAAGCTGGATATGCACAGAGATTTAGATAATTATTTTGACAGAAAAAAACATGGCCAGAAATTGCATTGGTATTTAGAATCATCAGCAACTGTCACGTGTAATAAGAGGAGGCAAGGATATTTTACAGCAGCTTTTGATTGCTGTTGAAGAGATGGTAATAGGAAATAAGACTGGTCGAAACGCCAGTGTCATTTAAACAGAAAAACAGGTGAAGATGTAAGTTTTTAATCTAAAAGTGCTCAGTCTGAGAAGAGAGGGAACGGGGCAGTGTAATCAAGTTTGAATGACAATCTCAGGAATGTAAATGCAGTGAAGAATTAACTGCTTTAAACCAAAGGTGTAAAATCATACTGGAATCTGCAGCCCAGCCTGGGGGAATATGAGGGAAGAGTTCCAACCTAAAGGTTTGAAAAAAGCATATTGTAAGTAGAAAACTGCTCAAAAGTCAAACTGAGTTTGGCTTTGCCAAAGGACATTAAGGAGTAAAAGGCTTTTTAACAATATAAATAAAAGGAGAACAAGAATAAAAGTGGCCTGCTATGCAGTGAGAATGGGGTCAAGAGGAAAAATAATCTAGATATTACCCCCAAAATAGTGCTGACTTAGATTTCAGTGTAGGGATAATAGCAGAATGGGTGATGGGGATAAATGTACGGCAATTCATTACCACAGCCCAGGTGGCAGCAAACCCCTAAGTGTTTCATGCACTTTAGGTGAGAAAGCCCATTAATCTCCATTCCAGATACCGGAAAGGAGCAATATAGGAAGCAGCAAGTCTAGTAGCAAGCACTGATCAAACTTCATTAGGACAGGCACAGGTCTGGTTACTGGAAAGGTGAATTCATGTGCGGGCAGATGCAGAACTGGGCTGTGACAGTGATCACGTGGATGGAAAGCGTCTCATGGGGGGCACCAAAAGAGGCTCAGCACGTTCAGTCAAGCAACAAGAAGTCTGAGAGGCTATAAAAATGCTGTCTATATTTTTTTCATGGAGCAAAGATAAGGGAAGTAGAAGTGCTGTTAAGCCAAAGGAAAATGGGACCAAATAAAGCGCAAGAGAAACGTATACACATTGACGGGACATAAACTTCGGTGGACGGTTGGGAACCTTCAACGCTATCCGGAGAGTGATCCCTGGTTGAGCACTGGGAACATGTCAGATACAAAGCCAGACAGAAATCCGCAAACTTTATCATTAAACCTATGAAGTTTATGAGTGCATTTCTGCAATAGCAAAGGCTTGGATTGGGTGATTTAGGAAGTCCTTAATCCCTGTGCTGGGAATCCCTCCAGGGAAGAAATCACTAAGGAGTGCCAATGACATGTAAGTGCAATCTCAGTTGCTCTCTACAGACCTACATAAAACTCTCGGATAAGGAAATACCAAGGTGTAAAAGATCGCTTAACTTTCCTGCAGCAGTGCCTTTTAAGGCTGAGCTCAGGCTGTTTGGTACTTTTCCTGACACAAGCAAGCAGGCTCGCAGGGAATCGGCCAGCACCGCTGCTGCCTCATCTCCCCGCACCAGAAACCAAGGTAAGACCTGGTGCTTTACAGGGTGGATCAGCTCAGTGCTATTGAGCAGAGATGTTTCTTTAATTTGGGCACACAGGATGGCAGTCGTCATGTTCAATGATCTTCAGACCACTCGGTCTTCTCGTGATGAGCCAGCGCAGAGCATTGCATGCGATGGGTTGCAAGGTGGGAGCTTTGCTCCCTTGTGGCCATGTTACACGCGGGCAGGGTTAGGCAAGCAGCGTGGACAGATATGTTTTCATGAGCCGAGAGCTGCAGGGCCATAGCAAGGGTGGGTTTATGAGCCATGGGAAGGTTCATCTGCCTCATCCGCTGCACTTTGAGTGGGAATCAGTCCTGCAAAAGGTGGCTAAACTAGAGACGAGGACTCGGAGGCTGGCAGAGATGGATGACGGAAGAGTGATTCTCCTTTTGCTGAAGACAGATAACAAGAACAACACTTTCTTCACAAATCTGCACTTCGTAATGTGAAATTAGTGATACAAATGAAAAATTTCTCAGTGGGGATTAGAACATCTTCATCATCTTCCCATTGAAAAATCGGACAAATTGTCAAATCACGACCTTGGATCCCCAAACTCTGGCAGAAAAACCACCTTCTGTCATAAGATTTCATGCTGTCCTGGGCTACGCTTCTAACATAGAACTGATTGCACCTACAAGAGGACGTGTGCCTCACGCTGGAATATGTTGGGACAGATTGTTTTCACAGCTTTCCAGTCTGGAGAGATTTCAGAAATTGGACATTGCATATCAAATTGGCTGTACAGCTTCGGCATGGCAGGTGAATCAGTTTACATCCAGAACAGTGTCTGTAGGCCACATTGTTATTATGCAAACACCATCCTACCAGCCTGCCACACGGAGTGGCCAGCCAAAACCAGCCCTGCATGGAGAGACGATTAACCCTCCTTTTCCATGATTATTTCAATACTTGTGTGGTGATATCTCGTTCCTTTAATTTATGACAAATACATCGATGTCTAGAATTTATCAAGCCTTTCCATCAATAGTAGAAAGTTTCTTTTTCTGGCATTTCTTTCCCTTAGCATGCATTTAGAAACTAATTATTGGTATAAATACACTAATGATCAAAACAAAACACTGAACCTTGCTTAGAATCTGAGTTAGCTTTTTATAAATGCTTCTGGTTTTTAAAGCTTGTTAAAAACCCACCATTACAGAGACATCTTATTTTAAGAAATTTGCAGGTGTGAAATCTATGCTAGCCAACCCGACCAGATCAACTAACAACATGGAAGTGTTCACAAGTAGGTAACTACCCGCAGCAGCCGGAGGCACCTAATCCTTTACAACTCGGAGATACCTGGAGATGTTTGAAGTGCCTCCCCTCCCCACCGACCTATGAAAAGAAATAAGCTCCCAGTTAAAGAAACTTTTCTCAAAAAAGCTCCGGTTTTAATGGATCAGATGTAAGCTGATTTCACAGGGCTATGAAGACCCTGAAGGTTTGTGACAATAAACAACGCATTCTCTGGCCAGCTAACATCCAGCCTCCCGTTCCTCTGAGCAGCAGTGACAATGCTGACCTCCCCGCAGTCACTTTCTTCACAAATCTCGGGGTTTGGAGTGGTTCATTCTCGTTGAGTTTGAGAGGTCTGCTAATTTCTTTCCCATATATTACGATGTGCGGGAAATAACGTGAATTAATTTAACTTGGTGACCTTTTACAACTGTCAGACTGCAGTAATTTCAGCTTTCTTGATCGTCTCTGGCCCCGTTGAAAAGCAGTAGGGAAGGAAGCTCAGCGTGGCTGACACTTTGCATTGTATCATGGATATGCTTGAGCCTGAGAGGTTACCTGATGAACTGCCGTGCCAAAAAAAGGACATTCTACAGTAAAATGACATATTTTGATTTTGAGATGTCTCTTAGGCCCTTTCAAAGTGAACAGTCATGAGTCTGAAATGCCTTGCACATAAACTTACGTTAGAAACCTCCTGGATTGTACTTAATACAAATGTACACATAGGAATTAGAATATGAAAACAGATAAAAGATACTATTTCAACTGTTTCATACTTTTTGCTACATAGATTATGCCATTAAAATCTGACAAGTCAGCAATCAAAATGAAAGACTGGCTTTGTTCAAAAGTAATAAAAGTTCAGACTCTGCAACTATGTTAAGCAGCTCCAGAAGAAAAGGAAATAGTCTAAGCATTTTGTTCTTGCTCTCATAGTTTCTGTGGTCTCTCTAGGCATAAATGATAGTAAGAATGCTCTGATTTTTGTTTTGACAGATACCGTGAATCTAACCCAATGTGTATGTGCAAGTTAACCCATTTCATTTTGTTATCCATGGTAAAACATATCTGTCCAGACAGATCTGCTCAAGTTCATAAAAGCAGAATTTTCAGCGAGCGTTCACTGGCAAATGGTTTCAGAGCTGATCTGCTTAGCAGAAAGAGCCTCATAAAAGTCAGAAAAACTCTCCAAAATGAACTCACTGGAAAGTAGGAGAAGCTCTTCAGAAACTTGAGGCATACAGTAACACATATGAGTTGACTGGCAATTCAGTGCTCCGTTTTCACCTTTAATTCCCACTGTGCATGTTCGACACAGCGAACTGTATTTGCAAGTAAGTCCTACTGTTTATTTATAGTCATTTGTGCTCAGCTTCTGTGCTGTCATGGTTACTTTGCACTAGTCTGTCCATGCAGTTGATATCTGAAAATGCTGGGTACATGAATATTTTAAAATTGGGAAAGATATTCGGTCTTGTCTCCTCTTTCATATAGTGTCTACTTGACTACCTGCAAATTAGCTCTTCTAGTGATCTGAGCTGCACTTGCCTTTCCCTTACTCATACAAAGGTGTTGAGCATAAACCATCCCGGTGCAGATGTATAGCTACTTCCATTGTTTAAGTCACTGGTCACAAGAAATTTTGGATAACTCACGAAGCTGCAACCCCACTACAAACCAGAACTTTGGAAGTTAGAGCCTCATTTTAAACTATTTGTTGGAAAATACACTGCAGTAACAAGTGTCAACTGATCTATTACCATCTACGGTGCTGCTTGACTATCCTAATCCTGAGGAGTTGTTACAGAAAAGATTTGTTTCCGCTACGTGTTCACAAGCTGGTGGAAGATTTCTCCTATGGCTTCATTATATTAGCCAGCAACCAGAGCAGTTACTTGATCTGAAAACATACACGTTCACAAACACAGGCATATTCATGCAAAGATGACCCAAAGGCAAGGCTGAGCCAGAAATGGTACTTCCCTTAACATTCATAATAGAAAAAAAGGACAAACAAAGAACCCCCAACACACTGAAAATTACATTTTGCTGCAGTGAGAAGAATTTTTAGATAAACTGTTTTCTTTCTCTTATGTCAACTAATACGAAAGGGGAAGAGCTAAAATGCGACATCCTCTTGAAAAAAAAAATAAAAAATTTTGCAGTGTGTATTTTGGCAATGAGTCTTTCAGCAATGTGTTTCAAGCACACTATTAAAGCCTAATTTTGCCAGCACATTCAAGCTGAGATCTGAGTGCAATTGTTTGTGGCCAAAATTACTTCCACTCAGAAAACTGCAAACACACAGTTGGCTCTCTTTACCAGCTGTAGAGCAGATTTATAATGCATATAAATAAAGTCTATGAAAGTACCTGTATATCCCTTTTTTCATGCGCTGAGGAGTTCCCATTCTCTGCACAGAAGCTTTCCTTGTCTTCACATCTAGGGAAACGATGCCAACTACCAGCACACGACACAGGGCTGCGAGGTTGTCTGGGACTACCCAGAACTTGTAACCATCGAAAACATTTTGGGTGGCCTCCAGAAGCACACCCAGAGCGGTAATACAGGTGTGATTCACAAGTCAGTCAAAAGCTAAACAACACCAGTCTTAAAAACAGGCAGCCTAATCAAACTAATGGCAATGTTGCTTTAAAACAATAAATATTAGTTTTGTCACTACTTAACAGTTGGAGTGCTCTGCCGTGTTTGGCTGTCACCTCAGAAAATCTTGAAAGGAAACACTAACACAAAACAAACAAGTATTTTCAGCTGCTGTTGCAACTTCAGATGAATTTTCCCTGGAAATGTTGTAATTCTGTCTTCTCATAGTAGTCACAGACGGTGCCTTATACTTTTTAATTGAATTTAATCTTTTACTTACCTACAGAAATAAAGAGAATTCTTAAGTGTATCATCATGCAAAACAAAGAGAAAATGGCACAAGAGGAAAGAGGAAAGATTCAAGGAGAGCTTTTTTTCTTATGCGTGACATGAGGAATGCTGTAGCTTGTCATGACCTTTGCTTGGCATTCTCTTCCAGAATTTTCCCTTTCATCCAATGCCGATAAAGCAAAAGAAGAAAATACAAATTAAAACCCATAAGGTCGAATTTTCAGGAGCAGCAAGGTTTGATTTGGCAAGCATATGCCTGATTTCCTTTTTCGCCTTTTTTTTTTTTTTTTTTTTTTTTTTCATGAGCACTTCTCAATTTGCAAATATTAGCTTCCCTGGGTTACAGGTTGCTTGCCTGCAACCTCATTATTACTACACTTAATGAGATTACTTATAATCAAGAGGAGTCCATCAGGGAAATACCATAACATATTTAAAAATGTCCTTGCTTCTGCACCTTCCTTTTTATAGACAACAACCCTGATTAGCATTAAAACACCCAGGAGCAGACGCTGTCCTGGTGTGACTGGGGGACGTCAGGGCTGTGCAGCTGCGGTGAAGAGGGGCACAGCCGAAGGGAGTGGGATTGCTTAGCTCCGTTCCTTGCCAGGGGGAGGCATCGAATGGCACTTCAGATTGCCAAAAGTGCATTCTTGGAGCCTTGGTTGGAGTGGAGCTGGGTGGGCAGGAGCACTGGGCTCTGTGGTCTCAGCCTTAGCACAAATCCTGATTACTTTGCAAGTGCCTGAAAGTAGCATCATCCTGCGGTAGTTTCCATTGGTCCTATAGTTACTTTGGAAGTGGACACCTGCAGCTGGTTCATCTTTACAATTGTTTCGTTTCCTTTAAGTTTCTGTCCTTTTACAGACTTTCAATTTAACTCCTAATATTTAGGCAGATTAACATCAAACAAATAACTCAAGAGCCAGTCCAGAAAATTACTACCCATAACACATTTTACACAATTAGCAGAACACAATGAATAGGCCACCCTTACTAAGAAAAAAAACCAAAAACTCCAACCCAGAAACAATCAAAACCTGGGAAGAATCCCTGAAGATAGGAAACCAGCATTATGAGCTACACCACAGACTCATTTTCTTGTCAGTAGTGTTAGAAGGAAGGTTTGAAGAGAAGCTTACACACCTAAATCACCCAGAAAATGATGCTCTAAAAGGATCCTGAACTCGATAGAGCTCACCACCATTCTTACACTGGGGGAATAAATGCAATATTCTCCACTCCCAGAAGATACAGATGCGAAAATAAGCTGGACTTGCTCTTACTGTGTAGAAGTAAAAGCAAATGAAGGATCATCTTTCATTATAGCTGAGTGAAAAGTGTTTTTTCTATGCTGTTCTGTACTAAGCTGGATGGGTCACTCTGTTAAGTGCTCATCTCTCGGTGGAGTGAGCTGTAAATGAATTGTACGCAGAAGTGACCAAAACGTGTATGAAAAGTCTCACCGCTGAGAAACGTCAATTCATGGACCTACGAAACAAACAAAAAAATTAATCTTTTGAAACGGTATGAAAATTTTGCAGACAGACTTCTGACAAAAAAAGTTTAGAAAGCTAAAAATGTGCTACCTGCTTTTTGACTTAAAATATCTGTGTTTGGAAGTCCATTAGGCTCCAACATTGTTTTCAGTGGGGACCAACAAGCTCGCTTCTCCCACAACTGAGCAGTTTGCATGGGTGATGTTTGATCAGGAATGTGGGGACATTAATTCTTGTCAGACATTTGTTGTGCTGGGGGAATCCTGGACGGCTCTTCTCATCTGGTGATTTCTTCTGCCCCCAACAAAGAGTTCGTGCTGCAGCTGCTTGTGAAGAGCAAACAAACAGAATTTTCATCTCCAAGTCGTGTTCTGTTCTGCTCCCAGTGGTTTGCTACCCTCACTATCACTTTGGCAATTCCCCTTTTCAGTTTTAAAGGCCTTCTTTCATGTGGGAAGATATCGGCGAAGAATTCATAATCTGCTCTGTCAGCTGTCAGCTGAAGAGAAGGATTGATGCACCGCACTCTCTAAAAAATCACAACAAAGCTGTCTGTCACTGCTGGTTTGCTACTACAGGTGTTCCTGACCCAGGCAGTTTGCTTTTTCATACATAGGTGCTTTATTTTACTTTAATTTTTTTGTATAAAATAAAGGCATCAGTATTTAAGAGCATTTCAGATGTCACTCCTGCCAGTTCTGAATACAGAAAATGTGTCGCAATCAGAGTATGTTCATTTGCTTACACTAAATGAATTTTAAAAAGAAAGTGTAAATGAATTATAGATTTGAATTTTAGCTCCTATGCACAAGGTAAACCTTCTGGGACACTTTTTTTTTTTATGGTTGCCATCATGCACAGGAAGCACCAGAGGAACGGTACTTCAGTTTAAGGGAGAGAGATTCCCCAAGAGGGATATCAGCCTCTGGAATAAATTCCTGACAATTTTCTAGTGAGGAACCAAGGAAGCCAGACACAAAAATACCTTTGCAAGACCCTTGAATAAAATTGCTGACAGGAGTTAGCAGATTTTAAAGATTAAATGAACTTTTGCCATAAATGAAGTATCTCCCTCCCCTCAAAGACAGTATCATTTTTAGTGATAGTTTGATTTTTTTGGCAAGTTTCCCCCATCTTATTCATTATTAGTAGACTGGGAAAGCAGTTGCATTGGGAAAAAAATGAGAGACAATGAATCCTTTGCCTTTCAGTAACTGTAATGCCAAAAGATCTGTAGCAGATCATCGCTGTAAAATATTGAGTTCAAATCCAACAATACAGTAGTAATAGAAACTGGAAGTGTCTCTTCAGTGGAAAGGTGCTGTAGAATACTGACCAGGGAAGAGATTTATAAGTGATTACAGAAAAATCCCTAAAGCTGTCTGCTCATTGTAGAGGCTCAGTGGAGGAAAGCAAACAAGATTCTCGGATACAGTGAACCGCTTGAAGAATATAAATGAGAGTAGGTAGCACCGCTGCAATTCGTACTGAGCAGCCCTCCCCCAGAAAGCCGTATCCAGCAACGATCAAATGGTCACCGTGCTTTCAAGAGTGCATGAGAACAAGGAATGGATAATGCAGCCTGATAAAAGGCCTGAAGGAACTAAGCTGGGAAAAGTAACGGGGAAAAAATATGTCCCTTTCTACTTGGAAAGAAGTCAAGATGAGAACAATGAGAGCGGATGAAATGATAAAGACAACAGGATGGAAGACAATGGTGCAGACACTTGGACTGATCGATCTACCTGAAGATTCGCTGCCACACTGACTGCTAGAATAAAGGGAGGCAGGGAACAGGCATCACTGGCTACAAGCTCAAATCAGCAATACAAGCAACAAATTAGTCGGTTTCCACTCCTCTTACATGAGAATCAGGACTGGCTGTGATTGCTTCTTTCTTTGCCTGTAGTTCATATTTGATTTGCAAAGTAACCAAAAGATTTTAAAAGTTCAAAAGTTCTTCTCAGGACTAAGACAGCACAAGTTGAAAGAAAAAGATTATATTTAATTTATACATTGATAAAAGTGATGCTTAAAAAGTCCCCACTAGGTAACACAATATAGAGAGAAACTGGTTTGAGAGGGGAGTCAGCTCCCACTTCAGCTGATCATCATTTATAAATTTGAAGGAATGCAGTCATAAATAAGCCAAGCCCAGACTAGACTTGTCTTATATTACATTTTTTATGATAAGATTTACATTAGTCTTAACTTGTGGTTGGGGCTTTTGAGCCCTCAGGCTGTTTCCTCAACTCGGTGTGGAAGTTGCATTGTTATTCACTTCTGATATAACATAACGAAGGATCTGCGAGCATGTTCAGAAGCCGAATTAGTGCCGGTACCCAGTGTCTGTTCATGCTAGTAGAGGCAGACCCAGGGGTTGGCTCTCCAAGGGCCTAAAGGCAAAGTTGTTTAAATCAGTATGACAAGCATGGCTAAGCCTAGAAGTGAATAATCAGGAATGACCTTAACCTACACGTTTTGCTTATGACCTCATTATAATTATTAGTCTTAAAATGTGCAGAAAGAGCATGAAGTGAATTTTCTGGCCATGGTAGTTGGCAAGGAGCCTTGTGTATTTCCCTCTCTTTCTCTGTCTCTATGCCTCTACTATTTATCCATCCATGTATACCTGCTGGTACACACTCTCACTCAGACCTGTATGGCCCCTTTACAACACAGATAGCCTCCCAAAAGGCTGCAGAGGTGGATTAAGCAGCCAGAAGCAGACTCTTGATGTCACTTGTTGGGGGTTGAGGTGGTAATAACACATGTTAAGCCACCTGCATGTGTTCCAGTGAGCTAGATCCCAAAACGTGGGTCTGCAGCTGTAATACTGATTGACTTCCCCAAGAACTGCAGGAACTCAGTGAGGTGTTTCTCAGTCCATCACCCATAAGGGAGAAGCAGCAGTACATTGAGATACCTGAGATTCCCTGCAAGGTATCCAGAGAAACTAAAATGCTGGTGAGTCTCTTAAAGAAAGAAGAAGGGTTGACCTCACAAATTATGTGAGGTACCAAGGAAAACAGATTACACTAGGCAATAAAAAGATTCATTGACACAAACCTAGATAGTGTCAAAGGAGCAGGGCTTATAAAACAATGCAAAGATAGCTGAGACAGTCCCTCCAGTGCCGTGATGGAAGATGGGTGAGACAGCTGAGAGGGGGCTGCTGACAGCTCTGAAAGTCTTTGGACAGGCTCAAGAAGCTCCATCATCATGGCCTTCTCAAATGCAAGAAATCTGGGAAAAGAAACTTCAAAGGAAGATTCAAACCACTCATGCAAAACATTTCTCTTTTTAAAAAAGTCATGATTATTATAAAAGTAATTTAATGCTGCTATTTTAGTGAATTCTGCCACTGAATGCACAGTATTGGATATCTGCATTGTTACAAATGGATGCAAGTGCTACTCATGGGGCATGTTACCCTGAAATCAATTACTTTCCCCACCTGTAACTATTAATAGTGTTAAGGCAGCCCATGGATCTAGACTCAAAATAAGACTGTGTAGAGTGGGTGATTTCCAGTGGGATAGGGTCAATGACATGAACACGTAAAGGATTTCAGCTCAGCCCTGAAGATGTTGGCTCCAAGGCGGGATCACGCTTGATGCTAGTTACTGGTGGTTGGCACTGAACAACCTTATATTGAGCAGCTTTACTGGCACACTGGAAAAAAGGAATGGTCCGGGCCTCTACACTGTATCGCATTTATGGGTGCTATGCAATATTGCATCCAATTAACAAAAATACACTTTTAACGCAAGTAATAGTTACAGTCTGGTTTCTGTTCTCCGTCACTGGAGGCTGCCGTGGTGGAGTAAGCTGTCCCCAGAGGCACAGACCCAGCACAGATGTTCTCAAGCTCCTGTCTCATTTCTGCAAAGAAAGAAAAGTTGCCAGATTAGGGAGCTCCGTATCTCTGGTCCTCGTGTGCTTTCAGTTGAACCATAAAGAGACACTACCAACAAAAATTGATCTGGCATAAGAAATTGTTCCTTCAATATTTAGGGAACACTACTCTATTGAGATGTTGTTTTGGATATAGGGTATGAATGTGTGTTCCTAGTAGGTGAGTCACAAATTCCTACATGTCTCCTGTACTCCAGTCCCAATTTATCCAAGAAATGGTCTTATCTTTTCTTACCATCACTTTCTGTTACATGAAACCAAGCCAATTTCATCTGCTGCTATGTGTCTGAACGGAATTGGGCATGTGAAATATATTGTCACCTAGGCATTCCAGATGTACCAGCACAAGCTGAAATATAAATCAGAAAGGGCTTCTTCCTATAGGGAGTCTTGATTTCAGATTTATTATACTGCTTCTTAGAGTTTGGAAGGTCAGCACATTACGCCAATTGATTTCAGGGACAGCAGAAACAGGCCTGTGTTATTCAGAAAGTAGTTTTTTCCTGTAGGGTGAAGAGTCTTCTACGGGAGGCAAATGTAATAAAAATTAATTGGTACAAGTAAATTAAAAAATGCAGGTATGAAGAAGTCTGATACCGCTGAATCCTTTAACACCAGTCAAATGTAGAGTTAATCAACCCCATGTTCTCATATCTGGGCACTCAGTAGCCCAGGTTCTAGAAATGGAGGATTGAGAGATAAAATAAAGCCTGCTGAAATTAAAAAAAAAAAAAAAAAAAAAAACCCTCATCTTACATTTTGGCTATGGATCAGGCAAAGAAAAACTCTTGTTGAGCTGAAGAACTGTCCTAGATCTTCCAGGAGTTAGGTCGATCTCCTCTAATTGAAGAGACCAAGCCAATAAACATTTTACTTTAGAAAGAGCATTATATAAATGAAGACTACCTTAGAAGACCACCAAGTTGGATTTTTTTTCACGATTGCCTAGCAAACAAAAGTATAAATCCACTGTTCGCTTTTAAAATTTCAACCTCCTTTTATTTCAGATGATTCACGCCAAGAAGAGGCCAGCCTCAGAAACTTTTTGGAGTAGAGATCTGTAGGTTGCTCAGCCAGATATTTTTTACTAAAGATGGGAAAACTGATCTTGCTGGCCTGTAGGTAGAACTGACGTTAATCTCCAAACTAGCTGTTGCTTTGAATTCTCTGCAGAGATTTCAAATGTCTTTGTTAAACCATTTCTTCTCTTTCCAGAATGCATCTGAGAGAGCTGTAGAGTCTGGTTTTCTCATCTGTTTCATGCCTGGTTTACAGTGGCAGAATTCTCTTTAGATTATTGGTTTCTAAATAAACCATGTCAATACCAAACATTCTCTATTCTAATGCATAGCAGCAACATTTTATACTAAATCAGTACAAATCTCATGAAGGTGCCTCTTTAATTAGAAGGTAGAAAAGGGAAGAAAAGTATTCTAAAAGTCTTGGTTAAGACTCTAACGCTAATATAAAACAAACAAACAAAAACCCTCTTGTAGAATTTCTTTGTGCATTAATTGGTAGTTTTAAATTCTCAAAATGTAGATAATGAGTGGAAACACTGCAGACTTGTTCTTAACCATAGTGTTAGTATGGATGTTGGAAGCCAGATGTTCTGTGGCATCTTGTAGATTTTAATAACACTCCTAGTTTCTTAGGTTCTTTAGGAATTAGCCATTTTTTGTAAGCCTGGAACTGTTTAGCACAGAATCAGCTATAGTAATCTTATTCCCATTGAGTGACATGTTTGAAAGTAATTGTATCCCAATAATCTCTGCTAGGTCACTGCAAACTGTTAGATGACACCCTAAAGAAATATTTTCTGGCAATGAAGCTTCCATCTTTCATCTACACGTGCGTGACAACAATAACAATCAAAACATGAAGGATTTTACTTTAAGCAATATCCTTGATTTTCCACGATTTCATAGCTTGTCTAAAATATGCGCTGTAAAAATTGGTTTGGGAAGAAATAGGGCTTAGGATAAGAAATACCGAAAATAATAACAAAATAACAGTTATCATTGGAGGAGATTAAAGAAATAAACAACAGTTGAGCTCATGAGAGCCAAAATGTCTGCATATTATGTTTTTCAACGTATGAAATACCATTAGAAGTCAGAACAAAATTATACCCTCTTAGTAATTAGCAAGGAGACAGAAGGTTCAACGGAAAACTCTGGAAACATTGTGAAGACCTGATGTCCAGCAACAGAACAAAGGACATCATCCCGTTATTTCCAAAGCAAACCAAAGAAAAGATGGATCTTACGTTTAAGGAGCTTAGATGGCTGTCTCAGTCTCCTCCGTACTCCCTGTAAAACCGTGCAGTAGTGACTCTTTGCAGCCCGGCGCCCCAGTCTGTCCAGGTTACAGGCTCTGCAAGTGCAGGACCCCCTTTGCTTTAGGTGATACTTCAAATAATATTCACAGAATACTGCAAATATTTTTTAGCTTCCTTTTGATTGTTGAATGAGCATTGGAGCACTAGAAGGTTTTTTCAAAAGCAATGAAAAGCCCAAATTAGTTCCTCTACAGTGCTCAGCAACGTCACTCAGATACTTGAAAAATTTAAAGTCTTTTTGCATCCACAACCAATAATTAGCACAAAATGAAGGGTCTATACTTTCATCCTTTTTGTTTCATAATTTTATGCATGTAAATAGAACACAGGATAGTTTGTTCATGTAAGAATATAAGGGGAAAATGACACAGTAGAAAAGAAAATGTTTAGGTTCGATACCTCTGGAGTTGCAGCAAGTAGTGACTGGATGGTTTTCACAGAGGCAGTTAGAAATACAGTGTGCGCAGAAGGTGCCAGGGTGTGAGACTACTCTATTTTGAGAGTATACATGAACAAAAATAAACACCTCAAATAAAGACTCACTAAGTTAGGGACAAAGGGAGGATCTCCAAGAAAACACACACTGAGGGCAGTTAATGCTAATGTGAGTGCTCTTATCTCCCGGCATTCCCATACAAAACAGTGTGACAAAATTTCAGCGAGTCCAGTTTTGGATCTCAGATACTAGGGACAAAGTAAAACCCCAAATGCATCTGGGCATATTCTAGCACCATGTAGGAAAACTGACCCAAATTATAATAACACCTGCTGCTCTCCTCACTGACACAGTGAGGCACGCAGGTACACCGGTACAGCTGAGGTCTGAGCCACACCTGGCAGAAGCAGTGTGGAAACAATACAAGATTACAGGTAAAATCAGGGAACAGAGATATTATTGCTTCTGCCCTAAGCTGATTGAAATAAAGAAGGAATGTTTGGTTGTTTTTTTAACATCAGAGACTGTAGAAATACTAAGACACAGTTCTACAATCAGAGCGACACTGTGTCTGTATTTCAAACACAGTTATATAGTAAGTTCACGAGCGATAACAACTCCTAAAATCCATTCTGAGTCTGCTTCTTGCAGAGCTGCAGCCCACCTCCTTTGCCTGCTCGCGCTCTGTCTGGATTCTTATATTAGCAACATCACACATTTCCTTCACACAGCTAAACAAACTCAGCAGGAAGTCAAGAGCAAAGGGATTGTAGGATCACACCCTAAATCCCCAGCATGG
The DNA here is from genome assembly GCA_013397275.1 of Burhinus bistriatus. NCBI lineage: Eukaryota > Metazoa > Chordata > Aves > Charadriiformes > Burhinidae > Burhinus > Burhinus bistriatus. The sequence continues at coordinate 1,687,983 of VYXH01006725.1, read as the reverse complement.
AGCTAGAGCATCTGCGTTTTGGAGAGAAATTAGTGTTCTAAACTGGCTTGGAATAAATTACCCGGGCCAGGGTCACCTTAGCTGAAGTGAACACTGAAATGTGAAATCTTCTTTAAAAAACGCCGGACAGAGAGCGAGCAGCGAAGGGTAAAGTAGTATATTTTGTAGTGTCTCATGAGAAAAATATATCTAATCTGGGTATGAGTTCAGCCATGGTGAATAATTTAATCATACTTATAAATGACGTTGTAATAAAAGGTCACCAGATCTGTCAGACCCTCAACTGCCTAGGTAAAATTAAATCTGCTTTACTGATGTTAAAAATTTGACATGCATAGAGAGTTAGTCCTCGGTTGCCATTAAAACAAAAACAACAAAAATAACAAATTTTGGAAGGAAGGACTTGGAACCCCCCTGCCAGGATTAGGGATAAGAATTACAGATCCTGAATTAGCAGCATACAAGGGACTAGATTTCAGCCTTCAGCCAAGCCATTTTGTACTGCTACAGCAATACAAAGCAACTTTAAAATCACCTTAGAGGGTTTTTTCCAGATTGTGCTGGCCGTTTCCACCATGATTCACGTGAGCCCTGTCAAGGGTATGGATAAGGCGAGGTACCACTCAATACCATAAGCTCCAGCAACAAAACTTCTCCCTGGCACTATTACAAGTATGGTCTGAAGTAGCCTTAAATGATTCTTTTACCTGCACAAGGTACATATTTGGCCCCTCAGCAGCCCCAGAACGATCCTGTGGTAAAGAAAACAAGGTCGATATTAGTGCACACCTACCAGTCTGCTACACCTCCATTACACTTCAAGCTGTGTTTGAGTTGGACGCTGCTGAGCAGGCCTTTGGCTTGTCTTGTCCTTCGTGTTCAGTGACAAATGAAAGCAGATCCATGAGATCTTGGTGTCTGTCAGGGAGCAGAGATTGCCCAGGGAAGGAAAGTTCATGGAACTGGAAGTTTTGCTTATTCACACTTGCTGTTTTCAAATAATGGAGCATCCCCAAAAGTTTATTTAGCGGAGATAATTCTTAATAAAATCTTTGTCATCACTCACAGCTTGTTGTTTACCCATGTGATAAATTGAAGAACCCTGTGATAAATGAACACATCAATTTATCAAGCACCTTTGATCACTTCATCTGTGCTCTGACTGGGAATCCATCATCATAAGGCTCACACTCACAGTCCAGAATTCTTAGCATCCAAACTGCAACAAAGAAAACAAGTCGGTCGGTGAGTAGCAGAACTGCCTTTGCCTGGCACCTAGGGATTTACCCTACGTACCCCTACAATTTGCCAGTGCAGTCATCCCAGTTCTTCCTGTTAGGTTTTGTAGAATCAGCCACCATGTGGCTCAGGACCTCTAGTTCTGCATCAGGAGCTCTGGTCCCCCAGACATTGTTATCCCTGGGTTTATCTTGAAACCCCCCAGTAATGGCTGGGCAAGAGGCATCATGTGTGCTGTGGGTGAGCCCAAGGTACACACAAGTTTTTGCTATATTCAAGCTACTGTAATTTTTATACCCATTAAAGAGGGATAACACAAGATCCAGTAGAAACCAATACCTTCGCCTGCATGTGGGTGGGCCTGAGCCGACGGATTTGAACAGCTTAACATTCTTCAGTGTAAATGAGTTCTTTTGTTTATTCATGTTCTTCAGTTCTTTTTATGTAACTTGTAGTCAGAAACACTAATAATAGTGTTTACAGGAAAGATTACAATTGTTATTAGTCACTTCTTTACAAAGTTTTTAATTACAATTAACCTCTAAACCACATTTCAAATAATTCTGTAATATATATAATGCCTGGTATTTGAGATGCTGGGCTAATGGAATGGCCGAAACACATTTGTATTGATCTGCATCACAGCTGTCACTTTTGAGTAAAAGGGTCCTGATAAACCCTTGCTGTCTGTCCGCACACCCAGAGGAACATGTCAGTAATAGTTATCACCATGAAGCTGCCTAATCGAGCCTAGCTGTTTTACCCGAACACGCAGAATTTAATGAGAAATGCAAAATTTGCCAATACCAATAGAGCTACGTCCTCTTTCCTCCTAGTCTACTCCCTCAAAAACTCCTCCTTAACTTCATTGAACACAAAAAAGAGATGGAGATGTGTATCTTTTCCCTTTCAGCTCCTTGAATTATTGGCAAGAAAAGTCCATGCACAGATGTATTTGGAATCAAATTTTGGATCTGATGTAATCTTCAGAATTTTAGTACCCCCCTGAATTACAATCTGCATGTAATTTGACATGTTGATCTATCACAATTAGCAGAACTGTCTGCTGCTGAACAGAAATTCTCAGGAAAACACCAAAAATACCTAATGATTAAAAATATATAGATATACACATATCTGCAAATTTATATATACTTCATTTCAGATAGTGGTCCTAACATCCACAAAGGGGTAACTTTTATTTGTTTTCTGTATTTTTTAAAAACCACACCGTCTGAACATGTAAAGATTTAAGTCTTCCATATTCGTCTGAGCTTCCCTTTCAGTTTCACAAGGCAACAGAAGGAAAACATAAGTGGGATGAAAAAGGAAGGGAAACAGCTGTCCTCTAGTCCCTCAAAAACCTCTGAATAAATTCAAAAGGGAAGGCTGAAAGAAAATGCAGAGAAAAAAATGAATCTGTTACATCTTTAAAACACATGATGTGAAAATGATTTTAGAAATACTTTAAATTTTCTATCAAAATATTTTTTATTTTTTAATCAACTCTTAAAAATTACTTATTGCTCCACTATTTGCTTTCTGTGCACTGGGTCACTGGAAAAGCTATAAATATGTCACAAAGATACCAGTGAATACAGAAAAGCACCCATGAGTTTGGGGAGAGAAATGCATTGACTACTTGGTGTAGAAGCTTAAAGATTGGTCAGGCTACTCTATAGAGGTGACATCGTCTTTTTTTACAAAGTAACTGATTTTTTTTCTTTTTAAATTTTTTTTAAAGCCTTTATAAATAGAAGATCTCCTTAAAAATATGTCAGTACAAATTAACAACAACAACAAAAAAATATTGAAGATCACAGAACTCAATGAAAGCTTAAAAGGACAGTGAAGTGAAAGAGATCACCAGTAAAGTTGTCAAAATTCCCTAGATATAACCAGGACTGTGAAGATTTCATTTTCCTCTGAAGAGGTCCCTTTGCTTGTGCTGCTCCACAGACAGCGAAACATGCAACTGCTGAAACAGGACATGGGCTAATGGCTTCAAATGGGAAGAGGGTAGACTTAGATTAGATCTCAGGAAGAAATTTTTCACTATGGGGATGGCGAGGCACTGGAGCAAGTTGCCCAGAGAAGTTGTTGAGGCCCCATCCCTGGAGGTGTTCAAGGCCAGGTTGGACGGGGCTTTGAGCAACCTGGTCTAGTGGGAGGTGTCCCTGCCCATGGCAGGGGGGTTGGAACTAGATAATCTTTAAGGTCCTTTCCAACCTAAACCATTCTATGATTCTATGAAGTGGGGAGGCAAAAGAGATGTAGTGAACTAAAAGCAGAGAGTTTTTAGATAAGCAGACACCAAAGAAGAGTTATCAATAAAATACTTAGTGCTGTCATGCATGGGTAGAAAGATGACAGTGGTAGCTGTGCTTACGGCGATTAAAAATATGCTGAGTGCTCTATGGGATGTGGCAGGCAAAGGGAACAGATTCCCCACTCAGGCAATATATATTTCCACTTCCCTATCTCCATTCACTCTTACTTTCTAGCAGAGGGCAACTTTGGCGGTAACTAATACACTTCATCGAACTTGAACTCATATGCCAGAACACAGGCAGCTGCCTGGCACAAATGTCTCCAGTACCCAACGCTATTTTTCATACATGAGTTATGATGTATTTTCAAAGAAAAATCCTCGAATCCAATAATCTATGTGGATTTGGAGGCTCTGTTATTACACACTGGTTTATGTTCATTGTCAAACAAATATGTCTTAAGCTGATCATGCCTCAGAAATATGAAAAAACTTGGGTCAGCTCCATCACGTGGACATAAAGGTGTGTTGAGCAAATGCTTCTTTGCTTGTGCTTTGCTTGTGTTTCTTCTCCCCCAGTCTCTCCTTCACTTGTACACATGCCATAAACCAAATCAACAAGCTTCCAACCCTGCATCCTGTTAGAAATCTCCCTGAATTAAATACGGAAAACTTCCACTGGCCTCCATAAACCCTGGTCTTCCAAATACTTTTACATTGAAACACATTTTTACTAATTTGTGATCAGCAATTTGTGCAGTAGAGAGTATCAAGGGTTTTTATGGGCCACATATGCAACAAACAAACAATGTAACCAATATGGTGGACAAATTCGAGTGAAAAAAAGACAAAAACCTCAAACCAACACTGTTTGGTATTGGTGCTTCCATGGATTTCCCATGGTGTCAATGCACGTTGGAGCTGGGTGCAAGGAACCATTGCTCTGCCTGTCTTTGAACAGTACTGGAAATGGTTGCGATCTGTGTCTCTTAACTGTATGTTATTCACAATGTCTGAAAAATACTGAATGTGATTAACCAACTGAATGTCCTTATGAAATTAGATGATAAAATGAAATTAGTAGATGGAAAACTCTTACACGTGTAATAAATTACATTAAATTATATTGCCACCAAACAAAATCTTTTTCCTGCAAATTGAAGGATAGTCTAAGATTCCTATAACAGACAACAGAAATACGCATTAAAAAAAAGCCTGCTCTCTGCCATAGCTGTGATGATCTGTCTTACTAAAGTGTGATCTAAAAGCTCTTGCCTAGCCAATGAATTTCTCTTCTATGTATGATGCCGTAATCTGTAAAGAGGAGGTGTTCCAGGAGAACCATGGTACAGAAAACAAAATAAAGGATGATTTCAATAAAAGAAAAAGAAAGTCATGCTGAGGATCCACTGCTCCAGATCATAGATCAACAGATCAACAAATAAATCAGGGCACAGTACCTACTGCAGGGGTCTTACGACTGACGCGAGTGCTGAACTGGAAAAGGATGCAAGACTGGTGCACAATTAAGAAAAATTACAATCATGAAAATCCCAGCTAAAAATTAGGTAGCATTTAAGTTAGACCATCGTCTTGTTCTGTGGCCTGAGGCAGAAATAAAGTACTGCCTTTAGGTCAGTTTTACATTATTCATTTATTTGTTTGTATTTATTTCATAACAAGGAAAGGCATTTACCCAAAGGTCCAGATGTGCCTGACACAAGTTTCAAGAATGAAAATAAAATTAAATTCAGTTACCTCTGTGGCAGTTAGCCAATAAACTTTACTCCTTCAATATGTATAGGTACTTAAACATTTTGCACCCTCAAAGCTTTCAATATTAAGTTGATAAAGACAGAATGTGACACAACCGTTCCTTTTATTTGTTAGTGGGTTTGCAATTATTCCTGGGTCTCCAAGGACACAGCCTGATAGATGATGTTTCAGGGAAACAAAATACAAGTTTTGTTATTCTCAGCACCTTTTTGCATAATAATGAGACTGGGCAGAGGGAAGGTTATACTCAAATATCAGTGCACAAGGTTTGCCTCTAGGCCGCTCTGCAGGAAACCTAAGCCCATAACAATTACAGTGTTTGTTACTGGAAAAATGAGTGAGAGTAATTAGAACTATGCTCTTAAAATCGCCAGCTCTTCATAATATATACTTTCTAATTTAGTTTGGTAAAAGTGGCTTGTAACAGTGTGAGTACATATTAAAGAAGCAGCAATTAGGCAACTAAACAACCATGATGACAGGTTTTTAGTGAATGGCTTAGCTTTTAATTTTGAAATGGCAGGTCCCACTGAGAACAGAATTATAGAACTGTAATTTTGTAGAATGTGACGATATGCTGTTGGCAATTAATTAAAAATTTCTCTCCTTTTTTTTCCTGAGGAGACATAGGGTAGTGGTCGCCTGTTTGCAGAGTTTGCTATGTGATTAACACCGCTGTCTCCAAAACAGTTTGCAACATATGAAGCAGAAATTGAAAGTTCTGTTTGGCTTCTGTCCGCAGTCACTTTGCGAAGTGGGAACTTGAAGTATTCCCCAGCTGCGACAGGAAGAGCCTCTGAGCTGGGCTTAACTGCAGCACGCTGCTGAAGTCCCTGGCAAGTTCCCTCCGACTATNCCCCCCAAAAAAAAACCCCAACACCACAACCCCAAAAAACAACGCACCACTTTTTTTTTTGCAAAATACTACCTGAAGGTGGTCTGGTGAGCCTGGCAGGGCACCAGAAGGAAGGAATGGTTTAATCTACTCTTGGCTCCATCCCACTCCTGGTTTGTGTCCTTGGGCACATTCCTTAATATCACCACCCCCCTCAGTTTGTGCTGCTATTTACTTTCTCCACACAATGCGCAAAATGCATTATTACAGTAGTTGAATGTGCAAGCGTATTACAGAATCATCGTTAATCAGGGGATTTTAAACTCACTTTGGGTTTCCATGAATGGTCTATAGGAGAAATGTGAATTTCAATTTCACCTCCAGGGACTTGACTAACTTTTAACTTTGAAAATCAACGAGCAGTCGCATTAAAAGGTTTCAACTCTTCTTCCCCTCTTTTCAAACTATCAGTACGGATTTTAACCATCTGTTTAACAGAAATCCATTAACACAATTTCATTACATCAAAACAGAAATGCCAGAGGCATGGATACGCACTGGGTCACAGTGAATAAACATTCCTGTCCTTGTACCACCGTTCCTGCAGCATTGAAGAGGCACATTCAGCGCTGCTGCCTTGTCATCAGGGAGATCCAAATGCAACTTACTGACCTAGAGAAACAGCATGAAAGATAAGATGACCCTCCTTAAACTAAAAGGCCTCCACTTCACAAAACAGCAGGATTTCCAGAAAACAGCAACAACGTTTTTTTCCTCTGTTTGCTAGTGCATCAGTAGCTTTTCCTGGCATGGAGCCAGCATAGCACTTACATAGATAAATTCAAGCATTTGAGTGGTTCCATTAAACTCGATGGGGATACTCACGTCTCAGGCTACACGAGCAGGTAGAGTCCATACTGGATCAGGCCACAGAAAGGCGGAGTGGGCCACCATGACGTTGTATTAGACATATGTGATAAGTACCTGGAGTGTGGGAAGAAACACCTTAACATTTAGAAACCCCTCCAAAAGAGAGAACAGAGACCTTTACTTTAAAGAAGAAATGTGAGGGGGAAACTCAGCTGGATGCAGGGATAAATCCCAGAGTTTTCATCCTTGCTTTTCTGAAACATGGACCAGGATGAAGCCAACTACAGAGCAGAGAAATCCATCTCAGGAACTACTAGGAAGCTTACTGCTAAAAATACATATCAGTCAAACATGGCTTTTATCACTCAGCTCTATCATCATATGCAGCTGATGATAAATATATTTACCTCTAATGTTTTTTACCACCTAACTGAGCTAAAGTGCTACTGCTGCTCTCACTTGGCTTCCTCAATAAATGTAATGGAGCAAATCTCGCAGTTGCTTTCTGATCTAACTCACTTAGAGATTATTTCCCACTTTGCTTTTAAAATTCAGATGTTCAGATGATCTGAATTGCTGCAAATTATCAAAAATGTCATTTCTCTACCATCATTTTCAACAATTGCCTATGATCCCAATAAACTGTGTAATATTGGAAAAATGAGACTAAGACCTAGAAGACAAGCTAATCTAATTTGACTATTTCCTACACAGACCATGATGCTTGGAAATAATTTATTGCCATGTTGGAAATGAAAGTTCAGCTTTTAATATAAAAATAAACCAGTGCTGGAGCTTCCAGCAACAATACAGTAAATTTCATGTATAAAGAATGCCAGTTCATGCTGTTGCATTTCTCCTTTTCTTTCCCATCTTACTGCATTAGGCTGATATGAATTCACGTAGCAAACTACCTAGAATTGCTGACATGACCTGTTTCACTGCCCGTGCAAATTATCCAAAACAATGATTAAAGAGTGTGTTGTAACATATATTACACACATTGTAACAGAAGGAGAAATAAAACACGATAAAATGAAACCTCGTAAAATTAGTAGTAATAGTAATATAAATGGAATATTAAATGAGTAACAGTAAAAGAACTCCAATCTTGTGCAAACCTAGTTATAATTATCATGCGTCTCTTGATTCTCCTGTTACAGATTTAAGTGTTAACTTGGAAGAAATGATCTCTATGTGGATGTAAGATTAAGCAGATTTTCCCTGATATATGAAAAAAAAATAAGCAATACGAACAACAAAATATAACTGATTCCTAGAAAACTCTCCACTGTATTACAACTACAGACTAATAAAACTCACACATGCGAAAAATTCATCTACTTTAGAAGTAAACTGGAATTGAGTTTGACTTTTTGTTTTTAATATCTCCTCTAGGCAATGCTGGAGAAGTGTTCTGATAACATACTGCAAAACCTGTTTAAATTTTCCCAACTTGATAAACACTTAAACACACAATTCAGAAGTAACACTTAAATATGGAAAAGGTAGCTGGCACTGCTCACAGCCAAGAAAAGAAAAGAAAAGAAAAGAAAAAGAAAGAAGGAGATATGGTATTGTAGAAACTTTCTTTCCTACACCTTAATCTGTGAGCTGCATCATGTAAAAATAAATCCCTTCCACTACACAATTTCCACAGCAAGAACTACCTTGCAGCTGCTGAATTAATTTTCCTTGAAATAACCGAGAAGCAGTCTAGCCCCATTAACTAAAATCCGATACTTGATTTACTCTTTATTTAAATAGCAGATACTTATCAAATGTCATGTAATGATCAGCATATGCAAGGATATCTGCACTTATTTAAATGTTTTCCATTTTTTATTCTGTCTCTGAGTGTCTCACACCACATCAGTAGCGAGGAATGCATGACTGAAGGACTGTAATTAGATCAGTTCATGAAGGTTGTCAACTGTGTTATGTGGCTTTTATTGCTAACAGGAAAGGAACTAGAAACCCACTGAATCCTTCGGCACGAGCTCTTCAGAATAAATTGTTCTTGCAGTCTTTGTTCTCCATTTCTGCTGAATAGGTTTATGATCAGAATTTTCTCTCACTGATAGAAGCGTTTATTCTAAAACCTCCCTTCTCTTCAAAGGAAAACAAATCAAGTAGAAATCAGAACATTCCGAGTGATCAGAATTTGATGTTTTCTGTGATAAAACAATTGTTATTCATTGTGGCAGTGCATTTCCAAGAGCAATTTAAAGAAACTGTCTAACTCTCTTTTCATTAAGTGCAGTGGATTATGCGCAGCTAGCGCAAGAGATGCAGTTTCAGAAGGCAGCTGAATAGGAAAAACGCACATGCAATTTGTGGACCTGAAATTGTGCACACAAGTTTGGAATTAAAGATTAGATTCTTCTTTCAGGATAGACTTAAAAAAAAAGAAATCTCCTGTTGATCCTTGATTTTCCCCAGATACAAATTTATGGAGATCAAGAATCACTTACAGCTCGGGGACCAGCTGTTTGGCACGTAACTGCTCTCGGCTACAGCTCAAGTAGCATGTGTTACCTGGCCTCAGAGCAGAGTTTTGGCTGAGCTAGGTTGGCAATTCTTCTACACGGGTTAAAACTTCCAGGTGAAAAAGGCTTTCAGTAAGAGGTTAAGCCAGGCTTTTGCAGCAGGGCGTTTGATCAAATCCATATTCCTTTATGTTGCAACAATTCAGGGATGCTTACCCATCTGGTGCGGCTTTTCATCAGGGAAGGCTGTAGCCAACAACTGAGGGACACTGAATTCTTAACATCCTGCAGCTCTTCTGCAAGCGAAAATCCAGCTCTTTCCAAAAGAAAGTTAGATGTGGGAAAACAGAAGCTGCAAACCATCACTGTTTACCTTTAAAAAAACCAAAACAAAACAAACTTCCCCCCCTGAGAAAAGCTTGAAAAGAAGAATATAATAGTTTTAATGCTAGTGTACCAACTTTCAGAGTATGTAATACTCATACAAGCTCTGCTGGCAGAACAGCATCTGTATAGCAAAACCCAGTGGGGTGAAGTTAGGTTGTACAAACAGTCTTGCTTGTGCCCACGAGGCACAGTGTTGTCCTTACTTCACTGATCACTCGGATTTCCGTAACAGGAGTGAAATAGCAGCAGTTCTGCAGGTGCAGAAAATCAGGTTAGGAATCGATAAACTGAAGAACACAATTAGCCAGGAGCTGCCTACACGCAGGGAGTCTGCGGAGGGAGCACAGGCACATCCAGACACACCAGTGCAGCCGAACTGGGCAAACCTGAAACTCTGTTTTTTCCCTTCTGCCACTGCCTTCTTGCTTCATGTTCCACTTGAGAACTTCAGTGCAAGTGTAGCAACAGTTCCTACAGAAAACAGGATTCTTTGCTGGGAAGCCTATCTACTACAGAGGGTTGAACATCATTTCAATCTGGATATTGAAAAAGGCAAACACCTTGTGAAAAAAGTAGCACACAGTCATATAATTCATTGTGGCATTTTTCTGCAAGAGGGAGAAAGACCAAGGTGAGATTGTATCGGCCTTTTTATACTGGCATTTTCGTAACTTTAGCAAAATTATTTTTGGCACTCTTCATAAAATTATTCTAACATAAGATGCAATTTTGTAGTAATTCCACAGGTTTAGAAATAAGTAATCTAGAGGGAAATAAAAATCTCAGCACATAGGACCGACACCCGTATAATTCATCACTACCTTTGGATCTGCTTTAAAAACCTCAGAAACCTTGTATTTTTGCTGTCTTTTATTGCAGTTTAGCATCACCATCTCAACAGCGAGCTCTCCATAGGCCAAAAGTTTTGTCAGGCTTTCATGAAGTGCTGAAAGGTTCATGCGACCTCTTGTTAACCTATTTTCATGGCCTCTCTGCCTCCTCACAGAAGTCCCGTGGGACCAAGCAGTTGTAAGAAATATTCAAAGTAAGGTAGTTAGGCAACTAAAGGTTACTGCTCACAGTAATTAATAGAAAAAATGGTACAACACTCTGACTTGAAAATCAGGCAATTAATAGAAGTCCATTTGGGAAGTTTTTACCAAGTTAAAAGTTCACACTTGGTCTGGCAAACATTTTAACTTTTCGTTTAGTCTTTCATAAACTCATTGTGGATAACAAGTCAGGACAATGATCCTCTGGCCACTGACGCCTTGTCAAAGTTTTGATTCATTTATTGCTGAAGTCAGTGGAGACATTTCACAACTACTTCTGTGTTCAAAGCTCCAGTATTAACCAATGTCTGCGTACTGGTACAATTTATTTCCCCTTCCCCCCATTATGCGATACTGTGTATGTTTTGGGTACAATCTGCCAAAGCTATACTTTAAAAAGGAAACCTATCCTCTAATGAAGCTGCATGCCTTGGATGTTCTTAAATGTATAAGGTTTGGGTTTCTACATCAAGATGCTTTTAAGGAAGTTTGTTCCTCTGAAGTATTTCACAGGCCTCCAAGTTACACCTCTGAAATCTATTAATGCTGTGGTACGACAGAATCCTTAGATAGTGGTTTATGCCATTGCAAATAGCAGAGACCTATGAGACCCAAACTGTAATTCGGAATATTTGAAAAGGTCACAACTTCTTTATCAGAAAATTAAGTTAACCCTGAAGCAAAGATCTTCTAGTGGCTTTTAAAACTGAGTTCTCCCTCAAATACTCCCTCAAGGGCCCAGTGATGCCACTCTCATCCACAGCTTCTACGCGCGGTCTCACTCTGGGCGGTACCCAGGGTGAGAGAAGGTGGCAGAACAGAGCAGCATCACACAGCTCCAAGCTGCCAGTATCCTGTTGGAAGTATTTTCTTGATGGCTTTACTCAGCCTACCGCATCCTAAGCTCTAAAGAAATCTGCAGCTTTGTATTTTAATATCGTTGGTACAGAGGAGATCAGTTTTATTCTGGACCCTCATTGTCGCTTGCTGGAAAATCAGTGCCTAGAAAAAGAAAACCAGAAAAAAATGTTTTCAGAGGTATTTCTGCTGACATAGGTGGAAGAAGAAGCATTGGTTATTTCTTTTCTAAGGGCACCAAATGCTTAGGAAACTTCTGGGGCTCTTGAGGAGCTATACAAAATACTCAGAAATTCAGGGAAGCTCAGTGTGTTTGCCCCTTTACAAACTGTAAGACAAGCAGTGTTTAGTGATAGGGAAAAGCTTACCTTAAAAACACGTGAAATGGAATATACGCTCCACAATCCATATTGCTCAAACTGTAATACTCACAACATGCAGGCAGAGAGATTACCAGTATTAAAAAAGGGACTAGATGTACAAATGGATAACCTGAACTTCAAATATGAAGAAAATACAAAAGATGCAAATCACCGAGATTAAAAACATTAGTTAGTAGCTGGTTGCCAGGGGGTAGGAAAATACTCCCCAAAGAAACAGATAATTTTCCTTAGTGGAGCTGTTGCATCTCTCTGTGAAATATTATCATTGGCCTCTATTGAATAGAAAATCTTGAATTAAATGAGTGCCTGGCGGGATGCAGAATTTCTCATCATCATACCTGTGCATATGTTTGACCAAGGGATACTGGAAGCTGGAAATCAACCACTTTACAGGGAGCTCTTGCTGTGTGCATTCTGAATGCAGCGTAATTAATACCATCTATTCATTCTGACTAAGCTTTCCCTATTTTGGCTCTAAACATCACTATTGTCTATGAAGAAAGTCCAGACTGACTGCTGGAAAAGCTCATCCAAGGATGGATGCTTGTTTGTAAATAATTCTAGACGCTAACCTTCTAATGCTGCCACGACTCAAAGAGGATACAACTTGTTACAATATTTGTTATTTAAGAGACTACTAGGAATAAAAAAAGATTGTAAGTTTTGTTGTGTTTGATGTAAAAAAAAATCACAAACAAATCCCGCTGAGCCTGTTTTGCAAACATGCTGAATTTATGAGGATGAAAGGCAAGTCAGAAAAAGGTCATGCCTATTAATTTCAATCCTTGTGCAAAACCAGCATATTCTATACATGCCTAGTAAGATTTGTGGCATTTGGGTAAATACATTTGTATTCCTTTAATGCTATTAATAGTATCTATGCTCTGCATTGCTAAGTATATTTCATATGGTATCTTTTGCAATTCTGATATAATTCAGTTAAATGCAAGCATGATATTATAGGCCTGTAATTTACTATTTCCATCACATTTGCTCCTTCTCACTTGGTGAAATCCTTTATACGTTGAAAGGTCTGTTAATAGGATTGGACAGTTTTGTGCTTTCCACTATGAATTTTTACCTTGACATTGTAATAATCTGGCAATGTCTTGTGACGTTTGGCAGTGCACAATTAGAACTGAATGGGCAAGATGTGAGAAGAGCGAGACTTCCCCATCCCATTAGCACTGCTCTTTGTGGCTCATATCCTCAGCCACATGATGGAAAGATGCTCTTCTCATCCCACTGACATCCTTCTTCACATCGTGTCTATATTCAGCCCTGCAATGAAAAACAATTCCTTTTTGTAGAGGAAGAAAAAAGTCTTCTTTCATCTTAGAATAAAACCAAGTCCCTTCTAAGCTTCTCTGTGAATGCAAAAAGAAGAGGAAGCCAGCACAGGACAGTCTACTATCAACACGCTCATCTAAAGAGTATGGATACCGGGGTTCAACTTTCATGTCAGTCACAAAGTGAGGGGAATGTCTGGCCACCAAATGCAGAATATTTTTCCTCTGCATTTCCTCACTGGTTTTGGCAAGAAATCAATTCTGGATCTCAGATAATTTGTTACACAGAGATAAAGGGAGTGGGGAAGCTGTGGAAGAAAGAAGCAAGAGAAGATGCATGTGGGACAAGTGTGGGGACTCCTGAACCTATAAGGTGACAGAGTTTGGCAAATATCTTCAGGGCTTATAACCACCTTGTGATTAGTGAAGGCACCGCAACAAGGTCCTGCTGGCAACGGAATAAAGAATGTGGGGATATGAGAAGCATAAATAATTTATAGGGGCTGTGTAGCAGCTCTGTGTCACAAGAAGCTCTGACTTCTATTGTGTATAGCAAGGCATAGATTTGTCATCTCACTTTCACTGACAAGTTCATTGCTGATGAAGTAAGTGTCTGATTGCTCAGCAGAAAAGGAAGAGTTTGTATTACAGGATGGAAGACATTGGATACAGTCAGGTTGGGAAGGAATTCAAAGATAAGATTAAAAGGTAATTAAAAATGTTGTAGAACACCAATTTTGTAAGTGGGCACGGATGAGTCAGTGTTCATCAGTTTTGTTTACACTATGTCTGAAATGTTGATGAGGACTGTTTTGCTACTTTGCCTGCATCAGTATTCAATAGTGAAGGCTATATTAGTAAATGAAGGTGAAATAAGAGCTTATACAGTAGCTGATGGGACTGTATATCAATGCTGCAGACAACATGCACAATGTAATGGATGTTTTGTGGCTAGGGAACTTAATCGTTAGCATGGGAAGGAGGAGCTGAATGAAGTACTAAAATGAAAATTTGAACACTAATTGCAAAACTCCCTGACATAATAGTATCAACAGCAATCTTCTGTTCTATCTTAATTTACTGAGCACCAAGACCACATTCATTAATTACCTACTAGCAGTACAATCAGAGAGCAATTTTACTTGTGTGAGTACATCCACTGATTTCAAAGTCATATGCTTTTGTATTTGCAGAATTGGATACTAGATGCAGCATAACCAATCTGGGTAAAATACCCTAGTCCTATGAAAACCAAATTCCCTACCAGCATCCTGAAGACAGCCTCCCAAAATCAAAACTGGTTTAGTTCTGCTGAAGAAAAACCTATATGCATCTGGATCCAGTATCTCATTTTATACTGAATTTTTCAGAATGAGCTTGCCACTATTTACAGGTTCTTAGTTCAGGTCTGGGGGCAGTGATGGGAATTGGTAAGATTGTGACTGGTTTGGGTCTATGTTATAAATCTAAAGTGATTAGNTAGAGGTCCCTTCCAACTCTAAAAAATTCTGTGATTCCGTGATTATGAATTAATCATTCATGTGTTTTTTATAGATTTACTGACTGGTAGAGGTGCAAGCGCTTGTCCCATGAGTGAATCTGTATTCAAATCAATCCATTTTCACAGAAGTGACTTCCCCGCCACAATCCTACAACCACTTATCATCCCTCCCCCCATGAACTGCAACCGTATTAATTCATGCTTCATAGACATACTCAATGGTGCACATGTTTACACATACTTTTAAATTTTTCTGAGGTAAATGCATATACAGACAGGAAAGTATAATCTAATAGCTCATTTGCAAATGAATTCATCTGTTACGGGTGTCTCATCAAGAAAAGCAGGCATGTGCCCCAAGCACAGTTGTTGAGATTGATGCTGATTAGCAGCTACAGTTGGGGTCAAATATTCAAGAGGAAAGTTGTCTCATTGAAGAGACTATACATGTAGCTACTAGTACAGCTGCTTTGATTTGTGCCTCCAGTTCATTTTCTGGTGATACATTTTGTGACTGCAAGTTGTTCTTCTCGAAGAGAATTTCGGTTCTGCGATACGCCGTGCTGAAAACGTATCCTCAGTTAGGCTGTCATGCCCTCTGTGATATGTACCTTTCTAACAGCATGCCTTGGGTTTCATTAGCAATAGTATTTTACACTGTTGTGAATACATAAATTCTAGAGCCAAGGATGTGAAGAATATTAGATATGAAATACAGGTACTCTTTCCAACCCCAGCCTTTGTGCACAGATTAGTTCTCGTGAAGTGCACCTCCATGCTCAGTTTTGTTAGACCAGCTACATCACTGCTAAAAAAGTGCAGAGAAGAGGAACAGGACGTATATTATTGTATCATATAGATCTTGGCTGTGGGAGTGAGGTCTGATGTAGAACTCAGGGGTCATGGTGCCTGCCGGCTTGGGAATTTTACTCAAGGCCTCTGTGCCTTGCTTTACCCAAATGAAGAATTAGCATTTTCATTAAGATGGTCTTTTTGATTAAATCAATGAACCTGTAAGACAGGATTTATCATGAACACTCTTCTATAATAGAACTACTTCAATGGGTTGTGCTTCACTGAAAAATAATTTTTCAAGGGGAAAAGGTCATTTTAATTACATTTATTTCAGGTTTTCTCCAGGGTATTTTATACCTCTTCGTCTTAATGCTATGCTGGGTTTTTTCCCCAATTTTTATGGTTGTTGTGGTTTTCTATAATTGCTACCTTCACTGTTGTTTCAACAATGATGAAGAACAAGGAAGAATCAGGTAGATCACCAAAACTAAGCCAGGGAATCTGTTTTTTAAGCTGGTTTAGTAGTACACATCTGGTAAACCTAAAGACCTGAAATGGTTCAATTAAATCGCTTTGGCTTCTTAACTATGGTTGTTTTTTAGTACATATTAGTCTGTTCAACTTTGTGACCAAAATGAAGCAAACTTTTTTTTACCTTATTTTTTTAAAGACGTGAGGTTTTTTCTAATCATTGTAATGTAAATGTATATACATGCTCTCCTTCTAACTTCCAAAAACTTCTTACTCCAAATTTGTACCCCATCAAATTTGACCGAACTATCTTAAACTCGAAATTTAGTCAAAGTAGGTGGTGAAGAGATGACCAAGTTAACAGAGGCAGCAGCGGGATGCTGTTTGCTGCAGGGTAAGAGCTGTGCTTAAGAGACAGCAGAAGATCTGCGGAGGAGAGCAGCCTGGAGGAGCACTCGTGGGAAACCAGACCTCAGTGGTGCTATCACTCCTGCGTTTGCCCTGCGGAATGGGATTATCCTCTCCGTGGGGCAGGCACGGGGTCGTCACTAGAATACAGACTCCCGTAGGTGGATGAATAATCTCACCTTGCGCTGCCTAATCCACAAGGTGATTAAGATGTGGGGCGCCATCGCGCAGCTGAAGATAGAGATGTCTTAGGACTGAAAGAAAAGGAGCTAGAGAGCGGGGAGGCACAGTCCTTCCTGGGGAGCGCGCTGCCCGCCGTACTCGCCCTGCAGGCAGCCTGCCTGTTTTCAGTACAAGCCGCGAGCAGACCAAAATAAAGAAAGACTGGGGGGAAATTATCAAATGATTTAACTAGATACCATTTGCAAAAGAGAATTAGGAGCTGAATTGTCAACACTTGCAGTGAGATATACACCTCCATGCACCTATTTTCAGTTTTCAGAAGCACCTGAATCTATTAATTGTCAATGTAAGTTAGGCTTCTAAATCACCGCAACATTTTAAAGAAATCTAATATATTTTCTCTCCACTCACCTCAGCACTCCCCACTTTCAGCCCAAAATGCAGGTATGAGAATGACTGACAAGTTTTCAATTCAGCTCGGACTAGCCAAATTAACAGTCATCCACTCAGTACCTCTAATTTACTATTTCATTAGAAATGATGGTAATTTGATACACAATAATCCTGAGAATAGCTTGCTCCGAATCCCCTGAGAAAACCTGGGAGAGATGGTTCTGTCAGGTAAATTAAATACCAGGAAGTAAGGAGATGTTATTTTACCTACTGCAAATCAATCATAGGTGCTGTTTAAAAGGTCATTTGTATGTAAGTGGAAATTTTTTAACGTCCCTGTTTAAAGGCACTAACTGTTATATGCAGAGGCATAAAGCCATGGAACTCTTGAATATTAGAAAAAATGCTCAGAGGCTTGTCTGTAAGAACCAATTACCTGCTGATTCACGAAATTTCATGAATTATTAAAGAAAATCAAAGATTGATGGGACCTACTTTTACCCATTTGAATTGGCAATAAAAATATACAGTTTCCCTTTCCAGGAATATTTCAGAACTTGAATTTTTAAAGTGATTTTGCTCTGAAGCGAGATATGCCTGGAAGAGGATGGCTTATTCACTGTAATATGGTTTAATTACAATAATACATAGAGCAAATGTTATTTACCATGAATAAAAATAATATTTTTTTCATGAAGAAAAGAACAACATTGTGTATTATCAGTGATGCATATGTTTAATGAAAAGCAGTAGAGATGGTTACTCCACTGTTTTTCAGTTTAGTTGTGCAATAAAAGATTTATTAGTATGAAGCACGAGCTTTGACCACAACAGTGACTTGAGGAGGCCCCATGCCAATTTATAGCCTGGATACTGAATATGCACCAGTACAAATTTCTTCAAACCTATTCTTGTCTTTCTCATGGAATGACCTGAACTTAGGACCAGTATATCTTGTTAGCCTGATGAGACAGTGAATTCCTTCAAGGAAAGAGTCTGAAAATATACATAAGCGTGGATTTTAATCAGTATATAGTATAAAGGAATTCAGAAATACAGCGTATATATTGGAGAAGTTCCTCCTTTCAGAAACAATGAGAAATATGTTTGCAGAAACCAAAGAAGAAAATGAGGCACTGTAAAGACAGTGAGGCTGCCAGTCTAGAGTGACCTTGGAAGTGAAAGGCCAACCCCACATTCAAATAAAAGCCATGTGTAAGTGAGGATGTGGCATTTTGAGGTAATGAGGTAGTGATGTTACCAGTACCGTAACCTGACACAAAACCATACCTGCAGAAAATCCTAAATGAAGAAACTTCAGATGTAGTATCTGGGCCACGAATAACCACAGATACGGAGATCAACCACCGACCTGCTGAAGTGTTAATACAATGAAAGCTGTTGCTTTATTTTTCTTGTATTTTAAACTGTAGCATTAAGTAATTTTCTGTCTGAGAGCGGGGAAGATGTAGCAAGCGGGCTCTCTAGCAGCAAGAATTGTTTTAGATGGGTCTGAGAGATGATGAATTCAGTCAGTGCTTACCTATGTTACTGAAAAAGGGTTCCTTTACGCCTCTCCTGCGGAAGGTCCTGTCTCAGCTCTGCATCGTTCATTCACAGTCTCCAAGTGAGCATGCCAGAAAATAACATGTGGATTGTGTACCTGCCTGACAGAAAAAGAATCCTTAGGGACTACTGCAGCATAAGATAATGATAATAATCAGAATCTATGATGTCCCAAGATTTTTTTGGTCTGCCTGTGTTACCCAGATTCACAGTGTTTTGCAAAATCTTGAAAGAAAATATTCAAGTACTTGTAAGACAATTTAATGAAGTATGAAAAACAGTAATTCAAGATGCCCATAGGAAAGATCTTACCATTTCACACAGAGTAACAAGCTGGCTAATCTGTCTGCATTTTTCCTTGAAGATAAAAGACCCGGTACATTCATCTCCCTGTTAAAACCATTACTAAAACTTGAAACCATTACTAAAACTTCTGGTAACTTATCTAAAAGAAGATGGCTCACAGTCTTTGCCATAACTGTCATTACTCATTAATGTCTACACACTACTCCAAGGACTTTGATACTTTTCTTTCTATTGAACTCATTTAAAAACCTTAAATAGTTTCTTGAGATCAGCTAAATGTCCTTTCTATAGCAACTGCTTTTCTTTATTAAAATTCACTCCCATCTTGTCTCATCTTGTGTCTGAATTAGAGCCCACCTTTTTATGCATCACTGTGATCTAGATTTTCCATTCCATAGTTTTGCTTTTATTTTTTGTAAAATACCTTCCTTTAGCAGCACCCCAGTTTCCCTTTTGATTAATTTCCTTGCTCTTTCCTGCAGGTAACTTTGTTTTAATTTTTTTTTTTCTTTTTTCCCCTCTTATCAACTAAGCCTCTTTCTCTCTGAAGGATCAGAGACGCTGCCTTGCTCTGTGTGGGCAGTTCTACCTGACATTAATGGGAATCCCATGTGCAGGTCTCAGAGTCAGAGACACTCCAGAGGATCAAAACTCTTAGCCACTTGCCAAATGTTGTACCTAAATTAAAGACTTACTGAAGGGTAAACAAACAGAAGAGAGTTAACTTGGTTAAAATAATAAGACAAATAAAATATACACTTATCCCCATGTACTTATCCGAGAAGAAGAAAGCATGATTAAAGGCAAAATTAGCATTCCTGAACTTGAAACAGCTCCCTCTTCATTAGGGCAAAAATTGTTCTTTCTTTCTGCCTAATATATAGTAAAAATTGTCATAGACTAAGAAACTTGTACTTAAATCTCAGTGATCTTTAAATTTAAATCAGCATCGAAAATTTCCACTACCCAGGACGAAGTGAGCCTTTGGCAGGGCCCTTGAATAGTAAAGGCATGACAGAAGTAGGCAGTCTGAGATGTGACATGGCTCTGAGAAGCATCCCTTGAAGCCATTTTCAGTCCAATAAGGAAGGTTTCCTCTCCTGGTTCACCTCTGGCTCTACTGTTCAGGCATTTTGGAGTCCACATGGGATTCAACTAGGGCAGTGTGGAAAAAAGTCCAGTGGAGGAGTATGGCAACATGCGTAAAGATAGAGGAAGAGCTACAAAAATCCTCCAGTGAACTCCAGTGTAGCCAGGAAATTACAGAAGCTCTGGGTACACTGCAAACCAGTAGACTCAGATACCATGGCAGTGACATGCTGGAAGTACCTGGAGGGGAGAGGAAGGGTGCCTAGGGCAGCAAAAGGTGGAAGGCTTTATTTAAATCCTTTATTCCTGGTCTATGAAAGAAGGCAAATTGGAAAGCTGGTAATTTAGGTTATTGATTAGGTAAAGAATCAGATGTTTATTTTGGACATCCATTTAATGAAGGCAGCAGGTGATACACCAGAACCCTCGCAACAATCTTTCCTTATTAAAAAATGGATTGACAGAAAAAAATAAATCAAAAGATTCTCTGTAAATCCAAGCATCACATCTCACAGAGCTATACTTCACAAAATATTCTGCATCTTATTAGTGTTTATATGAAGAAGAGGAATGAAACTTTCCACTTTTATTGTGCTTTCCTAATAGCACGCAAAATAATCAAAATACACAAAGACATGCTGTCATTTTAGTGCCTTAAAAGCATCATTTAATGCATACATTTCCTTGCTACCTCCTTACTTCACAGAGTGCCAGTACAAGGAGTCTCTGTTGTGTCTGATTTCAGAGATAGCTTCAAGCTTCTTTTTCAGAGAATTATATTATTTTGGACTGTTAGTATTATTGTCAGCATAAAGCCTTATAATAGAGGCTGCTTAACCACCTATTTCAACAGATACAAGGATACTATAAATCAGACGACAAGATGTGAAACAGATTGAAACTTGAGATTGAAACTCAGCACTTGATCCTACCATTTCTCGTACTTGGCAAGGCATATATTCTGTCTGTTCCTCTACAGTAGAAAATTGGAAAGATGTTGAACAATGTGAAGCCATTTAGCTTGATCCGAACACTTTAGAAACAGAGTGGGGCCAAAGTAACTGAACTCCGACCATGAAACAAGAAAGCATTGATATACTTTCAGGTAATGGAAAAGTTGGAAACAGTGGCTTGTAGATATGTTCTTATTGAAATGTTCTTTGGATTTTTTGATAGGCATGTGAATTAAGAAATGCCTTTCAAATCTCATTAAAATTATTATAATCCCAATTTTATTTTATTCCACTTCTACATCTCTAATTACTTTGCACAGATTCTTTAAACAGGTGAGCACAGAAACTAAACCTGAATGAGAAGCTACCTGCTTCATAGTAATTCTGTTGTACCCTTTCTCTTTCTTTTCTAAGCAATGACACTGTGCTTTGCGAGGAAGAGGGCAAGCTTTTTTTAGCATTACAGCATTGTGAACACTATCACATTCAGATTTCTTTGAATTACGTCCGTCTCTTTTTCTTTTCTGCTTTTATATGCAAACTGCTTCCTTCCAAAGAATTACATATAGGGGCAAACATGAAATGAGATTTTTAGTCCTTCTTACATTTAGTTTCAATCTAGAGGTGGAAAAGTAACATGAAACGTAATGTTTCAGTAACAGCACCAAAAGGACTGATGACCTATCTTTTAATTTTCTAATCCTTTATTCTTTTGTATACTGAAATGTCTTCATATATGTAATTTTCTTGTCTTTTACACAAGAATCACCAGTCAACCATTTGACATCAGTAAGTTATTCAGATCCTAAACTAATCAAATTCTGTTTGCACCAAAGGAAAAAATTCCTTCACTTACTTCAGCAGAAGAATTCACGTCACCCTTCCCAACAAGAATTGGTGGCCATGCTTAGTGGGAAATGTAGGGTCCACATCAGCACCAGCCCCCCCCCCCAAAAAAAAAAAAAAAAGAGGTTGGTGCTTATGTACAATGTCTGCTGGAGCTTTCTGAATGTAGATGGGCAGGCAGCTAGAATGAAGGATACTATCCGCAGACTCAATCCTGCAAATGCTTACGTGTGAACTCCACAACACTTTACACAGAACCAAAGGCACCTGCGTTTATGATTACTGGAGAAATCCAGCGTTTCTATACTGATCAAAACACCAGCAGTTGTAATAAACAGCTAATGAGTCTGTTAAGTCCTGTTCTGCTCTTCATACAGAACATTCCTGCAACAGGAGACAGGAGCTCAGTCCTACTGTGAAACATCTAAGTCAGGAAATGTGTGATGTTAGGTAAGGAACAGTAAATTAATTACACTAGATGCTTTTGGTATGCAAGCAGAGGATATTGGTATAAGTGTTTGCTCACAGCAGGTAAGCAGTGGGCTGTTGGCTTGATGCAGAAATTAGTAACGGATACTGTATATCCTTTCCTTTGCTGGAGATCAAACTACGTGTTAAAGATTCTTTAAAAGTTCATTGGTTTGCCTTTATTTGGACTGCCTATATGCATTTTAGGACCTGGCTGTACCCTCACATTCATTAATGCAAAAAAAGAGTTAACTGCAAAATGTCAAACCCACAACAGGAATAAAAAGAAACGCTTTGAAGTGAAGAGCAAGGATTCATTCTTTTCTGGAGCAGTAGAGGGTCTTAGACAAAAAAGAATCACAGAGTGAAGTTGAGATGAAATTGTAGAGGGGTTTCTAAAGGAGCACACTTCTGAGAGTGCATGTTGCCCAGCGAATTTGAGGTACTGGACAGAGATTGAGGAAGGGCTGAGAACAGAAGAAGTTCCTCCCTATTACACGAATCCTTCTTCGAATGAATGGGTGTAGCAGAAAAGATCACAGAAAATTTCTAATCATGTTCTGCCATCTGGGAAGAGAAATCCTTCCACCACATCTAAAACCAATGCCTGTGCCATACGCTGCCAACAAAGACTGAGGCCTTAATGTAAACGGAAAGTATTAAGTGTTTCTGTTCAAAGGCAATATTGCTCCTCCTGAGCATATTCTGCTTCTTCCACTTTTTCATATTTTTCAGTTAGAAGGACTGAGTTGAAGTCTGAGTCCTTCAGAGCCTAATAGAAGTTTTATCCACCTTCAAGCTAGAGAAGACACAATTACTGGGAGCATAAGATCACAACCAATTATAGTTTGATCATTGATGCTGCAACTGTGATGGGAAATTTTGCCCAAATATACAGTCACAGTGTAAAAGACTTCTGAAACCATTCAATTCTGTGCAAAATAGAGGTGCAAGTTTATAGAGGCATTGGAAAGCTGGGGAAGGTGATAGGAAAAGGAGCTAGCTAGGGAGTTTCTTTAGGACTCTGCAGTATATTATTTGCATGATTTTATTCTGGTGCAAACCCAGCAAAATATAGGATTGACCCCGAATGAAATAAGTCTCCGCTGCAAATTCAGTGTAAAGTTTATTTTTGAAAGATGCAGCTTTTACCTGCAGAGAATTTTTAGCCCTGTTTCCTGTGAGCTCCTTTATGGCTAAATCTCTCCCAAAGATTGAATATTCCTTTCAAAAGAAGGGAACAGGCAATTTTGTTGATGTTTAGACCAAATTTCAACTTCTCTTGGTATAGATGCTTGAGTATCCTAAAGGAGGAAGAAAGACTTTTTTCACCTCTTTACTAAACAACCAAAGCCCTCTAATGGCAAAATGAATTTTGACATACTTGTCTGTTTTAACTCTTCTGAGTCTAACTGATGCAGAGTGTGCGTATCTAAAGTAATGTTTATCGTCAGCATACACAGATTGATTCAAGAGATAGTGCTAAATTACTTGTGACATTTTCCATTGACTTTCCAAAACTATACTTTTTGACACACAAGCCGAGAATCCCACTGATGTCTTTAGGAATTGTCTCAGTCCGACCATTCCCATCTTCTGCAAGACATTTGAGCTGCACATAAGCTTATCAGCACAATGGTCACAGCAACAAGCATGCTATCTTCTCATTCATTATATGCCTAATTATATCCACTGGCCACATTCATTTCAATAACTGGCCCAATAAATGACCATTTCCGCTATTAGAAAACCCTTACTAATATTTTACAAAGCTAAAAACCAAAAAGTCTGAGTTACCACTGTGTTATTCACCTAGTTTAATAAGTGTCAAAGATGCACATTGGTTTGGGCACTCACCACTCAAAGGAAACAATTTGTTGATTTTACCTTTAGTCAGGTAGTAGATCTCATGGGTATTTCAACATTACTCGTAAGGCCAAAAGATGAAGATTTTTTATTTTTAAAGGGGTTCTATATTATTGAATTTAAGAAAATAAAACAAAAATTGGGAAAATAATGATTTTTCCTCAAGAGCAATTAAATAGTGAACTATACCTTCTATACCAAACTAGAAGGAAAACCTAGACATTAAACAGTTAAAGTATCTTTCAGGAACCACATCCAAACAAGGTTTTAAGCATGTATTAAATGTTAGACATCTAAGTATTGATCTTAAATTAAACCGGTGTGATACAGGAAGAGATCGTGGGCTCACCATTACTTGGAGATAAATTAGAACACTTACTAAAGATAAAGTGCATAATCCATCTCCTGGAGAAAATCCTGCAGCTTGTTTACAAAGGACCACAGGAAACAGTTGGAATTACATGATTATGCTGATCAGTTAGAGCTGAAATACCTAACGAAAGATGTGTCAGACTCTGAGAGATTAGCAAGGCAGATACCAGACCTATACAGAAATACAAGAATACCCCAGTAAAAAAAGAACGGGAGAAAAACCCATGAGAACTGAAATTCTCCAGAAATGTGGAAGACAGCTATAGAAGGCTTAAATAATGTAGCTTTTGGAATCAGCAAGAAGCGGTGCCAGCAAAAAGAAAGATAGTCAGAGGATTTTCTCTTTTTTCCTTTCTTTTCCCTGACAATAGCTTATTCTCAAATACTTGATGTTTTTTAATAGTTTTCTTTTAAGTTGGGCAAGAGACTATCCATGAACTGTATTACAGAAATTTGAGGGATAGTGCTTGAAAATGAAATATAAGGGATATAAAGAAGGTAAACCACAGAAAAGCTTGTATAAAACCAGACTTTTTTGCTATTTAAAAAAATGGTCTATCATAAACAACATATCTGCCACCAACCTTCCTACCCTTCCTTCCCCTCTCTCCCCAATACAGAGGTTACTTTTTCAGTTACAAATTAGTGGGTTCCAATTTATGCCTTTTTAGGCCTTGAATTCAAACATCTGAGAAATCTAGACAAACATTCTCACATCGCTTGGTAAAATTCAAGAGTATTCATCAACATAATTAAAAAACAAAAGACAAAAATCAACAGCAAAGCCTGCCTTGTCCCAGAGTGTGATTGCATGAGCTAGTGTCACGGATGAGACTCAAGAAAGCAGGTCAGGTCATGTATACCAGAAAGATAGAACAGTGTATTTATTTCCAATAATTAGATGTAAGTCCAATTAGACATAAGACTGCATGACCCCATATCCAGAATCCAAAAATTGGTGGAAATCAGCATCCAAGCAATAAAATATTTTTTGGAATCCGGGTTGTCATCTGTTGACATTGCGTATGGCAGGAAATTAAAACCAGAAATCCCTCTAGTGTAGGTACGAGTGCTCTAGATGGGGCAAAGGAAAGTTAGTCATGAGGCTGTGGCTCCACGGTTCTGCCTGTGCCTTCAGTCGCATCAATTTGCATTGCAATCATTTTCCCCCAACAGTAAATTCAAACAATGAATTACGAAAAAGCACCTTATTAGAGAGTGTTTTTAATCTACCATCTTGCTCCCTGATGGAACTCTAGAGTGGCTGACCTGTATGGCAGGTCTTCTTTCTTTTAGAAAAACAAAACAACACTTTTCAGTGCCTTTGAAGAAGCGCCAATGTTTCCTCCGAGTTGGCATGGCCTGAAGTGATAGAGAAATCTTAGAGGACTTCAGTGAATACTAAGTTGGAGGAGAAAGTGCCTAAAAATACTGCAGCTTGACAAAAGAATACTTTTTCTTTAGTTAGAAAAATGTCCTTAAAGTAGAACATATCTCAGCATGTAGCAAGGTAAAGATATGCATTGCTGAATAGCTTGACCATACATTCAGGGAACAAAAGAGTTACAGAGCTGCATTACCTTATGTAACAGTGAGTCCTTCGTCAGGGCACGGCGGTACCGATTCAGGATGTCTGCGAATAAAGTCTGAGGAACCCAAAGAAGTGATGGCTGAAAAATTCATTAAAACTAAAGAAATTTTCACATAGCGAAATAAAAGGAAATGTTCAACTTCAGAGTGATGTGGATGCTAATCAGAACAGAGAAGAACATCTGTTAACTACAGAAGCAACTTTTTTTTTTAATCTTCTCACAGAGAAATTATTTGTCATCCTAGCATTATGTCTGTCTATAAGAAACCATGATGGGAAAAATATAAGTGATATTTTTCACGTAATAGAATAACTAGAAAAAGAATTCTAATCAATTCAGACCAACCGTAATATTAGACCATGTGTAGCACATGTCTTCTTAATGGAATAAAAGAAAAAAAAAGAAAAACCACCAGAATTTGATTTAACAGAATAAGTTTGGGTAATCTAAACTAAGTTAGATGGCAATGTAGGCAGCCACTGATAAAGGACACAGAAGGATGAATGATGAAATTACAGGAAACTTTCCAACGTGTATTAGCAGCAACAATGGGGTGTGTGATAAGCTACATTTTGTTATGCTTCATAAATGCAGCATCTCAACAATTTGCTCCAAATAATGTGTTGAATTTTGGAGAAACCCACAGCGTCTACTGAACTTTCAGGAAATGGCATAAAATTAAATATTGAGTTCTGCTGAAATTTGCTGTTTCCAAATGTGAATTGCTCTTTTACTTTCTGATAATTAAATTTATCATTTTAACCCTGAATCCATATGACCAGGCAATTTTTTCACACGTAAGCAGATGGCATTTTAGTTGCGAATAAATGTGGCTTCTCTTCAGGCCATTTTATTTGTAAATACAAAAGGAGGCAGAAGAAAATTCTTCTCCAGAGTTTAGGTCATTTTTATCTTGAGTTTGGACAGGGAGAAAGACAGAAAAAAAAATAAATATTGGTATCTGGTTTTGCACACTGGTAGAGGATCACACGGGCCATCCAAGTCCCATATTGCAATTCTGAAAAGCCCCACTGTACTGCTGCATACGGCTGGAGATATGCTGACTCCACTTTCAAACCTCAAACATTCAAGCCCTTGTAAGGTGGCTCGTGCCACTGCCAGGAGCTGCTGCATCCTCCAGGTCCTGCAATGGCACCTTGTGATGCCTCGTGTCTACAAAGCCTGATGCTCACCACTGCTTCTTTTGTAACATGGATCAAGGGGATGTCTTAGCCCCCGCGTAAGACCAGCTGAAGGAAGGAACTTGAATTTCTATATCTCCTTTTCACAGCCTCTTCATCTCTTTCTGTTCCACGTTTTCTCTTAACAGTTTATATGTACTTTGATTTAAATCCATTAAAAGTATTCAACCCCTAAATCCAAGTTCTATTCAGGCTTTATGTAAACATTAAGCTAGGCTAATCAGAGCCACTGACAATAAAAGGTTACCCACTTTATTTTATTGCAATATATTATAAATAGATATAATATAAATGTATTTGATGTAAATATGGATGCACACACACCTCTAACTATGAACGTAGATAAACTTAAATTGTCAGATACCACTTTAAAAATTCTTCCTGTTTTTGCAAAAAGTTTGAGAAAACACCGCAACTAGGTTTCCTCTTACTTTTAGATGTTTTTATCCTGTTGGAGCTTTTTTCTGCAATGTAGTTATATTATTTCTCAGATAATAGGATATGTAGCATCTATCTTTCCCACTCCTACTGAAATATAAGCTATACAAAACCATCTATCTTCTTCGTGAAAACAACAGTGCCGCTGTTTTATTTGTTTTTTAAAATTCATTTCATCTCTCAATTTTAATTTGTCTGTGAAAGAAAGCTACCAAGGAAAAATACAGTATTCAGATAGATGAGGACAATTTTATACTGCACATTTACACAGATGTCATTTTTCATCAGTTAATTGGAGACAGTTATGCCTCAGTGTTAAGATGGGTTCATATTGATGGTAAAAATAATGACAGCGTAACAAAAATGTATGACAAACTGCATTATGTACCAATTAGCAAGTCTTACTCTGCTACTATTATGAGGGAAATGAAAGACAGATCCAGATAGAAATGATCCACTTTGTTTTGGGTAAGTTGTAAAGATGCCTTTTCTCCCCTCTGAAGCAGTAACTTAGCCCTAGAAATGCCTGTAATGAGGCCTCGCAGGGACCACTTTCTTCATAAGTCTTATTATCGTGCTTCCGTGGGCCCCGGACATCCTCTGCTCTCTTTACCTTCGGAGACCTAGTTACGCTGTACGGGAGACGGAGAGCAGAGCGTCTACTGCAGGGACTTTTTGCCCGACACTTCATCACTAATGAAATCAGGATTTATAAGAGCGGCAGTCTCTGTCCATCTTAAATCTTGGGCTAAACAAATTGGGAAGGTAAAGTATAGCTACCGACGGGTTGAGAAAGCGCCGCTGAGAATGAGAGTGATAAACAGTCTGGTTCAGTGTGGGCAGTAACTTATAAAATCAACTGAGGAGAAAGTAAGACGTTTCTGTACAAAGAGAGCCATCAGTCTCTTCCTCCAAAAATACCTACTTTGTGCATGGCTTTTTTTTGTTTCAGCTTAAAGAGCCGATAAACATAGAATTGGAGGCAACGGAACAAATCTCAGCAAGGCAGCTGAGTGGGTGTTCAGGGTTATAAATGAAACTGAAAAGCTCATATTTATATCACGTCACCGAAGTGAATCACAAAATCACTGTCTGGACTTGATTGCTTTAGTAATCAACAATGTAGTTCTCAAAATACCCAGACACATACACAAATCTGTTCTGAAAAATAACCATGATCAGAATTGCATAGGCTGATTTCAGCTGAAGGAGATCTAATCCGTGAATTCCTTGATGATGCTCTATGTCTTTTGGGAGAAAGCAATTTCAAGCAGCATTGAAAACAGAACTAAATGGGTACAGCAATACAGCAAACACACTTTTCCTCAAGTAATTTACAGTAAGCAACAGAGTTAACAGGAAGGCAGTGAAGCAAGTTCTCATCCCTGCTCCCAATTAAATCAATAATTTCTACTCTTTTATCAAGGATGAAGGATCGTAACCACTCTGGTTGTTGAATGATAAATAGAATATTGACTGAGGGACACTGAACAATGAATCTAACCAAGGCTGTAAGGATATCTGGAAACAGGCTGTTTAAAGTAAGCAGAGAAGCATTTTATCATTGGGCTTCATAGCTCATTTGCATTTCCTTTGCTTGCTTTGGTTGGTGCTAGATATCGACAGGGCAAGCGCCGGTATTTATGCTCACTGACTCTGCTTCCACTTCAGTCACCTGATCCCTCCTTCATCCTGCAGGTAAAGGTCTCCTCTATTTTCTTTATAGCTTTATGATCTGGATGATGAAGTGTGCAATTACTTAGAGATGCATTGGGACATCATGATATAACACAGATCAAAAAAAGTTTTCCAAGAAAAATTTGGGGAAAAAAAAGCCAAGATCATTTATATAACTATGCAGGGATCCTCCAGTTTTTCACTGCGAAGTGGAAGTGGCTTAAAAGCCAGGAAAGCAAGACAGGAAAAAAAGGAAAATGGAATGTACTTCTCCGCAAGTAGAAAAAGGCCATTTTTTCTCAACTGAAACAGTTTTAAACAAAAAGTTTTTCCATATTCTAATGTAACGTCTGATTTTAAACATGCTTTTTCTTGGGACCTGCAAAGATTGGGCTAACTTGTGAGTGTAAGTAAATTTATTCAGATTATTCATGTGCCTAAAGGCTGCAGAATGTGCAGAATGGTCCAGTATAAACTTGTCAATGTTTTCTGTATGAAAAAACAACCACACCTTAGTCTTTTGTTTTTTCTATCCTTTGTGTCCTGCTTTCCTAGCTGATACAGGTATGTTAAAGAATACTTAACATCTTTCCTTAAAAGAACCTTTATCACCAGACTGGAAAAACACGTGAGGGTTTCTTTTCCTTTTTGTAATGAAAGCAACCGCAGTGAGCAAGAACTCAGCTCCTGAATGCTTTTAAGTTCATACTCAAAAAAAAAAAAAAAAAAAAAAAAAAAAAAAAAAAAAAAAAAAAAAAAAAAAAAAAAAAAAAAAGACTTGCTATTAAATTGGTGTCTTAGAATATCATGATAAGAAAATTTATTTCACTATTCTTCCTTTTTATTGTGTGCTGTCGCTGTAAATGCGGTTGAGATGGCTCATGTGTTTATGCAGCCATCTGGCTTCTGTTCCTCTCTGTTAACTTAGATTTTACCTGTATTGGCCTCCTGATTCCTACCCTGATGTGATCCTCATCTGTGCTGTCCTGGGCAGGGAGGAACAAAGAGGGAAAATGAAAGTCTTCTAGAGGACTAACAGAGTCCCAGCTTTTCCACTCTTGCTCCTGCAAACGGCTCTCCTTCTACTGGCGTTTGCATGGCAAGAGATTTTCAGTCTACCGTTTGGGATGCTCTGCCCTGAAGCTGAGGCTTGGACCAGCTTTGCAGGGCTCTCACTTGCCACCACTGCAGTCTTTATTGTTGTGGGAAGCTGAAGAAGGTAGTAAAGGGGAGATCTCTACCTACTCCTTCTTCCTCACTTACTTGAGTGTATCGGAAATAGAGAAATCCGTACTCCGCATCCTGA
Organism: Burhinus bistriatus; assembly: GCA_013397275.1. Taxonomy (NCBI): domain Eukaryota; kingdom Metazoa; phylum Chordata; class Aves; order Charadriiformes; family Burhinidae; genus Burhinus; species Burhinus bistriatus. Next base: position 1,657,104 of record VYXH01006725.1, on the reverse strand, counting down.
GCTAGTGAGCTGGGGGGTGGGAAGGGCAGTATCTTCCTCACCTGGTATAGAAAAGGGGGAAAAGCAGCAGGTTGCCCCCATTTCAAGGTGTCCCTTTAGGAAAGGCACCCTGGTGCTTCCACTTGCCAGGAGAAAAATCTAACCCTCGGCAATTTATTTTAAAAACTACTTACTGGAGTACTGCAGCTGAGCAGCTCAAGCAGCACGCTGGCAGGAGCACTCACTGGAGTCTTTTGTCTCTCCCCGAATGGCTGAAATTCATTACGGAGAGGCCATAAATTGGTAGAAATCCCCACGCTGAGGTGCCTCAGAAACATCTCAGGCCATGCACAGCCTCGACCGCAACTCTCCGCGCTGAAAAGCTTTTTTGGCGCTGGTGGCACTGATGGACGGTTAACGTGTGAGGGCCGAGCAGCTGCAAAAGGCACCTTTTAATGGAAACTGGATTAATAGACTCGGCGGGTTAGCTGCGAGGCCTGGATTAACTGACTAATTATCAGCCTGACGGTGAGATGGGGACTGTCAGGGGAGTAGGAGACAGCTTTCCTTTGATGGGGTAATACCGCATTCAAGGTCCAGGGAGAAAACGGAGGCGGGGGAGAAGCAGCCACCTCCGTGCCCCTCGTGCTGCTCCACTGCCCCTGCCCGTCAGAGCTGGGCTCTCTGCTGCTGTCTCATCCCTGGCGATTTGATTAGAAAACCGTCCGTTACTGCTCCTATTAAGTACAGCTTAACATGTAGGGCTTTATGGAAGATCTCCAGACTGTATTTAATGGAAATCAGTTTGCGGTGAGGGATAGCAAACTTTTTGTGTAGTCACTGAGGGATGCAAAGGGTCCGCCTGTCCCCAGAGCGTCGGGGCAGCGGCTTGGCTCCAGCAGCCCAAGGAGCCCCTGGGGGTGAAAACCATGGTGTTGGAGAAGCTTCCCCACAGAGCTTAAAGTGGGATGGGTGTTCACCCCCGTCCCAGCTATTCAATTCCATTAAAAAAATAATTAAAAAAAAATTAAACCAACCATGTAGGTGCATTTCAGATCAGTTTCCTGCTCTCACTGCCACAAAATGACACACGGCGCCTTTCTTTCTGCATCAGGTTCAGCTCAACCTTCCAAACTGGGATCATTTCCACTTTCCAAACAGGAGAACAGCCATAGACAATTCTTTTTTGCCAATGCTCTCCTCTCTTTTTATGACAGAAATTAACTACATTAGAAATTCTTCTTGCCTGGATTTGGGTTTGATCCCACAATACTTTCTAAAAAACCATGCCAATAGTTCTGTTGTTATCTACATGCACATCCTGTTTAGGTGCCCAATATTACTGTGCAAACAAACAGTATCCTAAAAGATAGCTCTCTTCTCATACAAAGCTATATCCCTCTTCTATTCCTGTTTGCAGAGCTGCACATCAGTTTATAGTTTGGAAGTTATGTAAGTTAATTTATCTTAACTTTGTATTTTTTCCATTTTCTTTCTTGCTCTCCAGAAAAGAAAAAAATATTGAATTTCCTATCAAAAGGCTTTTCCTATCTCAAATTGATTTTAGTGAAATGGGGTCTTTGTGCGAGTTCTGTGCTTGTGTAATCCTTGCTAAATGTCTTTACAGGTTGGTGAGCTAAATCTCATGACCCAGATCCTGAGCTTCTTAATTCTGTCTTCATTCGGGCAAACACCATTGGTATCAAAGAGAGTTTGCCTGAGTAAAGGACCTTGGGGTTTATCCCAGAAGAGTAAATAGTGCTTAAGCTTCAGAGTAAGTGCTGAACTCTTTAACATTTTGTTTGCTGATATTGATTTCTTTGTACCCAAAGAAATTTTTCTGCTCTGCATTAGGGAGTGAATCATTGCTTAAATAACGCTCTAGTGGAACTACACAACCAGAGTTTCTACCAAGTATACAGTTATCCCTGCGATAGTGATAAAAAAGTTTTGCATACTCCTTTGTGCTGTACGGTAGTAGCAACACAATACCGTATTGGAGGATTAGGCCTACAATATATCACATTCCACCTTCTATATACTCTTGAACAACTGCAGTCATCTTTCATTAATTTTGTTTCCTTCTTCAAAGTGCATTCATACTTAACCTGCAAAACTTGATCTTTCTAATAGTAAATAAAATCATGGAAACTCCCGTCTCCTCTTTAACATGCCACTTTCACACTGATTTTAATTGCGTTACTGAGTTTGCAGCAATGGAAGAAGAAATGGCAGTTCTGCAGAAGCCAGAAACTTTATGAGCAGCATATGTACAAAAATAATATGGAACGGTCCAATCATCCCATCTCAAAATATTTTCACTTCAGGGAAAAAAAAAAGAAAAAAAAAAGAACTTCAGTATTTTTTCATAATATAGGTTGTGCTCTGCATTCATCTCTAAATTCTATCTCTCTCCCTAGAGCTCTTTCATGGATATAAAGATATTTTTTCTGCCTGGCTTTGATAATTTTTAAATCAGAATTTGTTCTGTCATTTGAAATGGGCTGACTCTTTCTCTACCTGTTGGAAGAAGCAGACTTTCACACAACCAATTTGTTGCTCTTGTTGCTAACAGAAGGGACCACAGTCTAGATTACCAAATTAAACACAGCCTTGCAGATGTTGAAACATCTGAGGCGTTGGGCAGCAATGCATTCCCACTGTCTCCTCCTCTTCCCCTCTGTTGTCAATGAAGGCCTCCAATTCTCCACCCTTCAAAATTAGAGACAAATACAAATAACAGCTGCTGCTTCTGGTGCTCTGAATAATTCATAGCAGCTCAGTTTAAGTTTTGCAATGTTATTTGCATCCTGTAACAGATAGAGAAGGACAGTTCCACTAGAGAATTCCTTGATTTTTGAGATATGCAATAGAAAGACATTTTTGGAAAATAAGTATCCTTAATTTTTTTTTTTTTTTTTTTTTTTTCTTACAGGCACCCTCTGAACTCATGCTAAGATATATAGTCAGGAAACATTCCCTGAAAACAGTTCAGCTAACAGAAGATTTGTAATGCATATTTTAAAACACTAAAAAACCTGAGCAAACTGATTTACTGCTTATTTGAAAGTCCCTAGATTGAAAGCCTGGGGATGGTGACCTTGCACTTCACCAGGGGGCTGGGACAGCCTGTCTGGGCTGTGATTTCTCTATCCAATTTTGGAGCTGATGAAAAAAGCATCAAAATTACAGACAGCTGAAAATTTTTCAATTAACTATTTTTAGCTAACATGATAGTGTATGAAAACTGAAACTGTTCATAAAACTATGACAGTTTTGACAAATCCTCCATGTTTCAATATTGTCAGACTGAAAATAATGTGATTCTAGTAAAAAGGATTTTCCAAATTTTTTAAAAGTAGGTTAAAAAAAGGGAAAAGCTAAAATACAATGCATTGAAATTGTTCTTAACTTCTCAAACATATTGAGTCTTGAATTTTCATATTGATCCTGAATGACGTTTCTTTTTTTCCTCTGAGAGTGCAAAAAATTCTCATGTAATGGCAAACCAATTCTCTGTAGTGATATAAATGCTGAAAATACTAACATAATGAGATACCTCCAGAAATATACAGGAGCTGATAAAATTGGAATAAGTAACATTAGTGGCATGGAAACTGCTTGTTCTTGCAAACTGCTATCCCTAGGGAAGGCCTACAGAAAAAGATGGGTGTGGTTACTCTAATAAATTATTTGAATGACAGTTGAAAGGAGGCATATAATTATTTTTTTTTAGATGGAAGTGATCTCCGTTCTAAATACCATGTACCGAAAAAACGATCTAACCAGCTTCAAGTCACTCTTAATTTTTCTCTCAGGCGCCATGTTCAAATTGAGAAATATTATAAAGCAAATGCTAGTCCCTGATAAGCACGTGTTACAGAGATGGAAGTTATTCACAGAATGGATTTGGAGGTCTTTTACCCAAGGCATCCCTTTGTTAGCTGCAGAAATAAACTCACAGATATGAAAACAAGAAATACTCACTAAGCACCAGTGGGATGTTTCATCCAGCCTGACTCTTTTTCCAAAGATGCTTGCAGATGCCAGCCCTCAGCCGCCCTGCTCCCACCTCCCCTTCCCACCACACCGCTCCAGGTGGTGGACCTTGCAGGATGAACCGAGCCAAGGCCCTCACCCCTTGCCATTTTCCCTGACTGCTCACTCTTGTTTCCTCAGCTGTTTTCTCTGGAACCACCACAAACGATCCCCTAGTTGCATTCACAAATCATTTTTGAGGAAAATCTAGACTACACCAGTTAACTAATGAATGAGTAAGACTGTACCAGTATCCACGTGCATCACAGAGACATTTGGTGCTAGCCTACTAATGGAGACACCTCGTGCAGGTTGTCCTGCACAGTGTTTCTTCTGCAAACAGTACAAGCCGCCTCAAGAAAAGGCGATAGGAACAATTTTGATCAAGCTTTTTATCTATTTGCTTTCAATTGATATTTGCTGTGTCCCACTGCGGAAGCCTTCATGCTCATACTTTAGTGTATGACCTTGGGTGTATGCTGCTGAAAGGCTAGCTTCTAAGGCAAGCAGACCTAGCTCTACCAAGTAATAAAATGCTGTTTTCATATTTTCTGCTTTTCAGGGCAGAATGGTCTTTAAACTCAACATGTTGCTAAATATAGGGCAACATCTAACTAGGTGAGTTCCCTGACCGGTTCACCCCCCAAAATTCAATTCTGTAGATCCCAGCGTGGTGTCCCACAAGAGGTACAGGGTGTCCAGCCAGCAAAGAGCCTCAAGGACTGGGTCCACACCACCCTGCAGGGCCATTTCGGGCCACGACTGGCACTGGACATTTGCTCTTGCTGGCAGCTCACAGCCTTGGCAGAAAGAGAGAGAACATTCAGACATGGGAAACTTCATGGATCACTGCAGAGGAAGGTCCAGATTGTCTCTTCAGACTGATACCAATTAGTGCAGTGACAGGGAGATGAGTACAACACTTAGCAATTCTCTCCAGGAGTACAAGGAGGGACACCCCAGATGTAGCCCCATGAGTCCCACCTGCCAACAAGCGCTGTAATCTGGTCTGACCTGCACCAGTGCTCAGATAGCAAGGCTCAGACTTGGTAAACCAGAAGGATCTTTATGGTTTTCATGTGAGTGAAAGACGGCTCCAGGGAGTTTCCAGCCAGAAGTACTCCAGGGTATGGAGGAGCCATCAGAACAGATGATCACAAAGTGAGAGGAGATGGGAAAGATAAAGTGATTTTATGACATGCACCAAGAGCATCACATGTTGGCTTGCAACTGCATGCTGCTGCGTTCATCAAGACACACTGGGGACAAATCACCTGAGGAAACATGGCATTTCTCATCTTTGATGTTAGTATCAAAACATTACTTGCTCCAGTCCTGCTTGTCAGCAGAGCACTACCCTGACTTCAGAGCCACTATTTTATTACTTCTTTTTTTTTTTTAACCTGGCATCTGGTGTATCAGATAGAAACTGACTCCAGCATAAATAAAATTTCAAATTAAAAATAATGAGCTGCATGTGTGTAACTCATTTTGTTTTTTAGTTAATTGTCCTTAATTTATGCAGCTGAAGTGCCTTGCAGTTTTCTATGATTAAAGGCTACCGTGTTTAACTTGTCAGGGAATTCATTTGATATCGGTATAAAAGAGCTATAAAGCATGCCTATGATTGCTTTCTGAATAATATTAATGCCTTTCTCCTTAAATTGTTCAATAAAGAATGAAATATACCTGATCTGTAGATTCTATCACGACAGTTTTAGAGCTTTAACGTGAATGAAAAACTAATCATATTAGAATGTATTTTTCCTAAAATATATATATACACATATAAAACTATTGTGCTAATGGAGTTTATTCAGAGAACCACTGTTTTATTCAAAATGGAAGTCTGGGTCTTCAAAATTAGCAGAAAATCCAAGAAATAAATCTCAATCAAAACTAGTTAGTGTAAAATACAGTAGAAAGAAATCCAAAAGAGCAACTCATGCATAATTTTTCAGTGATTCCTCATTCACCAGCATAAATCCTTGATTCAGAAAATCATTTTAAGCAGACGCTTAACTTTAAGCATGTGCTTAGGCTCCTTTCTTGCCAGGAGATGTGTTTTGCTGAATCTATGAAGAGTTAACAAACCCCACACTGCAGTGTGCAAAGCTAACATAATCGAGGAAAGATTCAAATCAACATGTTCTATTTTTAGCTCAGGTCCCTAAACACAACTAATAAGTACCAATTACATCCCCAGGTCTTCTTTCTGTCCTCCTCCTTTTATAATCTCGGCTAATTACAACAAAATCTGACCACATTAATTTGTTCTATTAGTTACAACCAAGTATCTCTGAGCATCCTCAAAGTTATTATGGTCACACTAGTTCCGATGGACAGGTTAGTAAATGAGAGGTTCCCCCCCAGTACAGCCACAGTAAGAAGGTTTCCATCAGAGCTCAACTCTTATCGCACCCCAGAGCGTTGAATCAGGAAGCAGAAACCCACAGGAAATCAAACTTCTTTGACGCCAAGCACTCAGCGAACTACGTCTCTCCTTTGGCGTTTGGGATGGGTAGGGGAGAGGTAATACCTCTTCTTCTACTCTGTTGGTAAAAGGCGAGCACTTCCTAATTACAGCATGAAACAAAGCATGTGTAGAGGGTTGGCAAGGAAAGACGCTTTTGTATAATCAATGCGCTGTTAAGAGCCTGAAGGCAAAATGCTCTTCTTAAAACTACACAGATGATCTTGACACAGTCAGCTTTCCTGGTATGTGCAGAAGTCTATTGAGATCATTGAGATGTGCCAGGAAGAATGTTGATTAAGGGTGTATGGATGACAATAAAATTACCACGGATCAAATAACAATGAATCACCTCACCTGACAGTTTCGTTTGTTTAAAATAAATAAATAAAATTATATACTACTGTTGGGATAAAATACTCACAGATATCTCTTGTTTAAATCTATTTTCTGTTAACTCCAGGTTGGGATGATTCCAGACTCTATGTTCCAAAAAAAGAAAATGTCCAAAACAAACCTCATAAAAAAAGAAATTAAATTAATTGATTTTTCTGTTCAACTTCTACCAGTTCACAATCTCTTTTTTTTTTTTTTTCCTTTTAAGTAAATTTTCTATCCCAAGAGCTTTACTTTTCTGCAAAACGAGGAAACTTCACGTTTCTGCATTTCAAAGTAGCTCCTTCATCACTATGGTTCTGTTTTCAAATAAAAAAAAAAGATCGCAGTCTGAACTCAAGAGAAGTTGAATATGAGTTGATAAAGAAGAAAAATAATTGTGGGAAATTAATTTAAATCAATCCTTCAAGAAGAAGATGAGTGCAATGTATTGTATTAGCATGACTTTATATACATCTAAGGGACACGCCTAACGTGATGTGTTAGGATAGGTTAGACTAGCAAATTCTTCTCTAGTATTGATTATTGCTTTTGTTCTTCTATTATTTGTTAAAAAGGGGAAAAAAAACAAAAGCACAAAATTTGGTCTTATGTTTTATTACTCTAGAACAAAACTCTAGGTGTAATTGGTCCAGCCTGAATAAGAAGGGCAGCGTTAGTGTAAGTGTCCCATTGCTCCAGCATTAGGCTCATCATAAAAGCTTAAAATTTTGTTGCACATTCTTTTGTCGTTTCTGCTGTTAAATGATATTTTCTATTAGTCAACTTGTGCATACATTCTGCCAGAGTAGGGCAAGCTGAACTACTTCCCGCCCTATTTTCAGCAAAACCCTTTTGGGTACCATTAACACAACAGAAAACTCATTTTAAGGCAGATGAGGAATGATGAATTGAAATTATTTTCAGCTTTTAACAAGAGCTATCAGTAAAGCTTTTATATCTTGAAATATGTTTAGTTTATTTGAAAGAGTGAGATAAATTACACATAATGTCATATTTCTAACTCACCACTAAAAAAAAGTAATTTTCTTCCTCTTTCTCCTCCCACAAAATCATCTTTGTGCATAATTTAATGTGGAATCAGTATATAAGAGTAAAAGCCTTCAGCAGCTAAATATGCAACACACTCATACTCATGCACGCTATGTAGCATATGACATGACACATATGTGCTATTCATGCACTTCAGGGCTAAACTGCACAGTATTGTGGGGGAAAATACGTGATAAAAAATGGTCCTGAAGTTGCAGTCAGAATATGTAAAACAACTTGACAAGTTTCACGGATATTCTACATTTCTGTTGCTCAGACAGCCATTTTCTAAACTAATTGGAATAAGGCTCTTAATTTCATGCTTTGGGGAGTGGGAAAAACCCCACAGCCTGACCCTTACACTGTTCTTCTCTTTCACTGTTTAAAATTCATGGTTTGGTAATCTGCTTTTAACTGACACTCTGCTTATGAAAGGGCCTCTCTAAAATATTTTCTGACAATGAAATATGATGTGATTAACCTCTTGCTATACCTCCCCCCTCAAAGAATTTAGACAGCATATTGCAGGCTGGCAACATTCAGGGGTTTGGTGAAATAGCAGTATTATTGGAGCTTGTATCAATTATTCATTGCAGGGTCAAGGAGGCTGATTTGGGAAGATGCTGAATATTGCATCTTCTGTTTATCAGCATGGGAATGGATGGTGTTCAGGGCCTCAAGACCATGGCTGCAATTAGTAAATAGTCATGTCATAGTTCCCTGGGTCTGGTCAAGGAGTAATGTGTTTTGGGACGATGCGTGTCACAAAAAGGGAAAATTTGCATGAAAAGTATGAGTCTGAGATAATTCTCATGAGAAGGGTCAAGTACATATATAATTTATATATACGTACATGTACTATGGATCTACTGCATAATTTTCTTTACACCAATGTTGTCTTCATATCAAATGTCACTAGCCAAGGAAGGAGAGCAGAAAGTAATTAGCTCAGCTAAAGGACCAGTAGCTCCTCAGATTCAGGACCAAGAATCTGGCCCTTAGACCTATCTTGACTTTCTAGATTCAACAAGTGGAGGTGGCATCATGGCTGGAGGGACATCAGACACATCGGTCCAAGGTGAGACCCCTCAGGGTAGGTGGGTCCTTGGCTGGTCGTGGGGAAGCAGAAGGAGCAGGAGCTGCAGAGCAGTCCCCTGGTCAGCAGCTCCCTGGCTGTTCCTGGTTCACAGTAGTTTTGCACAAGACAAAGTCTAAAGTCTAGTCTGCCTGTTCCTGCTTTCTGTGTTAAGTTACCTCTGTCTAAAATGTTATTTGGGATAGTCCAATGTGCTTCACAGGACTAGTGTGCAGAGTGTAAAGCTCACAAGAGTCACAGTGTTACAGCCAATAGGCCCTGGCTGAGCTGGGAGAAATGCCAAAGAGAAAAACAAGGGGTCCATGGTTATAAAACCCATTCCTTTTCACAAGGAATATCTCCCTAAGCCTTTCCCTACAAAGTCTTTTTTTTTTTTTTTTTAATTCTTCTCTCTTCTCTTGGAGTGGTGAGAAGTGCCAGCTAGTTTACAGGGGTTTGTCACATCTACATCCGTGTAACTGGCTTGTCCGATAAGATCTTGTATCTGCCATCAGCCACTACTGACAACCACAGTGAGTGTTGGTTGGGCATGTTCTTAAATGACCCCACAGTGACAAACTCATTGCCTTTTGTTTCTTAGGTCTGTAAGGAAGAGCATGATCCCCCGCCTTGTCTCCGAGCAGATAAAATGACCCAAACTCCCTTAAAGTGCAGAAGTCAGATGAATGACTGAAATCATCATGTCATACAAACAATCTGAACATGACATTCTGGTGTGTGTTTGTGAGTCACCAATTAACCATCAGAGAAAGGAAGATGAATATTATTTCCCTTATTTGACAGACTGCATGCCTCACATCAGTGAGGACTGGCATTTTCTGAGGGGTTTCTGAAATTCATACATTAACTTCTATCCCCAGCTTCCCCTCGCCCCAAAGTACTCTGGTCAGCTATAAATAAGCTCTCATATTTCCATGTATAAAACCTCATTATTTTTCCTGCTGAAATGTCTCCTTTCTTTGTTTGCTTATTTTGCCTGTATAATACACTGATACAAAGACATACAAAATAAAATAATCAGCGTTTAGCTTCCACCAAATACAATACTGGAGGAGGAAAGAAAAGAAAATGGAATGTATTTCCTTTTCTTGATTTTAAATATAGAAAACGTTTGCTATGCATAAGTTTGAAATAGACAGCCTTCTTACACATTTAAAAAAATAAAGCCAAGTCATCTGTAGAACTGTGTTAACTCTGATAGCTAACCGCTTCAGTGAGAAAACTACTGTTTAAGTCATTTTCTTTCCTCATAAGAGAAGGAATGAACTCGCTCAAGTTTATATTAATGAAGAAAACAAGTTACTACACGAATCCTTTTCAAAATCCTGGTTGTGAAAAAGGTTGCTTTCATGCATGATCACAGCAAATATTAATGTCCTCATTTGCTAGTTAACCTGTTTCTTAGGAACACTTATTTATAATTGAAAAAAATGGGATAAAATCTAATTTAATAATGCCACCTGTTAAGGAAACAGAAGCAGCTATAGAGAGAGAAACCCCACTGGGTATAATTAAAGATTTATTGAGGGAGGTTCAGCTTTATCTAGTCACCGTTAAGCCACATGCAAGAAAACAACTGGAAAAATTCAGAACAAGTTAGGTTTGTGACCAGTGTAATATGTTAAGATATAACGAGCTTGAAAGGCCAAGTTCACAAAACTGAACAGAGAATTCAGGGAAGAGACTTTAAAACTCCTGCTCTTCTTGAGAAACACGTTATTCTGTGCATAGACCCATGAAAACCCAAAGGGCTACTTTCGCCTTGTACTCATCAATATGAAAGAGCCTATCAGAATATCGCCTGCGGCTATTCATTTCTTACGGTGCCGGTCTGGGGCTGCCTGTTCTTACTTTTTCTTTAGTAGGGGGGCAGGGAAGCTACGTTGTGCCCGCGAGGCAGATCTGCCCCTGGCGACACCAGGGCCCACACCAGAGCCTCTCCCCAGCACTCACCTTCCTCCCCACGTCAGTGAAGCTTGTGGGGAACCTCGCGCACCCTGCTTTGGCTCATGTGTCAGAAAGCACCTGGAGCTCATTGGTTTCATCCCATCTCAGGTTGGTCTCTCTATCAAAGACACTCTGCATCACGGCAGAGAAAAGCTTTTAAGATTAGGCATTTAGGCACAAAATTAGAAATAGGAGGCTACAAGTACATTCAATGTAAAAATCTTAATTCCAGGAAACGCTAAGCTAAAAAAATGCCTTTCTAGCTGTTTTGGCTCTTTAATCAGATTCCTTAATATGTGCATCAAATTATCAGAGTAAGGGATTCAGACTTCCCAACAAAAAAGTTCCAGTAATCTCTGCTCTGAAACTAAAGCCAGTCTCTGGGACCTGGCTGTTCTCCCACGAAGAGCTGGTGCTCAACGTGCTGCAGGTTCAATCGCTGTTTATTTCTGAGACTGAAATTCACAGCTCCCTCTTCTCAAAGAGGGCCCAACCACAAGCTTCCTGTGGGATGAAATCCTGCCCCAGAAGTTCTACTTAGATGTTTGTTTATACAAAACAGAAGGAAGGGACCACCCCATACTGGGACATGTCAGGTTATAAAAGCATACTTTTCTTCAGCTCATTCAGTGTTTTATACAAGCAGGCCTAACTACTGCAGAAGTTTGATGGAGACCCCCAGGAAAATATCATGCAGCTTTACTGACAGTTTATTGAACATATAGACAGGAGACCCAGTTTAAACCTTCTCTCACCTTCACTCATAATAGAGGAGCGAATACTCTGGAGAAAGTCTTGTTGACTTAAATAAGATCAAGAGAAAGGGTGGGATACGGCATGCCCCTTGGAGTCAAAGTGCTTTCCATTACTGGTGCCTACAAGGCTAATAGCTGAAGTTCATGGGTGTTACATTTTACATTTCAATTGACCTTTCTCTAGTTTTGGTACGTTTCTAAAGCATTCTCTCCACTCTAAATGAAAAATCAGACAATTCTTTCAGCAACTGTCCATTAGTAGCAGAGCACCTGGTCCCACGTAAACAGAAGAACCGTAACCACAGTGATGTAATGCCATAAAAGTAACCACAGTGACATTATACTATAGACCAAAAAGAACTCTGGGGGAATTGATACTGCCTGTTCTGTCAGTAAATCCGTTCATTAATCCCACTCACAAGTAGGCTTTGTCACCTTAGAATGGAAGAGTAGCGAAAACACCTTCATGGTTTATCAAACCAAAGATCTGTTCTCCTACTAATGTCAGATCAACTAAAAAACAACTCAAAACCTCTCCAAATTTCACTGTTATACAATCGGGCAAAAAGTTTGTTTTATTTTTTGGTTTGGTGTTTTGTTTTTGGTGTTGCATTGGTTTTTTTTTTTTTTTAAATTAAAAATGTCTTTCATGGCCTATAATAAAACCGTCTCCATAGCATTAAGGATTTTGTGCCAACGTTTAGAAAGAGGGTTACATAATTTCAACATCAAAAAATATAGTTGCATCCCGCCCCTTCCTGTGTGCTGTCTACAGAAATTTCAGAATCGCATATTAGGGTCACAGAGCAATTGCAAGCTACAGCCACAGCTTTCCTGGTTTGCTGAAGTTCTATGTTGATATATCCCAACCTGCACTCAGATCTGGTTATGAGATCTCTAAATATTCAGAGAATATTTACTGGGTTTTTCCAGAGAAAAGTGAAAACTGTTTCTTCTCTGTGAAAAAGGCCAGCTGACAAAATCGTAATACAAAAAACCCAGAGAAAATAATAAGCAAATGTTAACTTAGATGTCTTCCCATGATTTTTTATTTTCCTTTATTTAGTTGTTGTTGTTTGTTTGTGTTTTAATAATGTAAACTATAAGGAAGAGAAAACAAAGTATTAATAAGTATAAGTTCTCTAATACGGAATAAGGTTTGGAATAAGGAGTATTCACATTGTGATGTTGTGGTTGAAGTAAAAACACCGATAACAAAGGAACATGTCAGGACAACAAGTACTTAAATAAAGCATTCTAATTTAAATAGATACACTCAAATGTCTTAAATTAAGACTGAGGAGCTTTCTGAACAGCTATTTTAAATTTGAGTTAAATATTGGAAAACTGACTGATCACAAATTCTTGGGATTTCCTTGATGAACTAAACTAGTTATAGTTCTGGTAATTACTGGATATAGTACTGGACCTAACCTTGGACTGCAGCAATGGAGAATGAAAAGACTAAATGTAATTAGCATCAAGTCATATAATTTCTTGGGACTCAGATCTTGTTAAAAATACGTGATTTCTTTTTGGTAGGATTACAGCTAAATGTAGATTACAGATAAAATGGTCCATTTTAAAATCTTGGGTTTTATAGACAAGAGGAATGTCAGGTAAAAGAAAGAATGTTGATAGTACTCCTATTTGTAAATACTGGTATTTTCAAGAGCTGGAATACTTTGTCCTGTTCTGATGTCCATGACTGAAAAGAGCACGAGTGCTAGAAAAAGTTCAATGAAGGCCACAGAACTAATAAAGAAATTAAATAAATTAATTATTTATAGTATTAGAAGCTGAGCTTAGGAGAAAGACAAAATGAAATGTGACATGATAACAGATATGCACTAACTCATGGAAATAAATTTGAGAGTGTAGATCTTTCAGCTTTGCTGACAAAGATTTAAGTAGCTCTATAAAGAGTGAAGAAAAATTTAATGTAGAGATCAGGTATATATTTAAAATATCCTTGAAGGCAATTCTGAATTCTGAAGTATTTTGTTGGAGGAAATGATGGGCTGACTAATCATTGAAAATGATACGAATAGTAATAATAAATATTTAGAAAACACAAGCTTAAAGCAATCAAAATCACTCACTTATTTGAATATGGCAAATCATTTTGACAGGAAAATGAATTTTCAGGGGGATGTTTCATTTTGACTTCTAACTGAAGTGTTTTGACTTTTTATTTCAAAATCACAGGTGCTTTTCTTTGAACTAATCGTTTTTTCAAAGAGAAGCAACACAATAACAAACATTTCATGCTCAACAAACTTTTTCAGCTGCCCTGGAACAACGCTTTTCCATGTGATTTTGCCAGAAGTTTAAAAAAAAAAAATATAAAAATCACATCAGCATGAAATCAGTTCACCCCTTCCCCACTTTGCCACATTCTCTGGCACACTCACATACCCTAGACCATGAAATGTGTTACGATAACATTTCTTTAAAAAAACATTCTATCCATTTTTTGAACAATGGTACTAGAGGTAAGGTAAAGATGGATGATTTTCTAGTCCTCTGTGGCCTTTGAATTTCTGTGTCACCCTATCTTTGCGTTCCTTGGGGAGGATCAGACAGTGTTCACGGTCCCTACTGTGCTTGTTATGCCTGTAGTTCTGCAATAAGACACATTATAACAAAATCTCCCGATCCAGTATTAATGAAAGTTATCTAGGTAAAATCTCATTTATCAGCTTGAAAGGTTGGGTATACCGGGAGGTTAAGTGAGGTATTTTTCATGCTTCTACCTTTCATGCTTCATGCTTAAAACAAGGAGATAACCCAGCTCGCTTTTAATCTTCTAAAGTGCCAGATACTCCAAAATACTAATGAAGTAATTATAACCTGAGGTACTCAGTACTTCACAAAAATTATTAACAATTTACAGGACCAAGCCCTGGTATAACTGATACAATTAACACTTTGCTAACCAAAATGTTATTTAGCTGAGAAACCCATACAATGGTTTGGGGTTTTTTTCCCCTTTCGTTAGACTGAATGCCTCTAAAAGTGGAAGTTCAGCGCTCAGGGACTGAAGACTTCAGTTCATCCCTATAATACAATAAAGGTGACAAAGGTGCCAATCATTGGTAATAATACTTGCATAGTTTGTTGGGGTTTTTTCTTTGGTTGGTTTTTTTGTTTTATTTTTGTGAAAGCCTTGTCCAAAAGCAACTAATCCCTATACATCAAGCTGTATCTCTTTAGGTGGCAATAGAGGGGATCTCATCAATGCTTATAAATACTTAAAGGGAGGGTGCCAGGAGGATGGGACCAGTCTCTTTTCAGTAGTGCCCAGTGATAGGACAAGAGGTACCAGGCACAAACTTGAACATAGGAAGTTCCATCTAAGCATGAGGAGGAACTTCACTTTGAGGGTAGCAGAGCACTGGAACAGGCTGCCCAGAGAGGTGGGGGAGTCTCCGACTCTGGAGACATTCAAAACCCACTGGACGCCATCCTGTGCAACCTGCTCCAGGTGACCCTGCTCTGGCAGGGGGCTTGCACTAGATGATCTCCAGAGGTCCCTTCCAACCCCTTTGATTCTGTAATTACTGCCCCCTGTAGGTTTGGACTCACTTCAGCTGCTGAGCTAGAGGTGAAAGTCTACCTTGCTTCTATTTTGTAACCTTGCAGTGATCACTATTCCAAAAAACAAATCACCTTCATGAAAGTAAGAAGTAAAACTTTAGCTCCAGGCTCTACTAGTCTATGAAATCTTTACTGTTCCTTCTACAATTTCTTTCAAACTGTTCTGCACATCTGCAGTACATAATCAAACTGACTTTTCATTATGCGGTTCTACCACAGCACATCCCTTGCGCAGAGGGGAAATATTCAGATTAAAAAACCCCAAACAACAAACAAACAAACAAAAAAACCCCAGACAACCAAAACCCAGTGTTCTCAGAGTCACCATATAGTAAAGATTTTGTTTATTAGCTTTAAGCTCCATGTAAATTACAAAGGGATTATAACCAAGAGTCTTAAAATGCTGAATTCTAATGAAGGCCAACCATACTTCATGGGAAAATTAAGACATCAAAAGCTGCCATTTCAGAAGCAGATTTGTAAACATTTTTGATGGTTCCATTAAAAATTGCATAAACCAGCATGTAGAATGAGCGAGGAAATATTTACAAAAACATTCAATATACAATATTTACGTGAGCATTAATCCATGTCAAACAGAGCCCTTTATTACATAAATGCAACATATTCAGGCAACCTCTTCATCATAAATATTTCAAATATTACCTCAGTCTGCTAATACCATTATACTAAAAGGATGGCAATGAAAGTACATGCCACATTATTACAGATAAATTTAAAAGAATTTTTGTGCGTTTTTAACACTTCTGAGGAAGCCTCTAGTGCTTACAATAACTCAACTAAATTCCCCTAGCTCTTATTTTCTTTTTGACCTCCTTTTCTGCTTTTGATTACATGTTAATAGGGAAATTACAAAACAGCGCCAAAGCCATGTGTGCTGGATCAAATGAGATGCGTGGGGAAAGAAAACAGGAAAGGGGAACTCCAGAAACTCCAGTCCTCAATCCCTCAGCACCATAGGATGCCGAGTTTACTTTCTCCAGTAAAAGGGAAAGAGCTTCCCATTAAAACACCCCAGCTAATTTGCTTACAGTTGTTTAAACAGAGTGCCAGAACCACTGATTCAGCTGAGCTGGGTCTGGCAGAGAACCAGGAGGCTGGAAGGAACCCTCTGTTTCCAAGCTGCACCTCCACGAGGGGGGAAATTTAGCAGCCCGGGATTGCCAGAATTTACATAAAATCCTCATGGAGCTCCTTCTGCCAGTTTTCTGGCTGCTTTGCCAGAGAAAGCTCTAGGATGGATCCAGTACCTCTTGTATGAACCAGTTTATTTTCTTTCATCTTCATTAAAGATGCCTATATAGAGCAAGTGATGAAAAAGCAGAAATAATTAGAATGCATAATGCTTTGCTATCCCTCCAAGAGACACAAATACAGTGTCTTGGCAGGAGAAACCTGGGAAGTCTCTACCAGGTGATTTTTGTTTTCCTTTTTTGTTAGATATTAAGCTGCCCCCCAAAAGAGAATTTTTAGCAGAAAAATACAGGCATTATTTTAAGAGGTTGTTTCAGGCATGAGCTGGTGCAGCAGCTCCCCTAACATCACTCTCAGTGTGCGCTTGGGTTCAGATTTCTCCCCAAATCATTAGCAGGGGAAAACTTTCCTTCTATACACACAGGCCCAGGGCAATTCTGCTGAGGAAGCCTGTAAAATCCTGATTTCAGTGAATTCAGTGAACGATTTACCACTGACTTCACCAAGGCCAGGACTTCAAACCTGAAGTGGGTAGGGGACAGATCTCACATTCCTCTGTTTTTCTCAGCAGTAGTCATTTATTTACGTACAGTCTGACTTTAGTCTGAATAAAAGTTGTTATAGATGGGCTATTCATCAGAAGAATATATAAAAGCTTCCAGAATTGGGCTTAAATCCTTAGAATATGATAATGCAAAATATAAAATACTTTTGAATAAACCTGCAGTAATATGAATACTGCTTGTTGGGAATGAATTCAAATCCAAAATGAAATATTGCTCTTCTGGGGAGGAAAAGAAAAGGAAAAAATAATAATCTTAGCCTTCATTGATAGTTTCAAGCTGCCCATACCTTTTCATGCTTTGAAAAGGAGAACAATTAGAATTGATAATAACACAGTTAGGAGGACTTCTCCTGGTCAAGCATGCCAGAAGTCCTTTGAAAACAGTTTCTGAAAAGTTTACAACAGCCAGTTTGTATAGACTTGCCAGTGCAGATAAATCAGGGTTGAGCATATGCTGATCCAGGCTGAACCCCTACTTTGAAAAGAGAACCCCAAAGTTCCAATTAAGCAACAAATACATCACATAAGCAGAGTCACTTTATCTCTGAAAACATACTCTATTTCTTTTCTAAGCAAGTGTCTGTTCTTCAGTCCTTGTAACAGCCTAAATGCCACAGAATAAACGTGCCCCGCGCAAAGGATGAAGCAACAGCATTTACTGGGTACAGACGTGTACCTTTGTTACTGAGCACGGCGTGAGTGCCTCTGGAGAGCTTTAGCTTTACTTTGAGGTTTACTTGTTTGTCTTTAATTTGAAACTATTAATCCTCAGAAGTGATTTGTAATTCAACTATGCCATTACAGCTCAGAGCCTAGATTTTATTGCTCCGTATGATATTTCATTAGAGAAATAACTAAATCAGGATTATGTGATAAGGCACGGGCATCCATCACTTTGGCTTCTCAAAGCGCTGTCTTCAGAGCCTATCTGAACAGCCAAGTGTAAGAAGGGAAACATGCCGCTGCACGGGAGGCTGGCAATCGCTATCGCAGCAGGAACGTTCGGAGTCTGCTGGCAGTGGGTGCCTCCAGACAGGTAAATCGAACGGACGGGCTTCATTCCTATCAGCTGCCTGTCCTCTGAGGGCTCCTAAGTGATACTAGACTAATCTGTGTAACCCCTGAGCATGCAAGGAGAAAAAAAAAAATCAGGCGTATAACAGAACTGTACTGTGTTATCTTCTCTTGTTGCTCCATTTGAGTGATTGCAATCAGTTATGGACAGGGCTAGAAGCTCCCAGAGCTCACCTCCTCCAGGCAATTTCTTCTCTTGCTGTACATAAGGCTGGGGGGGTGGCATTTCAAGGGGACTTTACTGTCCTGGTTTTTCTTTATTCAGTATCGTCTCCCCACCCAGGCTGGGCACCACGGTTACCGCAGGCTCCCCTCCACGGCTGCTGCTGCACCAGCTCCGATTTCCCTGGCAGATTTCTGAACGGGATGCCAAGGCAATGTTGTGCCCAGGAAGTCTCAAAGCTGCAAACAAACTGACAGCTTTCCTCGCAGTTCCACTGCTTCCCATCACTGGCAGGCAGCGGTACCAAAGCTGATCAGATTCTTCTTCAGCTGACAACAAGTTATACGTGGAGACATATACAAGTAGCCCACGAGCTAAACAGCATATTTAATTTTCAGTCAAGCTAACGCACAGTTTCTAAAACAAAACTTAGTGAGACAACAGTGCTATTAATAATAAATAGAAAAATAAAAGACTAAATACTCCTCTTGTCAGAGTTCAAACTGACAGATGTTGCCAAATCCTGAGACACTCATGGTGTTAAAATCTGCTTCCCAAATGGGGCTAGTGCCAGTTTCAGAGGTCAGGACCCCATCCATGTACAAAGTTTATTCTAAAAATAAATGACTTTTTTTACTCCAGCTGCTGTGATCTTCACTCACCTTCCTTTTACCAGAAGCCTATTTGTAATTTTTTCTTCTCAGCCCCAAAAACAAGGGGATTTTGACCTTTGTTGTGACAGAATAACTTTACATTCCCTTGTGCTTGCTCAAGTTTTGTGTGCACTGAATTTCCCCTTTGACACTTGTCTGAACATCACAAAAAATATAAGAATAACTCCCTTTTTTTCATGGCTGGCAAGGGTACAAACGAGTCTTCAAAAACCAAAGCTAAACAACAAAACCTGAAAACTAGCATTATTTTTACTGCTGAACAATCAAATAGCAACTTTTAAAAGGATTGGAGTGAAGAATGGCAGGCTCCTTATTGCCTGAGTGAAGTTATTACTTGGTTAATATTTTGTTCTTTGTTATTTAACCTCTCTTAAATAACAGCTTAGCTTTACACATTGCTCTCTTGTGTTGGCAGAAGAAAACATAAAGAGCAATGAAATACTCCTTTATGCTCGCAATAAAGAAAAAGCGGACTTGTTTACATGGTCATAACCCATATATACCTTAAAACTCTGTCCTGCAAATACTTAAACAGGTGTCTAAATTTAAGTGCCTGTGTAGTTCCACTGACTAATTTTACAGTTGAAAATCAGAAGCTTACTGCTGCTAATGTTGGGTGAATGTCCCTTGGACACAAGTATGCAAAATAAGAGTCTTAAATAAGTCCTAAATTCTGCATAAATTCAGAACATACCTTAAAAATAAAGAGAGATGGAAAACGATTTTCAAAACAGTACACTTTTTCCTCTCTTCCCCAGATTAATTTAGCACTAGCAGAGGATTGCCTCGGTTTTCTGCTGCTGAGTGCAAACACCTCCACATACTTGAGGAAATCGTGTTATTTCCTCAGACCACTTAGATCTGCGAGCCTTGGCACAAAGATTTCAGTTTTGATTGAGTACTTAATGCCACATACAATACTTATAGCAATTTCTGGACAAAGAAGGGAAGTTTATTTTGGACATTTTTTTCCCCCCAGTCATTCTCACTTATGTCCCACGTTAAGATCTACCTGATTTTTGGTGTACGTACCCTGCCCAGAGCCCCCACAGGCACTGGAGCAGCAGGTTGGGCTCAGCCTCCCATCTCTGATGTTATTGATTAGAGTTTCTGTCCCTATAAAGGGTCACATTGTAGGCACAGGACAGTCTGTGCCTTCCCTACCCATAAGCTGCACTTGGAGAGAAACGGGCTTTTTTGTTTCCCCATCACATCACCACTGGGTAATACCTCTGTGCCACCACCTCCTGAAGACGAAAGCCCTGGGTGGTGACTGCACTAAGCATTGGGCCAAGCTCTGTCTTTGCCAGAATTTGTTGTATGGATTCAGATTCTGCAAAGCTAAATTAAATAACAAATGTGTATGAAAAATAGCCATGGCCTGTTACCTGATCTCACAGCTCTGGTCACATTAGCTCCATGGATTCATCAAAGAAACCATGTTTCCTTCCCTCTCCACAGACAGAAAAAAGAAATAGAGTAGATGAATTTTTTCCTTAACCATTTTAGTAAGATTTTTCTCGAGAGGAACACTCGTCTTTTAAAGGGAAAAGAGAAAAGGAAAAGAAAAAAAGAAAAGGAAAAATGCACCCTATAATCTCCTAAGAATTTTGGTGACATTATTACTCTGAAAATGTTTCTTGTTGCATACTTCAGTAGCAGAAGAAAATAATACCCTCCATTATACCAAACAGATTGTAAAATCTTCCTAGAGCAAGGTTTTCTGCTGTTCCTTTTAACAATGAAATGTCATTTTGGCAAGGGAATCACTAGTCTCCTGAAATTTCTCTTTTTTGAAATGATAAACAGCACCAAGACTTCTGGAACAATGAAAGAGCAAAGGCTTATTTGAATCTCACTACATCACACTTCACCCACACAGAACAAAAGAGAAGCCACAGTTCCATTTGAAAAGTATTTCATTTTAACACAGTTCCCTCCTTTTCTGCACCAAAGCCTTGAGAAAAGGTAGAAGAATCTATGCATTACCTGCAGAACAGAATAAGCAGACCAAGAAAATTTAACTTGAGTGAAATACCGCACACGCACTCAGCTAACTTCTCATGGTACTGTTGGCTTATACAATACTTCTGCGATTTACTTATATAGAACAACGCCCCTATGGTATATGTTGAGAGGTAGAAGAGAGGAAAGAAATATTTAACAAGTTCCAGTTCTTTAAAAGATACTGCTTAAATATGCAAATACAAAACAATAGAACATCCTTATGAGATAAAGCAAACCATGATAATTTTCTTAGGCTGGTTAATTGCATGTGTGTGTGAGTGTAAAAGAGAAACGCAAAATTAAGTTTTAATTAAAGATATGAGGCAGCTGATGACATTTAATGATAGAAAATGATAATTAAATAATGCTGTAATTATTATTAATTGCTTCCCTGACTGTTCTTCTCTATCTGATCATTTTATTGAACTCTTCAGAATTTGTTTTTCTCTTTAGTCTGTCTGTTCATCACGGTCTTTGAAGCCTTTCTGATGTTGTCTGTTTCTTCAGTAAAACTCAGGAGCAAAACTTGTCCTTAATAAAAATCCAATGAAGAAAAATTTAATTAAATTTCACTGGTGCCAATGGCATTAAAATGGAGATGGAATTTCACATTCAAATCATGAATTTAACGAAGCTCACATACAAGTTGGGGCTTATACACCTAAGGTCCTTCGGCCTATTGCTGTAGTAAGTAGCAAGGAAATGGTGTAATAAATCAAGGCACGTGTGAGAGCAGGATAGAAACAGAATTCGGTTTGTGTTTTCCCTTTGGAGCAAATAAGGGCTTCTTTTTTTTTTTTCAAGGGGTTTCTGAAGATTTTGATTCTGTTTGCTATGTCTGTAATTTCTGAACCTGTAGTTTACTCTAGTAACATCCTCTACTGCATGGTATCATGTTGATAAAAACATAAATTGGTAAATGTAGAATTATTCCAGTTAAACACATGCAGTACCTCAGATTCACACCAATACATGCGGGTCAGAGACACGTATGAAGAGGGAAAGGGGAAGCCATGAGGAAACTAAGAGTTATGGCAGGAAAAATGTTCTTCTTGGATCCAAGTCAAACCCAGAATCAAACAGCACTAAACACATATGCACACACACATCTGGAGAACCTGGGTGGGTAGTTTGGGCTGAGCTTTGTAATTATGTACAGAAAAAATAAATCCTTGCCCCTCTGTCTTGCAGTGCTTCATTCCTCTCTTTTAAAAAGGAACAACCCCACGTACTGCGAACCAATCTAAGTATGCTACAAACATACTTATCATAGTTTACTCATGAAAACAAGGTATTTGTTGTAGTTTGCACTGTTTCTCCTCCCCAAGACAAAAACAAATAAACAAACAAGACTTTCAAACCACAAGCTACCAATGTATTTTTCACTTCCTGAAAATACTTTCCTGAAGTTACAAAGCAAGAACAGCTTGAGGAAAACTACACTATTTTTTATTTGGAGCACTTTTCTTCTTATCAAAATTAGTAGCAGATTTCATGTCATTTTTTAACAGGGGAAAACAAAATACATTTGGCGCTGTTAAAGCACTGCCGAGTTGTAAACCAGAAAACAGTCTGGCAATCTGTATTTAATAATTTTTATTGAATTTGCTCTATATTGAAATCAGTTCATTATTGTCATTATCCTAGAAGATTGCTGTGTTCATGAAAGGTACTTAACCATCCGTAACCTCCTGGCACCGCTTATTGCCAGAAATATTGTTTAAGTAATGCCAAGAGTCATATTGGCTATGCAAAGCATAGCAATATGTTATTACATTTGAGTATATCTCAGGATGTGCCATCACTAGCCACAGTAATGCTACTGGTTTCGATAATGGATATGAAATAACTTGTTCCTACCCTTTTTGCTTGAATTCTATCTTTCCTTGTCTGCTCTGAGTTAGACACTGCCAGCTAAAGGTTTCCTGGACAGAGAGTGCTCATCAAATAATGAAAACCTTTGAAACTAAACCATCAAACAAGCAGATTCAAATTGGCTTTACCAGTGGCAAGGAAGCATGGGTGAATCTGTCTGTTTGTTAACTTGAAGATTAGTTTGTTTGAGAGCGCTCAAGGCAAAGCGGTGCTGCCCAAGTTGGCAGTTTCCAGATTCTGCTGGGAAGGCAGCACTGGCACCAGGACAAGCCTGATGGTTAACGGTTGGGATGGCTCCTCACAGGGAGCTCCTCATCTTTTTCTGCAATGTCATTTTATTAAGCTCTTGAGAGAGGAGACATCAGGCCTATAGAGAAAACCGATGGTCTGACGGGAATGAGGAGAGGATTCTTATGCTAGGCTGAGTCTCCAGCATGGCCATTTAATTTTACATGATCTGGCTTATCTAGTCCCCTTTCTGCATTACCATGTTCTCAACCAACCGTTGATACGATTCACTAGACCAAAAACGTTATGCAAAGCAATCCTTTCCGGTAACCCATCTTTAGAAGAATATATTGAGGTATTATATACTCAGAGCTTCTGTAGTTTAACTTTAAGAGGAATAATATTACCATCTAAAACTATTTTTTAACAATTAACATTCAGGAGTGGTTTTTTCAAGTTCTTCCCCTGTATCTTCAGAGCACTCAGAATTATTAACCCAAAGTATGTGTTACATTTACATTTTACCATTCTTTTATAACACACATACACACAAATACTGTCCCTGGAGTAACACATTTTCTGCGTGTGGCACGAACACTTCAGATTCCAGCAGTACGATACCACCGGAGGTCACCCACACTTGAGCTATTAAACCTGATAATGGGTTTCTTACCAGCCATTGTACTTGACCGCGTTTTTGTAAACTGTTTCTCACAAAGCTAGATCGGCCTGACAATTTACCACCTACCCTCCACAACTAAAATCTGCTTTAAATACTTAGTTTGGTTTTATTTTAGCAAATCATTCATTTTGGTCCTGGTTCACCAATTGTCTGTGTAACTTCCATATGCATGCTGTACTTACTGACATCACTGGGATTTATGAACATGCATATACAATTTGCTGTAACAATGCCTTTTGTGGTTACTGAGCATGAACAGAAATAGAAACATACTGTTTTAGCATGTTTGAAATAGCTACAGGAAAAACCTAAAAGTTTATTTTGACCATGACTCTTCTGAACAATTCTTGTAACTTGCTAACTGCATTGCATAGGCAGCAAGTCTCTTCCTAGAACTAGTTTTTTTCTTTATTTATGTTTTGTTTGCTGGTAAAAATTGAGATTGTTGGTGCTATTTAGAAGTGGATCCACTTCTAAATGACCCACTTCCATTTCCATGAAAACAGGGAGTCTGTGTCCTGTGCAGTACCGATGCACAACCCTGTGGTACCATGAGAACTATAGGCAGTTTCCCATCTATCAGTTAACCAGGTTCTGCTTTCAATGCGTTGCCACTGTCTTATCCACGATTTAGGCAATATAAACAGCAACCAAAACGATTTTAAAGGTAGCAAAATATTGTGAAAGCAAGATACTGCTTTTGTTTTCCTTTCTGAATGCTACACACATAGCTCTTTGAGGAATGCAAAGTGCATTTTTACCACAAGTAGAGATGAATATATTTTCATTAGTTAAAAAAAATAAATCTTTAAAACCTTTTTTTAATATATTTTCCCAAAGTTAAAAACATGCTTGTAGTTGCGATGTAACTTAAAATTCAAAAGTGCAAATAACAAAAGGAAGCAATTCCTTTGCATCCTATTTCTAACGGTGCCAGATGTTCTCACTTCAGCAAATTGTTACGAAAAGCTACGTAGAACATATGTTTTCCATTGTTGGATGCATAATCTGATAATATAGACATTCAGCATGACTATATTCTTGGTGAAGTGAGGCAATATGAAATATTCAGAAGCTAAACTATTTGTGGTTATTAAATAAATCTGAATTGTGCGGATTATTTGGTTTGTTCTCTTGTGGGTGGGAGAGCTAGTTATATGAATGGTATGAATATACAAGCAGGGTAAGAGTTTGCTTACTAAAGCTATTAAAAATCATATCAAATGTCTGAGGTTAGGAAAATATCCAAAATAATGGGCAGAGTAAAATAGGAGAAAACACTAGGTAAGGTCAAATGGGAATAATGCTAATCAAATGTTAATCACAACTAGAGATGTAATAATAATAAGAGCTATATTACATTTCTGGAAGACTAAGTATAGGTTTAATATGCTTAATCAGGCCTTAAAACCTGTATCAGAAGTAAATATTACTGTATATATTATTATTATTTAGAGACAGCAACCTGCAGGAACATATAGTGAATTACCCAAGGTCAAACAAAACATTAACAGAGTTAGGAAGAATAGAGGTGTCCTGACTTCCAGATTTCACTCTGTAAGACTGCACTGAGGACTTTACTGTTGCTTTGTGTCATACCATGGCACTGTGGCTTTTTGGTGCTCGTGTGGAATGACACTTGCTGCTAGATCATTGCATTGTTTTATTAGTAATTATTTTCAAAGACAAACTCTCTATAGCTTTGGGCTAAGCGTGTGTCTGCACTGCACCAACTGCTACGACTGCAGATTAGACAGACGTACCTGAAATTACTTTAAAAGAACACCACCCTGAGCTCTGCCAATGGGGTGACCACGGCAGCAGCCAGCTTATGGAGGGGTGCTCCAGGCTCACCCGAGAAGCCTGAGCCCTATACCGCTGCAGCTACACTGCTCATTAAAGCTACGCATTGCATGCTTACACCGTCTGTAATCTGGAAATCACAGTGCCTGCAACGTGGCTGTTGGACTTTCTGACAGTTGCTATGATACCTCTGTGTAGCACAGTGACATCCAGCAAATATCATCCCTATTGCCCAAGGTCTCCACTGATGGGTGCGAGCAGATAACCGCAGACTGGAATCAGACGGGGAATTAAGGGACTAGATCATCCTTGAAATTGTGCAGAGTTAAACAGAAAAGCAAATGACAAAGAACCTAAACTAAAACTGCTTTAAAAAATAGCTCAAAAAATATTGTGTGTAGTTCTCTACTTACACCTAGAGAGAGATCTAACAGAAGTGTGCTGAAGTTGGGAATCTTACCGAATGATCCTATCTGCACAAGTATTTTCAGGGCAGTCACATTAACCCTCAGAAATCCTGCCCTGCTGTTTAAAGAACCTTAGTTTAAACAGTGAAGGAATCTCTTTGCTATATGCTCCTCTTCTGGGCTAAATAACAATCTGTTTCAGTATATATTTGCCAGTTATTAAAACACAGGCATGTAAGTGCAACTCCCATTTTAATCTCACTGCACAGGGTAGAATAAGTGGATTTTACATTCGACAAAATCAGTGTATCTGGAATTTATCTTTCTTCAGTGTAAATGCCACTTTTTCTAATTTGGCACAAATTCAAATATCTCTTTGTATCCCATCTGTACTGAGAGGACCATATTCACATATATGAATAACTGTAAATACAGTAATCATTTTTAACTTTACACAATATAGTATCTCCCACAAGCACTTGGCTTAATGGTAGTAATTACTAAGGCTCAGTTGAATTAAATTAGTTAATTCTGAGTATGAAATTTTGCCCATTCTTAGACATCCTTTGCTTCCAATTTTAGAAATACTTCATCCATCTGGGTAATATCTGCAAATTTCTACAGTGCCTATTCACAGTACCTTGATCAGACTTTAGGAAGACTTCAAAATGTATGAGGTAAAAATGTGGAAGCTGGGAGTTATTCACAGAAGAGCTGAGGAGGTTCTGAAACAGAAGTCCCAGTACTTAAAACAGCTGATTGCATATAGTAATTTTTTAATCTTATTGGCAGAACAGATAAAATGCCTAAAATCGTCCATATATTCTGTAATTTTCTTTGCTTCTCAGCACTAAATTAACCTCCGCCAGTGATTCTTTTGCAGTTAACAGCAGCGCGAGAACAATTTTGACTTTCCCACAGACATGAGATCTTTCCTCACATGAATATAGATGGGACTTTCACCTAACTATAAGGTCAAATCAAGTCTATATAGGCTCCAAACATCAAAATTAATAAGGTCCCAATAAATGTAGACCACAGTAACAAGTGACCAAAAAAAAACCCCCCAAAACCCGACACCAAACCTCTCACCATTCCTTCTTCTGGGGGAGATTTAGACTTCCCTTTCCAAAGGGGTCTAGCTTAATTACTTCTCAAAACCTGTTTTTTTAGGGCACCTCTAATGAGCAACACCTACAAGCTAATTCTTCATTTTCCTGCTCTGTGGTAAGTAATTTTCACTGGAGGAAAATAAGTTCAACACGGCACTTACACACAAGGAAAATGGGCACATACTGTTCTGAGCTGGCAGCATTCTCTAGTCAAACTTACAGTGTGCATGGGGATAAAGAAGACGCTGCAACAATTTTAGGGGTCTAACTCCTTATTACTTTGAAAGGATTTACATATCTTAAAATTAACCAGGTTAATGAGATTGCCAATCCCTGCATGATACGTAACCAAAACCAATCTCCACCTTCTTTTCCAATGAAGGACTTGAACTCTCTTGCATCTAGCTCAGAAGGGGACAGGCCTTTTTCATCTATAATGACAATGTTCTTCATAGGTTGATTTCAATTTGTTTTTAAAAGTGTGAGTTTGCACATCTCTTATGTGCATGTATATTCATGGCCATATTTGGACAAAGTTGTATTTGGTGACTAGACTTTCTTTTTGTCTGTAGTATTGATTGAAAATTAAATAAAGAAAAAATATTACTTAAGACTTTAAGAAGTCCGAGCTGAAGCAGAAAATTTCCTCCTGATGCTATCAATATGTCTGTTTCCCTCTTTTAAACATAGCTTTTTTTACCTGGCAGGTGCAGTGGCTACGCAATGTATTCAGCAATAATTACCTGGGAAAGACCAAACCCCATACCGTCCTAGCACCTGGGAGAAATTGCGCTGAATGCCCACATTAGCTTGCATTTCAAAAGGAAACACCTGCTTTTGACATTTTAAAGAGACTAGTGCAACTCCTGGGTAGAAATGCATCTGCAAGTGTCAATGTCTCTCCCTGACTTTCTGTACCATGCTATTTACCTTTCAGTCATTTGGGTTTTCTCTCCTCCCAGCACTCCTCTTCCTTCCTGCAAGTATACTTTTGATTTCATTTTGTGACACACCAGTTTGTCATCCTACTCCCAGTTCAAAGGGTTTTTTTGCCCTGTTCCTGCCTCCAGACACCAAATTTTGTTTCGAGACAAGCGACGAGATTCCACTTTACTTTTCTGAACAACATGCACATTCCTATTGGCAACGTTCACTTCTTCATTTAGGGACAAAGGAGACTTTTTTTTGTGTTTTACTTTATTATTTCCAAAAATACCCTTTAATCTTTCCTAATAGATTGCTAAAAGCACTTCATTTTTCCCGGCAATAGCAAAGCTTGGGGTTGGCTTCAGTTTTCTCTTGGGTGCAGTTTTTGTTACTTGCTGTTCTTTTTAATGTGTAACTTCGGGTGATGCAAAGAACACAAGCAGAATTCGGACAGAGGCAGCACAGGGAAAAAAGTCCTTACCTTTGTCCTGCCTGTGTAGCACTTTAGCTTTCACTGCTGAAACCAAAAGGTAGGCTGAAAAGCAACTTTAAAAAAAGCCCTGCTAAGTAGCACCAGCAATACCGAGGCAGACTGTTCTAAACAATTCCCAGCGTGCCGTGTGCCCACCTTCGCCCTTGGCTCAGGACCCCGACTCAGTCTTATGTGTGCTTATATCTCTACTCAGTGGTCGCGTCAGTCAGAACTTCCAGAGTCCTAAACAGTTGCCAGTCTTCTCAAGGTGGAGGATCCTCCACTGATGCCAAGAGGAAGGACCTGTCCCAAATCTAGCCATGGTATTTGGATCGATAAGCAGCAGCTGAGCTCTTTTGAAAACCTCTTGGCAGCTCTGAACAGCTCTTCACTTCTTCACAACGCTCAAACTGCCAACAGGTCCCTGCCACAACTCGGCCTGAGGAACTGTGCCTGCCAGCAACAAAATTAATTTCTTAATGTTTAAATACAGGTGGAGCACGGGGTATTTCTTTGGGCAGCAATCGCGTGCTGAAATCCAAGCTGCTGAGTCTTCACGCTTCTTGGCATTCAAGGTAGCTCCATCAAGGCTGGCTGAAATATTACCTCCATATGCCGCAATGGTTTGTCCTAGCCAATCAGAAACGAAGAAAATGCGAAGTTAAGGCTAAAACCTGTTTAAGTCTCTCTGCCACTCCTTCACTGTGCAAGAACTGTTGCTTTTATTAAGCACGCGGGTACGAAGTGAGCAGGAGATGTTTCAGTGACACGACCGTGAAGCAAAACAACAGCAATGGCTCCGGTACAATTGCTGGCTGTGATACGGAGAAGCTGCTGGTGCCAATGGCTTAATTCTTCTTTCTGTGCTACAGCTTTGGGTAATTCCAATTGAAATGGCGAGGAAATACAATATCAGACTCCTGCGTGCCAGATAGCACTGCTAACGATCCATCTGCAAAATATGTTACTCGCTTCATTTAAGGTTAATTTGAAGAGGAGGGGGATTCATTAGGGAAGAGTCTGCAGCACAGTGACATTAATTAGTTTTGCCTCTGACTTGTGTGCTTGGCAAAGTTAGAAATCAGTCTGCCCGAACGGGAGCACTTGGGTTCTTTACACATTTGCAGACATATTTTGGCACTATTGGCAAGAGGGTGCTGGTGAAGAAGGGGCAGAGGGAGGACACCCCAGGCAGGAGGAGCAGGCTCTTCCCTACAAAGCCCCTATACCCTTAAAGTGGAAAAATACATTTCCTGCTGGCTACTTCTGCCCACGTCTTTTGTGGCCAGAGATCAAGCAACATTAGGTTCCTTCTCCTTTTTGCACTAGGGAAGGGATTCCCACTTCTGTCCCTCTCAGGAGGGCTGCCATCCTGAACTGCCAAGGCTTGGTCCCATCAGCAAACAGACCGTTTTCTCAAAGCCCTGAACAGTGCAACTTTGTTTGCTATATCACACTTCTTGGAAGTCTGCTGACCTTTTCCCACCAAGTTAAGGTAAGTATTATTTTGCCTCACTGGATATAAAAAAAAAATAAAAAACACCAGGCAAATATAAGCAAGGAGAGAGATCAGAAAAGCGTGTAATACAAATCATTTATTTCAAAGAAATATGTGCCTTTCTTGGAGCAAGAAATTTCTGTACCATAAATTAGCTGGGGATTGGCAGCTGAAGCCTTGTTTAGTGGCAAGTATACATGACAACCGTAGTTAATGGCTTGAAAGAAATGACTGAGCTAAGCAGAATTTTCTGAGAAACTCAATCAAATCGAACATTTGCTACCCCACATTTTAAGATAGGTGAAGTTAAAAAATAAAAACAAAAAAAAACCACCAACCCTGACTCACTTCAGTGTTTTCCCATGGCTCCACCATAGTGGAGAAAATACGTAGCAACCCATAGCAGAATACAGGTACCGAGGTCTCGCTGCAGTCAAGTTACAGCACAAATTCAGTCACCCAAAGAGGAGGAAAGGGACTGTAACTAAATTGATCCTTATTTAGGTAAAGTGGCGGCAGAGCAGTGATTCTGATAAGGAATGAAATGTGTTGATAAGCATCTCTCCTTTGCCTCTATGCCCCTTCTTTCCCTGCTTCCTATCTTTCTCTAGCTAATTCTTTCTCTCAGCCAGTCTGGCAAAGCTGATCAATTTTTGATAGGTGGTCAATTTCCCATCAAACTGGTTTTCTTTCCCCAATAGGTAATTGCTTTTCAGCAGAACAATTTTTTCCCCAGGAAAATAATGACTGTTTCTTCTGAACATATTCTGATT
The DNA here is from genome assembly GCA_013397275.1 of Burhinus bistriatus. NCBI lineage: Eukaryota > Metazoa > Chordata > Aves > Charadriiformes > Burhinidae > Burhinus > Burhinus bistriatus. The sequence continues at coordinate 1,626,313 of VYXH01006725.1, read as the reverse complement.
TTTCTCATAACAAACTTTATATATAGAAAGAAAACTGCCTGGTCCAGATCTTCAAGATTTTCAAAGATGAAAATGAACATCTCATATAAATATTAATTTCTTCAATGGAGAGATCAGGCTCATCTTCTACACCAGCTGCCTTGCAATATATATATATTTTTCAGAGAAAACCTGAAATCTGTTTCTGGGAACTGCCATAGAAGTTTTTCCAAGCGAAGACGACCAAAAATATTTGTTGTTTAACTACTATTATTATTTGTATGGAAGTAGCTCTGAGAACCCAACAGTTACTGAAAAGGCATTATAGCAGCGATAGTGCTCATATCTCATGAGCTTCCTTACCCTGGAGGGTTTTCAAGTAAAGAAATTATACCTGATGTCTCAACAAGACAAAAAAAAAAAAAAGGCTTATTTAAAAAGTTGTGGAATAACCTGACCTAATGTAATTTTTCTTGACCTTGGCAAGTTTAAAACTATCACGCTTTAAGTTGGTTACTATCACAGATTTCGGTTAGAACCAAATCACCCCAAGCAGCAGGCCCAACCAGACGAAAGTCCAAACCAATAAACAAAATCACTGCCTAAAGATTTAACACATTGTATTCACTTCAAAAAGCAAAACCAAAGGAAAGTTTAAGAATAGCTGCTAGTTGATAAAACACCAGGAAGCAGGTCATGCTCTGTTTATAGCTCATCACACTTTGGGGCAACACCCTACGTATGAAGAAGGACCTCCAAAAGTGCCAGGATGAGCACTTTCACATTGCACTGCTCTTGACACAGGAGCCATCTGGCTGTGCTAGTCCACAGAAAGCCAATCTAAAGCATCCCTTGCTTGGTTATGAATACAATATAAATGAAAGAAATGGGAAAGAAATGGTCCTAGATTGACTCTTGCTACTCTGAAAAAAAACATTTTTTCCCAGGACAAATTATATAGGTACCACTAGCCCATAAGAAATGGTGTGAGAACAGAAGAGAAAAAAATAATGTGGCGCTTGGGAGGAGTGTGGGCAAAATGTCACACGTGTCACTTGCTGAATTTCAGGTCTCTTCACAACAAATTTGTTTTTCTATAAAGGACCAGAGACACACGACAGCTGCCTGGCTTACGCCTGCGGCTGTGCTGGGCAGCTCAGCAGGTACAGCTCTGAACTCACCTCAGCAAGCTTATCCTTAGCATTTATTTGGCTGTCAGTCTGAAAAAATAATAATATACCAAGGCTGAAGGTAAAAGCTTAAATCTTAAAGGGGTTTAGCAAGTCATGTCCCAATTTTTGCTCGTGGGTAATGATACACACCGTGGTTCTGACCAGTACAGACTTCACTGGTGCTGCTCACATGAATAGAGTTGTCTCTTCTGGACTAGACTTTGCCTGACTGAAACCAGTTGCTACACATTCCTCCTTGTGTTTCATAAGGCATGCACCGTTCACCTGGTAAGTTGATTGATAGGCAGAAAAAATAACCCTGGACTTTCAGGTCCAGAAGCTGGGATATTGGGGACTAATATTCACCATTCAAAACACCCCAATATGCAAGGGCTTGATGCTGCCAAAGTATTTATATAAAAAGTGTGAAATTTTGAAAGAAGATCGCTGAGGATTATATACAGACTTTTGACAATGCAAAACTTTAAAATTAGACTGGCCTATCGACAGTTCAAATTTCAGGAGGCTGTTTTTTCTTTCTCTACAGTATATGTGACAAATTAAGTTAATATCCTAAAGTCAAGTTGTTGAAAAACATCCATGAAGGACTGAAAAAAAAAAAAAATCTGACTTTTAGACAAACATTAAGGTTGGTCTAACTGTCTAATTGTCAGGATTTCAACGGACTCATCTGATACAAATTTACCAGCAGATTTCTAAGTGCATTTCAAAATTTGCCCAGTTATTTCAGCTTGCAAAGGTCTAAAAGCCTAGCTTAAGCCTCATGCTTTAAAATCTATACTTTTCCCTGAACTTCAGTATTGAACTGAGTGGAGGAGGGAAGAATATGGGTGGTGTAGATGAGGGAGGTTTCTAAGTAAAAGACTACACTTATGAGTGAAGAAGAATACACATCTGGAACACTCTGGAGTTATTAAGGAAGGTGACATGTTCTGCCTACTAAGGGAATCATAAGCATTTTTCATCATTGATTAACTCCAGTCTTTCTTTCTCTCTCTTGATTTCCTCTCAGAAACAATCCCCAGTTCCACAGCTCAGCACCACCTGTGATATGGTATAGTTACCCAAAACCTCCCAGTTTGGAAGCAATATTGTTGCCAATTGCGTCACTCTGACAATAACAGATATAATAACTCCTTCTCCCTTATATTCTCCGCTGCAGGCAACTAAGAATGTTATTCTTATTTTCAGTCTGGGCTTCTGCAATACTGCAAAATGAGAAGAGTTTATACTCCATAGCTATGAAAGTACAGAAGGGGACACCTCCTCACCAGACAGGGAAAAAGTGAAAGAATATTGTATATAGACCGTGATAAATAGCCTGTTTTCCAAGTGGATGGGAACCACCTCTAGTCGTGCATAGGGATCATTACACTGGATGACGTGTAACAATCCTTTGACCATCCCATCTCCAACAGTGGTCAGAGCACAGATCTGGAGAAGAGATAGATGCCTGATTGTCTGCCCCATATGTCACAGCTCCAGTTGTGAAGGGGAAGGCTTAATTCTTGAACTGAGATGTTTAGTATTCCTTCTAAAGCCTTTCTTCACCATCAGTTATAAATCCTGACAGGCCCGTTATCCATTTATTTACCCCAATTTTTGCCTTCAATGAATTTCTGTGCCAGTTAGTTCCACAGTTTAATTACTCTCTGTGTGTTAAAGTATTCCTCTAAGGCACTCCTAGATGCATTTTAGACAACTGTTGCTGGCAGGTGACTTTATACACTCCCAGATAATCAATCACACACAAGGGATAGTGTTTGAGTATGCAAAACCGTACACAGAAAATCAAAGGCTGTCCTATAAATATCTGGCCTGTGCTATTTTCTGTTATCTGTCTGTCTTATACTGCAGGATTTCAGTTAACCTACAATTTCACCATTTTCTCTATGTATTTATGGCATTCCTTGGAATGTTATTTCACACTCCCTCCCAATGCTCCATTGCCATGAAACACCTGCTATTTAAATGACTAGATGGTCTACTGCTTATTGCAGAATGCTTCCTTTCTAGACAAGGGGTTAATTGAGGAGATCTGTACACAACATTTTCCTCAGTCTGTTCTACATTACAGTAATTAACCTTGGGTCCAGGACAGCAGACATGAGCAATTTGTTTTCACGTGATCCTTCAACTGAAAGTCTTATTCTTGAATGTCTCTGATAAGCTTTGAGAATTGTTCCTTAAATCCTAGAAGTGAGAATAGTAATAGTTGCCTCTTATAGATCACAGTTGTACACATACTTTTTTTTTTAAAGATAAATGCTACTTGAACCTTTAAAAAACAGTATACAAATGCCTAGAGAATGAACAGAAAAATCTGATCGACAAAGCATGTGGCAGCATTATATTAAAAGGGCTCTGTGACATTTCCATCTATATTCCAATCCAGTTACAAGGGCCCATAGTGATATAATGGGATTTAAAAAGCCCCACAATCAGTTAGATGACTCTACTGATGCAGACACGTGCAGTTTTCTTCCTAAAGGTCTTTGGCAACTGCTAGCATCGGCAGGAGACTTAGGAGTGAGAAGGGACCATATCAAGTGCTGGGAATAAAATGGGGATTGGAACCAGACTGGGCTAGGTACCCCTAGGAAGCTCCATGATGCTGCTGTGATTTAGCCAGACCATGAGCACAACAGTTATTTAAATAGTGTGAGCGTGCAGAGGGGCCGAGAAAGAAAGAAAAAAACCAAAACCCCAAAACAACAAAACCAAAACCAAAAGAAAGCAGCCCAACCCTCTCCCCCATCATTGAGAAACTAGCAAAACTCAGCCAAGAAACCCCAGAATTACACTGGGGGTCTTCGATCTGAACATGAATTTAATGGAAGGGTCATGATGGAGAAGGGAGGTTCTTCACACAAAATTCCTGCTTACTTTCTAAAAATCAACAGTTGAAAACTCCAAGAAGTGCCTAAATGCCTTTTAAAAGCAACGTTTTTCAAGAGATTCTGCTGAGAAGCTGACCACATATCTCACCTGTAGCAAAGAGAAATGAAAACAGCTTGGTGACATCAGGCCAACATCCTCCTGAGGGAGCTGGCCTCTTTACCTTTCTGATGCTGAAAGCCGAGCACTGCCCTTGCATTTCAAATCATACCAATTTAAGTTAAAGGAGCCTCATCCTCTAGCAACGGTAGATGAGTTTAAAAATGGAAGCTAGTGGCATGGAGAAAGACCTCAGGCTCTTGGTTCATCAAGGATAATCCTCTGCACATACTGGCCAAACGCGAGGTGAGTTTAGTCCAGGCAGCTGCGTGCAGACTGACTGCGTATGTCTCTGCACGCTGAAGACAGGCATGGAAACCAGAAGCGAACAGAAAAGATTAAGGACATTGCTACTGGCCCTGCAGGAGTGGTGAATTTGACAGATGAATATGTCCAAAGGCATCAGGATGGGGAATAAGGACCAATTGAAAGTCCGGTCCAGTCTAACGCGAGACCGACTCCACACCTACAACCAGTGCATCTCTGAAGAGCAGCAAACAGCTTTGCATGATCTTCAGAGGAAAACCGAGGCAGCGAGTCACGTACGTCTCATCCCATTGTCTATGTCACAAATTACCTAATTACTATCTGTAAGTATGTGAAACAAACTGCATGCAGGGAGAGGGGAAAAAAGAAAATAGAAAAGAGGCCTCTATAATCGTATGCTTCCAGGTAGGTGGTTTTAAAAAGATGGTAAATTAAACTCTGAACTTCCACAGTAACCTGATTATAAATTACAAGGTACATTTGCTGCAATTAGGAGTACATACAGTCGAATTACAAACAGCTTAAGTAACCTAGAAGTCCAAAAATATAGAGGGAAACCATATCCAACCCACAGGCAAGGCTCACAGGAGAAGGTGAACCGGGTGTCATTGCCAAGAACACTGCCCAGTCCAGGGACGCATTTGTAGGAGAGGTGTGCTGCTGCGAGATACAAATATGTCAGACAGTCTAGCAAACTGAGGAAATTCTAGTCCTTCTATAAGCAGAATTATATACAGAATACAATATTGGAGAAGACTGCTTCACTTTTTTACAGTATTAAATTAATCTGAGTTTAAGCTTTGCAGCCGATACTTCAGTTGAAACAAGGAGAGACATACTTCTGCAGATGTCGTTCCAAAATTGTCATGGGTAATTGTAGCATTCTTTGCACAAACTCTGCAAGCAGCTATTTTACTAAGATGTTTACCATCCTGTCCTGTATATCCTGGTAGCATAGCTGCTCTAGTTATTTGGATGAATCAGTCCCGTACACAAAAAAAACCCCAACCAACCAAAAAAAGCCCATTGCTTTAATAAAGACATTATGCAGAAGCATATTTCTTAAATTATCAATTCATCTCTGTAACAAAATGAATAACTTTAAAATACTTGTTCAACTACATTTTTAAAAATACCACAAAAGTCCAGCTAATCCATTATTTGATGATAATTATTCTACTAGCTGTAGATGAAAGCAACAAAAGAAAGAAAAAGTTCCTTTGACAGCTTAATTCCCGTGTCTCGGTATCATCCTCAATCCAATGCTCTAAGGTACTAAAGCAAGGTAAAGCACAATGTTAATTCTTATCATATTCAACATGTCGTTTCAAAGACAATTCTTATCATCAGCCAACTCTCCAGAAAAACTACTCAATGGCTGCCTCCACCTTGCAGTGCTAAAATCCCAGGGTAGATTTTAAAAGGGATTTGTACTTAGGATCAGAAAAAAAAAATTAATTCATTTTTGTTAGGGAAATTGTTACATTCATCTTAGATTTCTTGTCAGATGAGACTAATTCAAAAAGGTATGCAGAGACTGATTGAAAAAGGTATGCATTTATTAATCAGTCTCTGCTTCAGCCTCTCGCTGCTTTTATTTTGTTTAGATGAAACCACAATAAGACAGAAGGAAATAAGCATTAAGGGCAGTTTATGCTATGAACAAATGGAGCAAATTTCAAAGAAACATATTGCACCTGACCTTATAACTAGATGTTTTAAAATGAATCTTCGTATTATTAAAAGTGAGCCTTCATGGTATTTCCCCCATATTAATTTGAAATATATGCTTGAAATTTCCAATTAGAAACAGTAAATCAAGGCTCCAGTCCTAGAAGCCTTTTATGGCCTTGATTCTGAAGGCCACACTTAAGCATTTACTTAAAGAAATAAAAAATAAAATAGATAATCCTGAAATAGTGACCTGAATTAGAATGATCCACGTGCTGAATGCTTATGAGGCTGAGCTAAAAGCTTCAGCACAACAGGGTGAGGAAGCACAAACATCTCCTTTTTGTTTCGTCTTCCTCTGTCCATGGTCGACTTTAACAATCAGATCTGGATAAGGAGCCCATAATACATTTCCTCCATTTTCACATCTCCTTAGGAAGCCAAGACTTGCCTTTTCTAAGAACTTTAGTAATATTTCCTGTTTATTTTTTATCATAGCCTTTCTGATTTTTAAAAGAAAATTTAAGCAATAAGATTTGTAGATTTGCCCAAGATCATGAGTGAAGCCAGTGGTAGAGAGCCAGAAGAATCAAGAGATCCGATTCCCACATCCCTGTTTCTATATTGTTCCATAACCCTCAATTCACTGACCTGAAATTGGAATAGTTTCAAGGAGGTATCCAAGGCACCTGCAGTCATTTAAAACTTTTTATTAGAAATCAAAAGAAGGTGTGCTCTAACTGTGATTTGAAGCTTTACAGTGTATTTTCCCCTGGGGTGTTAGTTGTAGTACTGAGAAAGTGATTCACAATGAATAATTTCTCCAATGAATTTAATTTGGTTTCTTACTTCTGCAATATCTATAATCAGATTATGATTGTCTCCCATCTATTTGTTACTTAAAGCTGTTTCACAAATTAATTTAGCAATTGCTGCCGGTTTACTATAGTCTCAATTATCTGATTACCACAGGAGAGTCTGAATTGTTTTGACAATAGGAGTTTTGTAAAATTGATGGAATTTGCAATGGTAAGTCATAGTCACTTGCAGCCACCTCAGCAGAACACAAAGTGTGGAACACTACTCTCAACATACAGATGGCATCAAGGCTTTTGGCTTTAAATTAGAATTAATCATTTTAAAAGCAAAGAAAAATATCATTCAATGCTAGAACAATTCTTTTCTATATTTTCTGCAAAATATTTTACTCTAATTATCAAAACATTTAACTTAATATGTATGTTAAGTAAAATTAACCTTGGTATTCCTAAATTTGAGGGCTCTAGGTTACTATTCACTTTAGCAGCTTGCTACCAATTCCTTTTTTTCTCTCCATCATCAATTCTTTGGCCTTTTGTGCCTGGGTCTTATGTGCTATGAAATAGCAGAAATTCACCATATGAAATAATAGAAATTCAAATGTGTAAAATAACACAAATAATTTGTAATTCACGTGCTTCTGCAGAAGAATGATCATTCCTGAAGTAGCAAGTTTAAATAGTAATTCTTTTAACATAATGTTTGAAGAGTTGCTCTAGTCACTAGTCTAGAAACAGTTCTAGAAACTCTTCTATGTTTTCTGAGAAGAAAATAGTGGCTCTAGACATAGCTCTTGAACTGGGCCCAGAAATTGATTGAAAATGACATGAGAAACTGTTCTAGAGTCAACCCTGAGGTGGCTCTAAAAATGGCCCAAGAAAGAAATCAAGCGGCGTCTCCTGAAGCTGCTCTAGAGGCCAAACCAGAAGCCAACTCCAAAATCTATTCCAGACTTTTTTCCAGTGCCAGCTGCTGAAAGTGGCTGTAAGGGAGGCTTTTCTGCATTGGCCACAGAGCTGCTTTCTGGATTGGAGCATCCCTTAAGGAACCAGTGCTAGAGGAGACTCCAGGAGAGGCGGCACAGCAAAGACTGGGAACCTCCAGAAGTGTGTAGTGGAAGCGTTAACAGGATGGCTCATCCCTATTTACACCCACTACTTCACCTCTTTTAAATTGCCCGTTTTCCACAAACTGCCTTTCAATAATTTTTATCCAGGAACTACATTTTGCTGAAATTGTTTTCAGATTCAATAACTCAGTGGAGCTACTTTCAACGTAGCTTGAAACAAGGGAGAGGAGAAACACTTCGAGTAGCTTAAACAAATAGGAAAGGTAGGATTAGGACAACTAACCAGGCAATAACATTTTGTACAGAGGATGGGAGAGTGGAAGGACTGTCCGTTTGTTTGCTTTTGCCTCCAGGAGTAGACACCTTAGATCTACTCTGTCTCTGCTAACATATTGTTGTTTGCTTTTTATATCCCTTCTTTATGAACTCTGAGAAATCATTCTTTTCACATTTCGGCAACTCTTATAAAAGGCATTCATCACATGCTGGTGGTTCACTGAATGTTACTTAAGTTTTTTGGTTTCAAAGTAGGACATGATTTTAAGAATTAACTTTATTAATATATTGGCTATCATCCAATCAGCAATAGCAATTCTAAACTTTTTTGGCTCAAGATTTCAGTTTCCTTCCTATTTCCCTGATTTCTGCATAACTGACAAAAAAATCCCCAACATTATTTGTCAAAGATTTCTGAAAAAAAGAAACTAAGATACGACAAGTCATCATCAGCAATAAAGATCAGAGCATTAATTTTGCCTGCAATCTGACAATTGCCAAAGATAACAAGACAAGCAGTGGAACGAGCTCTGTAATTCTGCCTAGAAATCCTTCCCAGAACTACCAGTTTAATGGTATATGGTATTTCATTCAAGAGTACTGAATTCCTCCGTTTGTGCTTTTGCTCTGTTTTAGTCCCAGTTATCCCATTTCTTACCCCATTGAACTACTAGTGACACATTGTAATATGTGGTGTGGAAAACGCATTCCTACAGAACACTGATTTGTTATTAACATGGAAATACTGTTCATGTTCTCAGTGGACCAACAACTGGCTGTTGCCTCCCAGTTCTCTGCTCTGTAGATTTATCAAAATGGTTTTTTATTATTTAAGTGTAGAGATAAGCTTTATTCCTCCAAAACAGTCTTACATAAGTCATTCTTATGTTGAAAGCTTCTGTTTTAAAGCACTTTGACATGCTGTTGAAGAAGGAAATCCTGATAGCCAAATTCATCAATAGTGTTGAGACATGCAGCCCTTGCAGCACTGACTAGAGAGAGAGAGAGAGGACTCTCCTAATTATTAGATGCTTGGGTTTGGTATGTAATAAGAACAGAGGGACTTTTGAAGAAAAGTGGATTTTAGGCATTTGAGAGACCTGAGCTGGGGTAGGGAGTGTCAGGCTGGTGAGTGAGTGTGTTGTTCCAAGTCTCATCACTGAGCAAGACAAAACCAGATTCTTCTCCGTTAAGCTGGCAGTTTTGAAGAAAAGTCAGACTGAATGAAAGTCTAATGGAAGGAAGAAAAAGCCCCACAAACCTGTTATTCTCTTCTATTAGAAATTTTCCTATCACTATGTTTGGGGGCTCTGGAAGAAATAGCTCTTTACAAGAGTCTTCAATAAAAATATGAAAAAAGAAAAGTGGTAAGAGAAATGATTGGGAGACGTTTTCCATGCATAAAGGGCTACATAAAAGATAATAGATCCATTGGTAGAGGCAAACAGAATTGTTGAATAATCAGATATGATCATAAAAACTGTAAGCTTAACCGAAATGTAGAAATAGTCTGCACATTTCCAAAAGAGTTTTTGGTCTCTAAATCCATTTTTGGACAGCCTCCTATAAACAATTCAGGCCAAGAAATATATTCCTTAGAAATGCCACTTCCAAGATACCTCCCCCTCAATGGAAAACTACAGAATCATAGAGTGATTTAATTTGGAGGGGATCCCTGGAGGGCATCTGGTCCAACCCCCGCACAAAGCAAGGCCAACTTCAAAGCCAAACAGTAACGCACAACTTGGAACTTTCAAAACCATTTATCCTTCAGCTAGTGCCTTTTTCACCCTTTGTCACATAAAACAGCTGTACAATATCATAGAGGGAGCTCTAATACATTGGGTGAAGGATTCAAATCACAAATACTGATTCTTCAAACTCTTCCTAAGCTTGAGCCAGTCCTTTTAATTTATTTTATTACCCTGCAGTGGTGACGCTCATCCTGGTGGTTGCCCTTATTGAGAAAGCCCTGTTTTGAAACATTACTGGTTTTCTTTCTATCTTTTGTTTCATTTGGGTGAGTTCTTGTGTTTGTTTGGTTTTTGTGTGTGGTTTTTTTTTTTTTTTTTTTTAAATACAGTCACTCTCAATTTAAATTTTTCCTGTGGAAAAAATTCCGACCATCAGTCAGAATATTCCATTGTAAAAGTCATATGTTGTTTTAAACATCTGTATTTCCATTCTCTCACAATTTTACCAGAAAAAAAAAAAAAATAGCTGTTTAATATCTAGAAAATTAACTCAGGCATTGTTGCTATAACTGAACTGTACCTTTTGTGCTTTGATAATTTAATTCGCTACCTCTGGAAGGAACACAGATGATCTCTGATGGCAGCTTGAAATAGAACACAGTAAAGTGTTTGTACTACTATTGCCAATTATTACAGAGCACATTCAAAAAGAGACTAAGAAGTAATTTCAAATTTAATATTCTAGAAATGTAATTAAATTATTATTATTGTACTTCATAGGCAACCATAGAATTTCTCTATAAATTGTTAAATGAAATTTTAAAGCAGCACTGGTAGTTCCTATGATCTATCTCAGGCAATCAAGGTAGATTCAGTAATTCATAGCTCTTAAGATTAACCTTTTGTGCTAATTCTAGTCTATAGATACCCATGTTAATAAGGTTCAGAATGCTTCAGAGATTTTGTAATTTTGCTCTGATTACAAAATCAATAGCAATATTGTCTGTCTGTCAAAACTAGGACATTGGTGGTCAATATCAAAGTCAATGACATTTTATAATACAGAAAGACTGCAATAAAGTATTTTATCAACAAGTCACTACCTCCAGCAGATATGCAGCTGCATATGATTCTCCTTTAGGGTTCAAATTCTCCCAGAAAATGAAATAAAATGGAACTATATGTACCATTTGAGTATAACTGCAGAGACCGCAAAAAACAGAAAAGTAACCAAATGACAATATTTAACACCATGTACACAATTTAGCTGAATCCTCACCTAAAACCAAAACCAAAAGCAAATACAGTTTTAATACTCCCTTCTGATCAAGAGCTTATTCTAACCTCTGACTAAAACTTGATTATGTCTGGTCTGTTATGGACTGGATGGCATCAGATCTGACTACCACATGCTCTTTTACAGGTACGTAAGGAAACAATAGAAAATCCCATTACCATGGCAACCAAGTTTAGTTTGAGCTTATTTCGTGCCATTCATGGAATCTCAAAACAATCTAATTTGGACAGGATCTCTGAAGGTCATCTCATCCAAACCACTGTTCAAAGTGGGGCCAACTTCAGGTCAAGTTAGGAGTACCTCCAAGGAGAGAGACGCCAGTGTCCCTGGGCAACTTGTTCCACTGTCAGATCACCCGTACAGTGAAAAACCCCTCCTTTCTTGTATTTCTATCCTGGCATCAGTAGCTTCCAGCGTAGAAGCCTACAGCTCGTGGGTACCCTATCCACGTTATTTCTCCACGCTGTCAAGTACCGGATGCATTTGGGCTCCCTGTTTCTTCTCTGGCACGCTGCACAGCTTTGATCCTACCCAGACCCAAACGTAGCCACAGTATTTGGCTGGTGGACAGGTGGCACCTGGTAGCCGGGAATGGGCTCAGATCTATGTTGTACTGACAGCACGGTCTGAGTGTTAGACGCTGGAAATGGCCCACAATTTCATTCCCTACACTGCATTTTTGCTTTTGCTCTGACCGGAAAACACTGCATGCATGCCGATTTGTCATCAATCAAGCGTATTACAAAGGCTTGTTGGGCCCTTCCACAGGAACACAAACCAAACAAAAATCAGAAACTAAACAAAACAAAAAACCTCTTCCATTCTGGCTTAGCTACAGGAGGAGCCTGACTGCTTTTAGCCGAAGCAAGGTGTTAGCTTTGCACGGTACCTGGCTCTCCTGGTACCTAACCAGTGTCCAGCACATTCTACAACACGGCTAAATGACTGAATAATGTAACACTGTCCTGTGGGTCAGGGTTACAATTATACCACTTATCCTCCTCGATCATTGTGCCTGTTACATACCAAACCAATTTGCTCGCGGTAGCAAATTTTGCCCTTAACATCTGAGCAAAGTCGAAGTATTTGTTAGAGCTACTGATGTGCACCTGAAAGCAGGATTTAGTCCAATGTCTAAACCGGACCTAGAATAGAGCGTACATAATGCCTTAAGTAGTTTTTAAGTGGTTGTGTGATTCTTGGGGCTTCCCCTCCTCTCCCTTTATTCCTTTTTGTCTTCTGGTACAACAGAAACATTTGCTGACATAATTTTAGCATTGAAAGGCCGAGCATTTTAAAAAGGAAAGTAAATAGAAGCATTTCCAAGATAATTGTTTTAAGTGTTCCCCTTTGTGTGATGAAGTAGTATAGTAATTTCACTGGAAGGTCAGAGAGCAAAAAAAAGAAAGACTATCAGAAATAAAAAAACTATCAACATGGGGTTTTTTTTGAAATTGCTACTAATTGAATATTGAGGAAAGCGAAAGGGAAGAAAGGTCTTTTACATATTGGTTCTGATAGAGACTGAAGAACAAAAAGAATAAAACTGTCTCCATTATCATGTGATTACTCCTACATTTTCATGAAATTGCACGCAAAGTAGGCTTTTCACATTTGCAAATTTCAAGCAGGAGTTACATATACAAACAACCAACTTTGCATATGAAATATTGTTACAGGTGCATCATGTCCTGTACGTTGGTCTTCCATTTTAATACTTTGAACGTGCGTTCCAATCTATTTCGTTAAAACGCAGAAGCATTTGGTTAAGCACAGACCTCCAATTCTGAGCCCTTTGCCCAAGGGTGTTGTTAAGTGTTCTGTTGGTCAGGAATGACGTTCCCTGCAGTCAGCCAGCCTCACGGAGCAGCCGGAGCTGCCGTGCAATGCTGCAGGAGGTCCCAGCACAACGCCAACGCAAAGCCAGCGCCCCTCAGCATTTCCTAGCAAAGCCCGGACAAACGTGGGCCAGAGCTGCAAGGGATTAAAAGAAACTACTAGTTCAACAGGATTGACCCAGCTCCATCTCCTTGCTTTGGGGCACAGATATAAATATAGTGCCATGATCAGAAAACCAAGTGAAAGCTTTTTTGGCGTAAGGAACAGGCACGCTCTCAGTCTCCAGTTGCAGAAGGCAACTAAGGCTTAAAAAATTGCCTACAGTTGTAACACAAGGAAACAAGCTCTGTCGCTACTTGCCGCAGCGTCCCATCACTGAACGAATCGCAAAGTGTTTGTGCAGAGATTGACTGGGCTTTAAAGTTGAAGAGAACATCTTTTAAAACCCACGTGGCCATATCACCTGGCATCTTTCATCATGTAAATAAAATCTTTATACTGTTATGTCTTGAAATAGGAGTTTATTATGATTGTTGACATGCCTTTGCACAAGATCATGTTTTTATCTTTTTCTACCATAAATGCCAAAATAAAAGTTATAAAAAATTGCTTACAAAAAGAACCCTTCAGAAACTATTAATTTATGCTTCCTTAGCTGTCACACACAGAAAGACCTCAAACAAGTTCTCCCACAAGAATAAATGAGAAAAAATACTTAATTTTCAAAAGTAATAGCACATAGTGATTCCAATCACTGAGAAGATCTAATAAGGCAGCTTGAACTACACAAATTATAACCTCAAACTGCTATTTAAACAAATGAAACTCCTGTATTTTATGATCTTGCAATTGTGTATTAATAAGCTTATGCATTGTATATGCTGTAGGAAGTGAGAACTTCCATGGAAAATTGTAGCTTTTTAACAAATGAAAATAAGTTTGTGGGGTGGGTTTTTTTGCATTAACAGTTTTCTCACTGTTTCTCTGAGCAAATCTGCACGTTTTTATGGGGCAGGACACAGGACAGGAGTAAATCTGCACCTTGAGCCATGTGATGTGCCCATGAGCCCAAAGCTCTTGAAGTTTTAGAGGGTATTATGTATTACAAATGTTCAGACAAAGCCGAGAAGATCGTTTATGGACAAAACAGCCCATAAATGGATAGGAAATAGGCAAATTATTTCATTAAACACTTTTTGGAAATATTAGCCCAAGAGTTCAATTTTGATAGTTAATAGAGGAGATTAACTAGAAAACTTTTGTCAATACCTATTAAGAGAACCGGACACTTTCTAGAAAGCAAATCCGTTGTTTCATTTTTCATTTATTCACGTGTGCTCTATGTATTTACCGTCTCTGCACAAAATGCAGAAGCCTCTTCAGCCTTCAGTAAGATACATGGGCTATATATATACTTAAAAAAAAAAAAAAAAGAAATTTCATGCCAACAGTCTTCAGATAAACACCTAATTGACTGACAGTTAGTAGGTGTCACCTTCTAATTTAAAAGCCAATTTAAATTTAACCGTCATATTGTTGAAGAAAAGTATTACCTTTCATTCAATAATTACACTTAATTGTCTTGAAGATTTAAATGCTATACTGGCTACAAACATTTCAAGCTGTGCATAATGTCAAAGTCTCCTCAGAAGACTGTACTTACTGTAGAGTTTGAGCCTCTTCTAGACTTATTATAGAAACAAAAACCAACAGCCTTTTCCTCCCCCTTTGCATCCCCTATTTGATGCAAACAAATGGCTGGATCCCCAGGCTGGGGCCAGGGGGGGAATAATTCAGTTTATTTTAATGAAACTGTACCACTTTATATCTGCCAGAATAACAAGAAGCTTGAAATTTTTAGCTAAATTTTGGTCTTTTTTGGGGTGGAGACCACATGACAATCTGCACCGCATTAAAGAGGCTGTTTTGCAGAAGACAATCATAAATACACATCAGAAATAGTTAACAAGGAAGTGCCTTAAGGTAGCAACTACTGATACACAATGTCACAGGGTGTTCGGTAGGTCAAACAAAACCAATTAAATATTACAGATGTCTTCCAGTATTCAGGTCTTTGATGGTGATGTTGGTACGCATATACAAACCAAGGATCCCATTCTCCTTCACACCGAAATTTCCCTTTCACTGACAGTGCCATCTTTTAGTGTTTAATACTGCGTGATCTCTTCCCTAAACTGCGGGCTGTCAAGCTGCCAGTCTACATTTATTTTAGGAGGCCAAGGTCATCCAATATTTTGCACTAGCTATTCAAAGCTTTCCAGGCTTGAGGTCTCACATGCTAGTAACCCAAACGTTAATATCAACCCGCTGCTGTAAGACACAACGCAGAAAGGGAAAGACCACTAAGGTCAGCTGGGCAGCAAAGTGCCTTCTAGGCCCCGTTCACTGCACCCTGGGAATCCTCTGCCAGAACACTCAGATTTGCCTTTCAAAGCAGCATCCACTCTCTTCGCCTCTGGCCAGGGCAGAGTTTGAGGCCAGAAAGACTATTATTCCTGCTTGGTTTTAGACGAGCTTCAGTAATCACTTGAGCTAACCATAGTTGTTCTAAGCCTTTGAAGTCGGGGGCTATTTGTATTATAACTAATCCTTCGGCTTTGTTCTTTCCTATTCCAAGCCCTGCTTTGAACCCTTTTAGTTGTATGATTTGGGTTCAACACTTTTTCCTTCAAAAGCTCTTTTATATTATGACTTTCTTCATTCTAGGTTTAGAAAGGACCTTGCAGAATTCGGCCTCCATCATATAAACAAACAGAGATTTATTGCTCATAGAATTTCTACAACCCAGTGATTTTATAGCAATTTCACAAACCTCTGGCCTTTTATGGGGTCTGCCCATCACAAGCACCAATTACGTCTTCCATCTAGCAGCCGGGTGCGGAGGAAACTTCCCAGAGATTTACCAGCAGCCTGCAAAATAATGCTACCTCACCAGCCAACAAATACTGCTGCTGTGATTTGTGGCTGCCGGCTTCGGTCAGTTTGCTCTGAACTATTGAAAGGAATTACTCATGAAATTCTGCAAAAATGCCTTCTGCTTCTAGGATACAATGCCACAGTTTGTCTTCAGTATGCTGCAGAAAAACGGGCAGTATGAGGTTGAAGAATATTTACAGAACACACTAACCTATAGACATCAGGTACTCCAAAATTGTGCTGGCTTCTCCAGGCTTGACAGTACTTCCAAGCATCTTACAGATAAATTTAAAGGCCACATAAATCCACAGCTTCTTATGACAAAACGTTTATGACACCCAACAAAATAAAAATTCGCTTTCCTGCTTCACAGAACAGCAAGAAACAAACAAGGAATCCTTCCCTTGGTCTGCAGAGGGTCAGCAGAAGTAGGAGTGATCCACCAATGCAAAACTACTGCTTATGAAAGTCAAAGAGATCCAACTGATGCTGACTGTAACATTCCTTCCACAATGCAGCCTTCCCAATAAGAATTAGGCAAGGCACTGAGACCTACCCCTCTTCCAAATTCTTGCTATACAGGTGCTTTCATACCGTGTAAGGAATTCCCTTATACCGGAGAAATCTATAGGTGTCTATTCAGACAGCTTCCTTGTTGCCTCGCTTTGCTTGCAGAGATGCAAACCTCGAATATTTTTCTTATCAAAAATAGTCCTCAGTGAGCTAGATGGAATTTGGATCTATAATCACATATGAGAAAGATTGCAGTCTGCATCTCCTTACAAATCAAATCAGAAAGTTTTGCAGAGTTGAAAAAATTTACTTAGAAAATGCACAGTGGTATAGCATTTACCATAATTTTGAAATTTGGATGCGAATTCAGAAACTAAAAAAAAGCCCATCAGTGCAGGTTCCTCTGCTACCACCTCAGTGCAGTATCCAGGTGTCGGAAGAGCACAAGCAAAGCACAGCGAAATGAACACTGCCAGGAGTGCGTGGAGCCCGTAATCCTGTGCAGCACTGCCCCCGCAATCATCCAGCACACAACACTTCTTCCTTAACAAGGTTTTAATCATGCCTTTGGTGACGTGGGGGAGCCTTTCACTCTGCTGCGTGGAGAGAGCTGCTGGTGAAGATGGTCATAAATCTTCATTTTGTTTTTAGGGATTCTGGCTCGTTTGAGCTCTCACTATGCCAGGAAACCCCACTGCTCTTAATAACATTTTGTATTTTGGGCCTTTGCTATTTCCTGGCTTAGCCAAGCTGAGATGCCCGAATACAGCAAGCATCTTTGTGTGTGTTCACCTGTTGGAGTTCATCTATGTGTCTGTATTACTGTATGGTATGAATAAGCCTCACCTAATATAGTTTTCACACAACGTTCTTGCAAAGGAAGAAAATGCTCTAGTCCCTTTTTTGAAGTTGGAAGACAAGGCACAAACACTAAGCACCAGACCACAACAAAGATTGGTGACTGTATTGGGATTTACAGAGATTTTAGCTGCATAATACCTGATGCAAAAGACAGAGTCCTACATGACATCTGGGGTGGGGGGGAGGAAGCCAAAACAACAAAAAACCCCCACTCAACACTCACATTTTATTTTTATAGTTGCAGCAACTCGATGAGTTTTGTAGGTCATAGCATTCCAGAAGTGAGTTATTTATGCCTGCTGTTAGTATTAGATTATTAGATTTGGGGTTAGTGCTCAACATTCATTTGAGAATTTTGGATTATCAGATTTCTAGCTCCTTTGACCTCTGTTTTTTATACAAAAGATGGGGAATTAACTCGGTGAAGATTGCTTTTGATTTGCTCAGGATAGAGATGGGATCATACAAGAACAGAAAACAAATGCCTGTTTTTTTCCTCCACAATAACGAATGTTATAATTACTCAGCATTTTTATGACACTCACTACTTTCAGTGCAACATTTGTGTGCACTGAGCTCTCTCATTGCCCAACAAAGATAATTAAGGGGTCCAGGCTACCTACCGAAGGTCATGCAAATGATACAACTTAATGCACAATCACTGCCTGCTGCTTTAGGGACATTTTATAAAATTCTTATGGCTGGTAGTTAGTAGCTCTCCCGGCAAGTCTGAGATGGAGGGAGATCTGAGGATTAAGAACTGTTCCTGCACAGTGTGTGTCTCACTCAAAAGAATGGATAAAACCTCAGGAAATAAGTGGTTACAAAAATCAATACAGACAGATGTTCCACCAAAATGAAGTATTTTTCATTAAAATAAGAGCAAGCACGTCAGGCCAGAGAGTAAAGACTTGAGCTGAAGTTAACGGAGCCAATACAAGTCTGGGTCAGCCTGACAGTTACTATCAGAGTGCCAGAGAAGACAAAGGCGGCAGCAATACAAAAGGAAAACGCAGAAGAATGTAGACAAAAAATAGATAGTGCCATAGAAGAGGGTAAAATCTGCGCTATTAAAAAAAAATAAAAAAAAAATCTTGAGACTAGCAGAAAACCTTCCTCAGAAAAAGATTAAAATCTAACATTTTACCTATATACTATAACATAACTAAGGTGAGAGGGTGTCCCCACCCAAAAAGTTTCAATCGGGTCTAACAACCTCCATCAGAGGAGGGTCAGCAAATGCAGGTTAATAGATAACTGAAATTACTCCAAAAGGCCCGTGGGTCTCTTCCTTATCAACAAAGAGCAAATGCCTTTTTCTTGCAGCATGTTGCAACAGAAATAAGAGACGAAATTGAATGTAAAGAGCTGCTTCAAGGCTGTGATTGCACAGGTAGTGAAACCACCCAAGTCATTCCCAGTGCCAGAGAGAGGAGGTCTTGCTCCCCTTTTCTTTCTTCCCCACCTCTCTCCCCCAGTATCCATGCTCCCAGCCAAGGGCTCCTGCCTCTCCTTCCATGGGGTGGCTCAGCTCAGCAATATTTCAAATAAAACCCACAAAAATTTATTGTAGGACCAGCTGAACCAGTTGGTGAGAGGGATGCTGGATTTCAGAGAGAGCATGGGACAGAGGGAGGAGGAGGATGGAAGGAAGCGCTGTCTCCTTCTTGGGTGGCTGAGCTGGGCTGGCAGACCAAAGCTGGAAAAGTAGGTCAGCGTCTGCCCTTGTTGCAGAGGGGAAATGGTAAGTGGAGTTTGGTTCAAGACAGGTTTTTTGCAGGCTGGAAATGCTAACAGGAACAATGAGATCAGGAAAAGTTGAAAACCCTCCTAAGTTTTCATAAAATAATGGGGTTTCCACACACACACCCCCCCTCCCCCCGCTCTAGCCAGGATAATCAAATTGGTTGCTTGTTAATTAGGAGTGTGCTAACAGAGTATACTGTTAAAGTTGAACAGATATTTTATTAATAAATCTTTCACTGTCAAGCATCATCATCTTGCTTCCTTTTGTCCTGGGAGGGAGAGAGTCTTTTATAGCAGTGGAGAACCACTTTGTGAAAGGCTGGATTCAATGCATTTGAAGTTATGCCCCTGATTTCATTACAGTTAGATTTCATCCAGAGGCTAAATATCAAACATAACTCAAATCTTCTGAAAACCTTCTAAGGTAAAAGGAACACAGCTTTTGACTAGAAAGGAGAATTTTCATACCCCTTCAGAATATTAATCTTTTTTTAGTTTAATGTGTCATGTGCACAGATATCATTAATTTGCTCTTACAGAGGCAGGAGGGGCAATAGGTGAAAATTGGTAATCTCATCAATTCACTAAACCCCAAAGATAACTAATGAGTGACATCAAATAGAGTATCAGCAACTCTAGAGTGGCATTACTTTGAGCAGGATGATGAAATAATTAGCAAATGCACTCGATCATCTGTCCCTGGTGTTTCCTTAGAATGGTAACCGAGGAACACAGAAGTGCCAAGCAAAACCATTTAAATCTTTGGAGAGAAGCCTAATTTTGAAGGAAAGCTCATTTCCATTTAATACACTAAAAAAAAAAAAAAATAAAAAAATTGTTCATCTGAATTAAAAAAGGAGATAGTATTGCCAAGGGCAGTAAGTCCTTGCACTGTCTGTACAAGCATCACACATTCAAGCTAACGCGGTTGGGAAATGGAATACCAGAATATATCTAGACAGAGACCGACTGTGAATTGAGTTTTGTGCATATAAAAGATTGCACTGACCTGAAACAAAGCAGGATGCAAAGACATCACTAACCAGATAAGGCAACCTTTATTTGTCAAATCTATGCAATTTTAACTCTTGCTCACTTGGCTTGAAATCAAATTATTACAAGGTTTGTTTTGATAAGTAACTAGAATAACATTTACTCATGTCTTAAAATAGGTAAAATTTGCTTTTGCTTTGTGCTAACACATATGAGAATTTTCTTCCTTTTCTATGAGTCTGAGATTTTATTTAGAACCCTTAAGAAACACAATTTCATGCTTAAGTCAGTCACATCAACATGTTTCATTCAGGTGTCCTGAAAAACCATTAAGCTGTTCCAGTTTCACTTAAAAGGTTTAAAACCTGAGCCAGTAAGAATGTATGAAACCAGTTAAATTACCCAATTACCTTTTTTTCTTCAGCTCAGAGAAAAGGACATTCCAAACTTGGTTCAAACTCTGTTTACATGAAAAAGTAAAAGTTTTCATTACAAATTTTCCAGGGATAGAGGAGGTCACATTTGCTCCTCACTCGAACCCTCCACTCACCGTCCTGGCTACCAGTAGCACTGACCCAGCTGCATGAGAAATCACAGAATTTCAAAAAACTAATTTTGCTTTAGGTATTATATTTCCATTGAAGTGGATGTTTCAAGGAGACCTTCAATCTCCAAAAAACTTTTGCACCTACAACAACAATCACAACTCTAACCATTTGCGCATCGAGTCAGATAGGTATCAAAACTGCGTGTTGGCCAAATTCCATGTTTTAAAACTGCCATCCCCCTCTCCGCTCTCTGAAGATCCACCAAACAGACATAACCTACATTAGGAATAATGTAGGTTTCCAGTCAGATGCTCTTCTTCAAAATTAATAGCTAATATCTAGTTATCTTCCTCTATTTTTCCCCTCCCAGCCTTAACATATACATCAGTAACTCCTACAAGTAGCTTCTGCTGAAGTCACAGAGCTGCTTTGCTTGTCCTCCAGCAGAAAAACAAAATAAAGGGCTGTTTTCACGCAATTCTTCCCAAGGTCTGCAGTGCTTTTTATGGGTTTGGGATTTGATTTGTGTAAGGAAGAACTTGTCCTTTTATTAGTCAACATGGCTTGCCTGACAAATTTGTCTAATGTGGCCATATTATAAATTTAACTTGCTGACATCTAACAATTGAGCAGAGGTCAGACTGGAAGCTCAAGGATTAACCAGCACTTGTTTCATATTTCATCTCTCAAAACCAATAGAAAATGGCATGCTCTCCCCCCGCTGTCTGTCAGCGAAAGAAAGGATGCCTCATAAATAATAAGCAGTATTTTCAGTTAAATGAAACTTCTCAGAGAGGAAAATCTAAAAAGGAAAATATAGATTCAACAGTGCTAATTTAAAACAAACTCAATTAAAAAAAGAGAAATATATTCTTTTAGTTATCTGCGTTTATGGTAGTTATATTTTAAATTAATTGCTCAAAAACAGCCAAGAAGAAAGCACGTGGGAGAATAAGAAAAATACTATAGGGTGATTACTAGTTTATACACCATGCAACCACAGGTAAAGACATACTTCTCAAACTGATGAATTAAACTAAGTAATAGTCTCTTTCCCATGCCCACTCAGCCACAAAACAGAGCTTGTCACGATGGTCTCTCAGTCATTTAGTAAGATTTTGAAGACTACGTGATGTGAGCTTATTTTGATATCAAAGCGGCTTCCTCATGCTGCACTCCTTCAAAGCGGTTGACTGCGCGCTAAACAGTGCCAGCATGGCAGAATCAACATGGATGAAGTCTAAAGCATAGACATAGAGGGAAGATGAAGGTACAGACAGAAGGAGGGGTTCTCATTTTGCTTGTATCCCTCTCCAAAAGACTCATTCTCTTTCATTTGCACCAGAGTTAGCTTTCCTTCTTAGGTAAGGTGATTCTCAAAGTTCAGCAACAGCTACCTGTATTTCCTGTTTTGAGCCTACATCGACATACCATTACGGTGTGTCTTCTCAAGAAGTGCTATTTCTAGATCTCCCGAGAAATATAAAAAGCTCCGGGACAGTTCAGAAGGACTACTAATCACAGCACCAACTATTTCTTCGCTTAGGTTGCAGATGATCTGCTTTCACCTGACTCATTGCTTGGCTTGAGTCATGTCTCAAGCAAAGTTCATAGATTACAGCAGGACAAACCCCTTTTTCTACGTAGAGCAGCAATCTATAAAAAGCTGAAAAGGAACCCATTTGTTTAGTCTGATGAAACACCTTCCTTTTTTGATGTACCGATCAGTACATTGAGATAGAGCAAATCCTTCGGTTCTTGCTTGCTTGGGTACTGACGTGGTTGCTGTCCTTCCTGTCTCTAACTTAAATGTTCTCTGATTCCATTCAAAATTCAAGATTTGTCCTCTGTGAGACCACACCAGTCTGGAAACAGTATCTTACCTAGAAATTGTACTTTTACAGCACATCCTGTAGTGCCTTTTTTTTTTTTCTTTAAATATCTCCTATCCTTATAAGCTAGCAAATGATGAGTTCTTCATTGCATCCATCTGGCAGCTAAATCAAAATGCTTTCTTTACTTTACAAGTTTTTGATGAAATAAATGTTGCTTACCTAAATGGCTTTGTTACTATATGCGGAACACGTTGTTTCTTCCAGATTAAACTGATTTCAAGCAGTTTCTGCTCTTTGTATGAAAATGATCTGTGCAATTACTGCAATTATCTCAGTCAGTATGGGAAGGGTAAATAATATCCTATTGTCAGGTCCACCTTTCTGACCAACTGTCTGCTACAATTTCTTCTGGAATATTTCTCTCTGCAGTGGGGTGGGTTTTTTGTTGATTTGGTTTTTTTTTGTGTGTGTATGTCCTGTTCCCCCCTATAAGCATTTCAACCTTTATCATTTTTCCTAATTATGTTCAGACTGCAATTAGCTAATTAGAAACAGTACAGCCATTTCAAAATAATTGAATTTACTGTTATTCTCTTTATTTCTCTGCTGCTTTTAGAATGTTTTCACAATGTGTTCTCTATTAACATAGCAATACCCCATTTCACACGCAAGAAGCTGTGGTGGAACCATTATGAAATCAATTTGTTTGATCAATAATCAGTCTCATTTCACAGACATTAAGATAACGCAAGCTTGAGAAGACAAAGGGCTTGGCTGGAGTCAGAGATAGCCTACAGGAGCAGACCTCATAGCAGGGCTCTAGAGAGAAGAGGAGAAACCAAACTGCAGGAGAGTAAGGGAAAGGGAGGAAAGGGGGTTAAACACGGCAACAATTGCACTTAGATAATATCTTGATGAATGAAGCCATAAAGTTTCTTGTGAACAGAGAAACAGAGTTACTATTCCACATACGATTCAACTGGGCAGCAAAAGGCCAATAATGGCATTCCAGCTCTCGGGCACCGCCACCTTCCTAAGCCCTTCAAAAAGGATCCAGCTACCCTGCCGGCTCTCGGCGCACCAACAGCCCCTATTCTCATCGAATACATCTCTTACCTATGTAAGTACCTTCTCACCCGCACAGAGCAGTCAGAGCAGTGCAAACAGCTCATCTTTACTCTTGCCATAGTGCCCGTGTGCCTCTGGGACTGACTGACAACTGCACCAGGTACCAGTGACAGGAACAGGAATCCTCTATCACCTTCTGGGCTCTTACCTAGCAGAGGACAGAGAGAAGCAGGCACTAACCTGTGGAGCAGAATCAGAAAGGCAAGACCTCAGCAGATAACTTTGCAGCAGTTCTTGGAAAGTCGCACCTATTTCTCAAAAGACTGGAACTGTCATTGGTCAATCTCAGAATTTCTAACGAGTGCTTAGATTTGCTATCACAGCTGCATACAGCTATCAAACTCCAGAAACAGAGCTCTGAACACATTACTGCAATATCCGTATGTCCTTCTGCATTAGCTTTCATGTTTTAAACATTAATGCTTGTACGGTATTCTATTGAATAAAGAAGGAAAAGATCAGCTATGAGCCAGAATAAATCCTTTTTCACCTTTTCATGATTCTGCTATTGCATTTAAAAAAAACCAACAAATAAAAATAACCATTCTGCTTTCAATTGCCAATAAACAATATCATCACAAAAATTAGAGGACTTGATTAGAGTCATCGATTAATTAGATCGTCTCATGTGTTATATCGGTCAAAATCTGCAATAATAATTATGATAATGATGTAAAGCACATTTATTGATTTCAATCAAGCTGCTGTGGATCTACACAAATTTAAATGTAAGCATGAACCATGGTCATTGTTTCAGGCATATCCCTTTGCACACAGGCCTTAAGAACTAAGCGTACTGGGAAATAATATTTCCCAAAGTTATTTGAAATATCATCTGGATTTTATTGTATACTTTATCCTCTTTCTAAATTCTTATAACAAATGGCTATATATTACAATAGACATTAAAAATCTATTCTGACCATTTACACTGTCCTATTATTACACTAACAAAGCATCTTACAGCCTTCACTGTATTTATTCTTACAGGTCCTAATGGGGAAGAACTCTTATCCCCCTGCTTCACAGATGAAGGAATCCATGGTCCCAACAACACCATGCTGGGACACAACTCGGCTAAGGTGCCAGAAATAGGCTAGCTGTTATCTGAGCACTTTGCTTTGATTCAACCCAGATGAGATATTTTTAACTTGGACATAACGCAGTGCTGAAATGACTACATTCCTCCAAAATCTGAACTAGTTTATTTAGAGCTAGCCTAGACTTATGCGTAGAGAGTTCAGATAATTCAAGATTGGCGAAGAATTACATAGTAGAAGAAAATCCCCTCAATGTCCAAAGATTACTTCCTCCTCCTCTGTATAAACAAAACAGATTAAATTTAATTTAGAAAATAATAAACATGAGACACTTCACCTTAAGTACCAAATTATATGACTAATGGAAAGTTCCCAAGTAAAAGCAACCCTGTGTTTTTCCAAAGCATCACAGGGCATTCAAGTGAACTGTCATGTTCTCTTTCTCACATATGATCACTGTCCCGCCTGGTTCCTTTCTTCTCTGATCTGAGATTGCTAACTTAAATAAAGCTTTGATGTGTATTTCAGAAAAGATAGTAAAGATTTGGTAAGACTTAATATGTCAACTCAGTACACTATCTAGTAACAGGGTATTTATTCGTACTCCTTTGTTCTCAGTAATGCTGAGAAGAAAAGCTTGGAAGGGATTCTTGTAAATGCTCATCCAGAGTTTACAGTGAGTTTCAAGCAAGCCAGGATGAATCTATATTTACTCTGCTCTTGACACTTGCCCGTGAGCATAAAGTAGGAATTGCCAGTAACCTAAATGTGAGTAGACTATCAGACATATACCCAGCTTTTACTCTTCACTGTATGCAAGTTATCTACCCATTAGACAGGGACATGACATCTTTCAACTAAGTTATACAAATGATTGAGTCATTCTCCCTGTGCAGACCAGGGGCATTGTTTAAAATTCACATAAAATATGCAGCACTTCAGCTGCTGATCTTTTCAGAGTTCCTTTGAAATAATGTGTTGCACTTAGTTCAAAAGAAAAAAAAAAAGTCCCAGGGGAAAAATTCAGGATAAATAAAATATTTATCTGGTTTCCTAGATAAACTAAAGCAAATCTGAGTGAGAGGAGTTAGACGGCAGCAGGCGAAGGCTTAGAGAAAGAGGCAGGTTTGGCAGTCAGAGCAGCTCTCTTTCAAAGTGTGAGGCAGATGAGGGAAAAGAGAAGTTGGATAGAAAAAGGTGGTGCAGAAGAAGTGGTAACTACATTAAACAGTACAAAATCCTGATCAAAACTATCGTGTGACATCAGAAGTCATGATATATTAAGACCGAGAAACACACACCACAAGAAAGCTGTATCTCGGAGAAGCTAGATCCCGTGGCCAGGAGAACACCTTAGAAGTCTGCTTCTGATATTAAACCTTGGAGACTGGAAGCAAACGACATCAGCACCGGTGTGCCCATAGCCTGTCAAAGTGGAGCCATGACACCACACTGAAACACATCCGTATTCCTGCCTGGGCAGTCAAGGCGCCTGCAAACACTGGACATCCCTGTCCTCCCTGACACAGGGCTTTACATGAGGCGTTTTTCCCTACACACACATGGTTTAATCAGAGTTCTGCAGCAGCGCACATGCCCAATCACAGACATTAGGAAAAAGGTACAGAATATCCCCACAAGACCACAGATTTATGTGAAAATTCCTAAAACTTATACTGAGCATGAAGGGACAAACTGTACTTCTTCTAGTACAGTCCATAGGAGAGTTTTATTAGAGGTGCAGGAACTTGTTGGTACGTGTTTTGCTCAGATTTTTTGCAGAATACATTTGACCCCAGCAGAGTGCCTCAGGCACTGAGACAATATGCGAAACATCAGAGAAACAGTGTCCAGCAAGATTATAGGAAGCGTTTCTGTTCTGAGGTATGCATTCATCTGTTCCCCATCAGAAAGATACTGTTTAAGCATCACTGCCATATTTATCTCAGCATGACATAAGAAATAAAAAGGCTGGGAAACCAATTGGTCGTGTTCTTTAGATCAAATAATTCTTTCAGTATCAACATCTGCTAGTTTGTTTATTAGCCAGCATCACAGTCAGCAACAGTCCTTGGATCAGACCCTGAATGTGACCAGCATTTCATCTGCTCGGGGTGAGATTCAACGACACGCAAAAAAGCCTTGCAACTCTATGAAACATTAAGCTCCATCTAAGTCCCACTTTGAGGGTTTAAGTGGTTATTATCTTTATACGGCTCTATACACTAGATGGACATTTGCCTGGAATTGGAGATTTAAATCAGATGTGGCTTCTTTCTGGGATTTTATTGTCATATTTCTTAACACAGTTCAGATAATACTCTGCATATGCTTGTAAACAAATACGATACATGCATCTGTGTAGAGATGATGCAAACAATGCTGCCTTGTTCTAAAGGAAGAGAGAAATATGCTCAGAAGTATTTGTGCTAGTACAACTTGGCATAATTTCACCAGCAGTAATTAAGGATTTTTTTCCACTGCAATCCTCTTTATAATGTAATCTCAGACACATACAGGTAAAAATAGCTCCCTTTGCAATAAAAAAGCAAATAATAAAGACATTAATCATTTTACTCATAATTAGACTCCACAGATCAACTCTGTAAGGATCACATCCAAATGAAGATGTACAAAATAGTACAGTCATCTAACTGCTCCTGCTCAAGAAAATAGAAAAACCAGGAAGAAACCCCAAAACAGTCTGCCTCAGTAATCGTGAGTCAGAGTTTACAGCAAAACATTGAGAGCAGCGAGCACAATTGTGGAACTTACATACAGAAACAACAATATACACAAAAAGACAATTTGTTGCAACTGTATCTTGAACAAAAAGTCATTTTCGGTTTAAATCTAAACCCAAAAGGAATGTCTTTTTATGTACTATGGTGTTTTGAAGTACCATCCTTAATGTTTAAAAGCGGCTATGTCTTTGTTACTGAAATGGAAAGTTTTGATGCACAATAAACGCTGAAACTCCCTGCACAAAGCAGAGAAATGCGATTCTAACACTGACATATAAAGCTTGACAATGTTGTATACGTACATGCTTTGGTTATTGTTTTCCAGCTTCCAAACTGACATTAGCAGCAAACCAGAAAAAAGTCGAAACTAAACTCCTGAACTATTAGTTTCAACAAGAGTGCTACCATTAAAGAATGAAATGCTGCTTCTCTCACTAAAAATAAATGCTACAGTCAACAAGTCATAATTAATAGAAAATATTCAGTTATGTAAATGTAACTGTCTTAATTGTCTCTGCACCACTTACAGTTTCTGTATTTGTATCAATTAACAGCACTTTTCATGCAGTAATTGCTCTGGATCATTGCACTGCCTACGTGTAACAGACAAAAGCTGCTCTGGTTGAAGACACAAGTCTTGTAATCTGACTGCTCAACCTTACTCTCTGAATCAATTTCCTTTGTAAATAATCTGGAAAAAAAGTTTTGCTACCTGAAGATGGCAAAATCAATTATATAAATTGTAACTCTTATGTAATGTAACTCTTATTTCAGCCTTTAGACTGGACATCTGTAACATTTTGTTCTTCCCTTCTAGAGTTTTAAGCTTCCACAAATTTTTAAAGTTTTATTGAAAAATCTAGAAAAGCAAGAAGTTGGGAAATATCCAGGGATGCTATTAGTACACATAGAGCCACATGAAGTCCAGAACACTTTCTCCAACCATTCCTGGTTGAGTTCTGTGATTTTTAGGATTGTAATCACATTCATCTTAACGGCAACCGTTTTGTGAAATTACCTATCCTACACAAATCAAGACAAGGAAATCAAAAGGATAACTAAAGCTTTGTAAAGGAGAACAGGGAAAGGGAACAATTGCACTTGGCTTGGCAGGGAGCTGATGCTGGTGCTGAAGCCAGAAGAGCTGGTAGAGGTGTAATCTAGGATATTTTCCCCGATTGAAAGTCACACAGCCAAAGAAACAAATAAACCTCCAAGCTGGGAGATTCATAAAGTAGAAAAATTTCTGTATCTCCATCACATCTGCCAAACTGACATTAAATACAGAAGTGCAAAAGGAAGAGTCAGATTTTTACATGCAATATATGTATATAGCTCTACTGAAGTCAGTGGCCAGCATATTCATTTTATATTATTATATTCCTGTATCTGAAACTCACTAAATTTAGTGCAGTTGGGACACAAGAACTAAAACTCTTTACTTCACTTCAGTTTTCCTTAGGCACCCAAGCCCAGAAATCACAGCGTAGAAAGCCTGCGGAAAAACACACCTGCTTGATTACAGATTCAAATTTGTTGCTTTAGACGCAGTTATACACATGCTAAAGCTGAAACCTAATGTATGCACGGCATCTGGGATTTCTTTGATATACAAGAGCAGAAACTATATGTTGTATAAACAAAATGCAGACTGAGGAGACTTGCACCTGGGCTTTAGTCTTGTTTAGGGAAGAGCTAAGACTAAAGAACCTACAAATGAAATATCTGTACCAAAACGACATTTAAATAAATCCAGTATCAAACCAATGTACACAACTTCAGTTCTTACACAAACTGTTTTTAAATGAATAAACACAAGAGCATAAGAGATTGAAAAATCCTCCATTATTCATTAAAGACTTTTAGTGCTTCATTAGTTTTGTTGCTATAATCCACTTCTGATTAGCCGGGCTGTTAAACAGCCATTGTCAAGTGCTGCTAAAGTGCATGAATTTCTTTTCAAACTACAGCAGTGTCATTTGAATGTAGTTAGCAACATCTCATCAGGTGTTACGGCCATGCCTGCAGAGTATAAATTAACCGTGATTTCTTCAGCATTCCCTTTTTAAATCATGTTTTCATATGAATTTTCATTTAGACATAACACAGTAAAAAAAGCTGGTAGCATTTTAGATTGCTTAGCGAAACTACTTTGTGAGGTCAGGACGATAATGTAGGCCCAGGTGGATAACACGAGAGGAAGAAAGAAAGCGGAGGGGAGGGAGAGACACACATTCTGACCCAGCACCGTTGGCTGATGACCTGATGGGGCAAGCAGTAATGAAACATTTACATGCAAAGCTCCAGATCCCAACATTTAAATTCCATGAGCTTCCTCAGGCTTAATTTCTCCCGGCGCGACAGAAACCTTCAGCAACCACAACAGAAACTGCTAATACTAGAAACCAGCTCCACTAACCCTGAAGAGGCATCAGCTAACAATTTACCTTCTCGTTTATTCTTCTTGAATGTCCCAACTCCCCTAGAGTTCTTGCCCTCTCACCAAGAGCTGCGATTTGAAAAGTTAAAACCTCACATTTTAGACGTGTTCTGTTTGTCAAATAAGTCAGATTTTTTTCTAAAATACTGAAAATTTGCAACTTAATCCCAAACCCATCAGAACAAACAAAATCTTTCTGTGATTTCAGTGAGGTTTTCTGTGTCAGGTGTGTCTGGTTAGAACTGGGAGAGAAAATGTGAAATATTTGGCTGATACTGCCAGCATACAGCACCCAAAACAGTCCAGGGAAGGTTTGGAAGACAAACCTCCTCACTGAGCTGCAACTAGGTGAATTGCCAGGTCAAAGCCTCGCTGGTAAAAGATCGCAGGGGTTACGGTGCGGAAGGGAGCGTAGCAGGTAACGCCTCTATTAGAAAGAGATTTTCTTCCAAGTTCATAACTAGACTGTGCATTAATTCTTAGGAAATGGGTTAAAGCCTATCTGTTCTGCTGTCTCTGAAAGAGCTGCCACTGGAGAGAGTCAGCAGCAGCTGAACTGAACTCCAGGAATTAAACAAAGGATCTGGATTTGTTCAGTCATTGTGCTTTACCATGGAAGAGATTTTAAAGTTTTGAAAGAGAGACCATCCTTTCATTTTCTTTGCGTCCAACTATGAAAATTCAAAGAGACTGTTCCAGCCTGGTGGTTCAGGTGCTGTTGGAATACAAATAATTAAGGGATATTCAATTTATTTTTTTAAAAAAACTGTCAGTGTACTTCAAAGGGTAGATACAAAACTTCTGAACACTGACATAAAGGCCATGCTCAATAGCTAAACATTTTAATACCACAAGGTTAAAAATGGAACTTCTTTTTTTGGGGAAAAAAAAAAAAATAAAAAATTAGGCCAATTCCATATGCACCATTCAAGTCAATGGAGAAATGCTCACCCACCTCAGACGAACGAGATCAGTCCCACGTGATCCTAAAGGGCCATTTTGGCAGGCAGTCTGATAACCTACCTGGCTACGCAAAGTACTCAATTTTTTTTTTTTTTTCTTCCCCACTTGATCTTGGTATCACATTAACAACTGAACATTTAAAATCTTTGGGAAACTCTGTCAAGAATCTTTTATAAAAATCTGTAAGAAAAATATTACAAAGTTCACAAGGTAAGGTTTTCTATGGCTTTTGGTCTATTTTTAACCACAGAAAGATCCTCCTCATCCTCCTCCACCTTTCAATTCGGACCCAGGGCTTTATGTGAGAATCTACCAAAGAATTTACAGAAAATTCCATAGAGAATATAAAAAAACAAGAAAAGCCTTCTCTAAAGAGGAAAGAATAGTAGCCACCATTTCCTCAGCTGTAGGAGATCTGCAGAACTACATGATCATGAATGCATGCCCATGTAATGCCCAAGTGTCTGCTCAACTAGTCTTTGAGGTACAAAATCATTACGAGTAGGATCTTATTATAATAAGTATAAAACCAGGCTTAACTTCAATGTATTTTAGATATGCAATTACTTATACTTTTAAACCCTAAGCTGAAGCATTTTTAGTATTCAAGTGATTTTAAGAAATCAAAAGCAACTACTATAATGGGTGGGTGTTAAAAAAAAAAAAAACCAACAAAAAAAGAAATCTGCTTTTCTAGATTTTTGTGTCTTTAAATCAACGTTGATATTCTGCATAATTAACAAGGAAGAAATTCATGTCAACTGTAAAGAAGCTAAAGGAAGTCTACAATGCCCTTTAATAACTTAAATTACATCCATATAATCTCAACTTAAACAGATTTTTAATTGAAAGACTCCTGATCTTTTTACCTGGCTGCATCGTTTCAACTTCTCTGTTTCAAAATCTGTCTCTCTGAAGTCTCCAAAATGATTTCCTGAAGAAAAGTGACTGAGGACAATTTATCAGAAATTGCATCCACCCATACAGGGCAACAGACGCCACAGGATTTTGTAAGACATGAGCTTTCTGCCCTGCCTCTGAATCAGAGGATACTTTTTTATTATGATGATTCTTTAAGAGCTGATTTTACAAGATGCAGTCATCAGCGTTAATATATTCAGTTACAAAAGACAGGTGATAGTATCAGCACGTCTTTGGGTAAAACAATTACCTTAGGAGCGGAATCCTGGAATCTATTACCCAAAAAGTCTCACAATTAGGGTTGCAGATATGTAACACTAGCTTTGATATAAAAGGAGAAATTTAAACTGAAAACTTATACATTATCCCAACTATTTTTTAACTTTTTCAGTGGAGGCTTCATTTTGGAACCAGTACAATTTAACTGACAAACAAAAGAAGTATAAACCGTTTCATGAATGATTGAGAGACATTGCAGGTTTTTGTTCTCATATTATTTCTTTAATTACCTTTAAAGAAAATGCATGCAATAGTAAAGAACTCTACTGGTGAGAAAAAAGGTAGATGCAAGCTTCATGTATATGTCAGCCTGAAGAAAGCACAGTAAGTGGTTGATTCAGTGGTGAAGAAGGTTTTAATTCTTGCTTTAGAGTAAAGGAATGAACAGATAACAGAAATAACTAGGGGCAAGTTTACATTTTCTTTTACAGTTTCCTGGACAATGTAAACTTTTTTCTCTTTTTTTTTTTTTTTTTTAATCAATCTGTAGATCTGTCCATCCTAGAGCAAAGGTCAGGCACGTACATCGTGTGGACAAGGGCTAGCACGTATTTGCCTTTTTCTGCCTGATATCTCACCAGGCACATCGCTTTTGTCTTATAGAAGAGGTGACTGGGGAAAACAAATACATGACTTCATGTTATGTTAAGAGATCATAGGAAACATTCCGTGTCGTTTATCATGCACAATGACACACCTGATCACAGAGCACAACCTGTACATCTTCAAGCTTGTCCAATTTCAATATAGTCTTGCTAGAAAGAAAAAATGAAAATTTTTCATTTTCTTATTGAACATTTCTCCAGAATTTTCATATGCTCGTGTTCAAGGCAGTGTCAATTAAACACTTCATAGTATAACCTGCCAGTTATTCTATCTTGCAAAAGAAATTTATTTATGGCATACTTTGATTTCATAACATGTTCAAATTGCATGGGACATGCTTTCAGAATCACTTGTGCGTAATCTAAAGCTTTGGAAATAAAAATACCGCTGTATCATATTTTACTTAATACTGAAAATCCCATGATCCCATTTTCTTTGTCACCATAGCAGGATAAAAAAATTCGTATTGTGAGACTTTCTTTCCTGAAGAACCCATTAAAGTGCATGTATGTGTATTTCATCAAACAAGTTCTGCGTTCATCTCCTCAGAGTGGATCACAAGTTCTTTGTGTCACTCTGAGTTTCAGAAAACACTATTTGCAGGGAAAAATGTTCATAAAGGCTCTTTTTTGCATTCCCTGACTAATAGCAGCATTAAGGCCGAGGGAAGATAAATGCTATTTGAGCACAATTTACTAATTGGGGACAAGTAACAAGAATGAACAAAGGGAGACAGAGTACTACCATAGAAGACGTAGAGTAGATTTAGACCTTTGTTAAAACACTGGATAGTTTAGAGTGAGTTCGGAAAATAAGTCTGAGGAATCAAAGCAAATGTTTAGCTGAAAAAAATCTGCGACAATTTACAGTGTTGTATGTGATATAATTTTCTGAATATATATACTCGAGGCAAGCTTCAAAATCAGGCACCTAAATAAAGTGAGATGGCAACTGAGCATATCAACATACCCAACACTGTACGCTGTATCTCCACGTTTCACACTAGGATCCTCAACATTCTATTATGAGGGACTACTAATTCTTGAAAAGTTGTTTGAAATTCATGGAGTGGGGGAACAGGATGAGAAGAGGACCAACATGCAAAATCTTTAACATCTCTAATGCACTTATATGTTTGGTGGACAGGGAAGGTTCCACACAGACAGTGACGACGCTCCAGCAGTTACCTGCCATCAAGTTGGCCACATCTACTGAGCACAAATTTCAAGTCCCTCCTAGATTCAAAGCATTGTTTGTAAGTTAGTGAATTTTACTTTGCAGTTCGGGCAGGTCTATTAGATCTGTATTAGGGGCATCCAAGAGCATGAGCGTGTAGCTCTAAAAGTACAGTTTCAACTGCCTGCAAAGTCTGTCAAAAATGCAATAAAACCTAAACAATTCTGGATAAAATAGCATGCTAGGATTTACTATTTTCCTTGGAAGGCATAAGAAAAAAAACGTTCATTGAACTCACATGACTAAACATGGAGATTTAAAATAAGGAAGGCAACTTTTCTACATCGGTGCAACTTAGTGAAGCCTACTTAGGGCTCTGCACTGCAAGCACAAAGCAGCAAACTACCATAAATACCTCTAACAAGATTTGCAGTGATGTGTGAGTATCTATTCAGGTTTGTACAACCTACTTTAGGTGTACAGAGATTAATTCATTCACTTTACTTTGACCACTTAAGAGAGAGGCATATAGTAAATGAGAAGACACTCTACAGCCAATGGATAGAGGAAATAACATTTATAGAGGGTGATTTGTCTGGGTTCTTTTAGGATGGAAGTAATCACCTTCTGGAGATGACCATCTCTTTGTATCCTGAAGAACTGACAACTAGTTTAAGGAAGACACCCAACTTGCAAGCATACGAAGTTTATTTCATATCAGTTCAGAATCTGTCTATGGGTAGACTATATCTGGAATGCAGAAAACTCAGATAATGAGTTTACTGTCCTTAAAACAAAATGTTACAGCATTTAAAATTGTGGACCGATTTAACTGTCTAAGAGTAAGGAATTATACTTTTTCTGTTAAACTGCATTTCTAAATAGAATACAAGACTACTAGTAACTGAGTCTGCAATCTCTTCTAGGCCCTGCTTTCCCTTTCAGCCAGCACCCAGACAAAATTCGTACTGCCAGGATGGCATAGGCACGACTCTTAATTTTGACAAAAGAAAAAAAAAAAAACCAACCTTAGGACTTTAGTAATCTGACAAAAGATATATTCCTGAACATCTCCAGTGTTTGCACATGCATGTTCATTACTAGCAACTCCGACTGATCAATGGCCCATCTCTAGTTTGAGGAGGAGAGAAAGCATCCTAATTTTTCCACTTTTGGACAGGGAATTCTTCACTAGAAGACACCTGCTACAGTTGCATAGCTGGAACTAGGATCATCTATACACCCACCATTTACATGAGAAGTTTCAATTTTCACATCACTTCCCTTCTTAACAACACCAGTTAACACTTCATTTTTGCACCTGCAACCTAACTATGCTTCAGAATATTTATGCCCATCAGCTACCTGATTTCACCTATAATCAAAGCAGCAAGAAACATAAGTAATATATATTTGTGGATAATTAAATGACAGATTCCAAGATGGCGGCACAAAAATTAATTTAAAAAGTTGTGAGGCATTTGTTACAGGAACACTTGTAACCTAGTTCAGGAAATATCTATTAACTCAGAAAATATAAACTTTTCATTAAAAGCTGAAAGAGATAATAACCAGAACTCCAAAGATGTACTGTTCAACTATGAAATCAATGTAGTTTTGGCTTAACATTTTCTTTTCGTATTTCTGTTGTCTGATGAAAATAGTTACGGAGGGAACAAATGTTTCAACTCTTAATGTTAAAATAACAGGAAGGTGGCCACCACTTCAGAAGTCCTACCTCTTTTTCCAGTAGCACCAATATATGTCTTAAAACGTACCAATTATGTTAAATACACAAACCAAATTTCACCCACACAGGTCAAGAGAGTCAAAAAGCATCCTGCCTGGAAAACAGATCAAAAAAGCCCAGAAGATATTCCCCAGGAGCACATTTAATGCACTCCAACCACTGATGGATGTCCAGGACTAGTCCAAAGTAAGCCCTCCAATATGTATTTGGTCATGTCCCCAGCACTCAAGGCCTCACTCCCTTTTGGGGAGTAGATGTGATTTGCTTGCACTGCTGTGCACTGCTTACTAACATAGACATACCTCTGATGTTTGGCTCAAGACCCCAAATGCAAGGCTGTTCCTTTTTTTAGAAACATTTGTCTGTTCACTGCATAGTATGTTTAAAAGATTAAAGAAAAATAATCCACATTAATATAACTAGAATGGGACAAATGCAATAAGTTTAGTTCATGAAATTCTCATTTCATTCATTCTTCATCCATTTACAAGAACAAGGCTTTTCAGGACAACCCCATGTGCACAGCTTTAAAACCACACCAGCTGAGATCACGTGCATCACACCTCTTATATTGTGCTATGCAACCTTTTTTAAAAGGTCACACAAACTTCACACATTACTTTTGTGCCTGTTGAGTTTGAAACATACTGCAAAAATACTGTAATTAACAGTACATATGCAACGTCAAAATTGTGCATGCACAAACTGAATGCTGTGACTGAGAAACCTTTTAGTGTTTATATCACTGTAACCTGTACTTCACCACAGTAATAAACACAGCCCTTTCCTGGCTCACAAAGTGAAGTAGCACTACTGAGATATCTGAACTTTTCTCTTCCAATCAGAATTTGTTAAATTTACTTATTAGACAGATTTAAAAGATATAATATGTTGATCCACACCACCGAATCATGAGATTCTATCGAAAAAAAGTTGATAAAAATATACTAAAGCAGAATTTTAACCAGAGGAAAGTTTAGTCAGTGCTGTCACAGAGATTTTTTTTTTCCTGAGGACATTAGTAATATGGAGCACAAGCGTTGTGTTCAAAGCATACATGCTCAGACTGTATAAACACCAGAAATCAAAATACTTCAATTGTCAATGATTTTTCCCTATAGGGTGGTAAAGATGAGGTGAATAGTCACTAATCTAAGAGTTTGAAACCAATAATACAAGAACTTTTGTACAATATACTTTATTGCAAATAAAATGTTATTGCTTTTAGCGGAGTACCTATAGTGTGCTTTTTTTAGTCCCAAACTACATCTAAAATTTAACCTCTTTCAGAATATAACCAGCATGAAAGAATACTGACAAATCTTTGGTTTGGTTCTGAGCATATATGACAAGCTGAATGAAAGGAGTCCTAGGGAACATTAAGTGACAATCAACCTTTCAAACAAAATTTTAAATCATCATATGTAATTCCATTTCTGTGATCCAAGTCTCTATGAAATTTTACGGGGCTTAAGAATGATTCTATCAGAACCCATTTAATTGGTAGAAGACCTTCTTGGGTTCGTTTCCACTACACACCATGGCTCTGCCCACCAAGGGATCATAAGAGCACAACTGCCAAAGTCAGAGTGAATAGCGCCAACAGGTGATCTGTCCTGGTACTCGAGAAACACAACTTCTCCCACAAACCTAAATCCAAAATAACTGCAACAGTGGCATCATATTATCAGCATATGTGTGTTCCTAATGCTTACTACACTAAGACATATTTACTGCAAAATCAAAGTTTCTTCATGGAGACTGTAAGTTAGCCTTATTATTTCACATGAGCAAAGGCTGGGTTTTTTTAATAGGTAAAAGCTGAATAACTAGAGTCCCAATTTCTATGTAGGAAGCCAAAAAAAGTTCAAAAGCGGTGTTTGCTGGGAGAAAAAAAAAAGTTTATGGACTCTTCTGATTTTTGTTTATTCCTCAGCTAAAATCCTGTTTGAAATGTGGCAGCTCATAAACACTTATTTGGATTTCCACAGAACTAAATGCTTATATCTTATGTAGTAGAATTATTTCTAAATGCACTGTTCTTTTCTGCAATATCTTTACAAATAAAATACGCAGAAGTTACTACATTTTTTTTAAAAATGGTTTTAAAGAAAATAATCTTCATTGCACCATAAACTGTATCAGCTGGTCTGTAACCCCTCGAAATGACTAGTTACATATTTGCCATCTCATAATACTTCCACTTCATGCCTGTATCTTGAACTCAATGAAGGAAATTTCAAGCGTTTATTGCAAGTGGTCCACCCATCAAATCCATGTCTTTCCAATTTAGCGATAAGGATGTTATATGGGACAGTGTCAAATGCTTTGCACAAGTCAGTTGCTCTTCCCTTATCCACCAATGCTGTAACCCCATCATAGAAGGCCACCAAATTTGTCAGACACCATTTGCCTGTAGTGGAGCCATGTTGGCTGTCACCAATCACCTCCTTATTTTCCATGTGCTTTAGCATAGTTTCCAGGAGGATCTACTCCATGATCTTGTCAGGCACAGAGGTGACACTGACCAGCCTGTAGTTCCCTGGGTCTTCCTTTTTTCCCTTTCTAAAAATGAGGGTTGTGTTTCCCCTTTTCCAGACAGTGGGAAATTCATCAGACTGCCACAACTTCTCAAATGTGATGGATAGCAGCTTAACAACTTCATCTGCCAGTTCCTTCAGGACCCGTGGATGAATCTCATCAGATCCCATGGACTTGTGCACCTTCAGGTTCCTTAGATGGTCTCAAACCTGGTCTTCTCCTACAGTGGGCTCTTCCTCATTCTCCCGCTCCCTGCCTTTGCCTTCTGTGGCTTGTGTGCTGTGGCTAGAGCACTTGCCCGTGAAGACCAAGGCAAAAAAGTCATTGTATATCTCAGCCTTCTCCGTGACCAGGTTTCCCGTTTCCTTTCAGAGAGGGCCCACATTTTCCCTAGTCTTCCTTTTATCACCAACAACCTGTTGAAGCTTTTCTTGTTGCACTTGACATCCCTGGCCAGATTTAATTCTATCAGGATTTCAGCTTTCCTAATCTGATCCCCGGCTGCTCAGACAATTTCACTGTGTGGCTCCCAGGCTACCTGTCCTTGCTTCCAGCCTCTGTAAGCTTCCATTTTGAGTTTGCGTTTGTCCAGGAGCTCTTTGTTCCTCCATGCAGGCCTCCTGTATTTTTGCCTGACTTCCTCTTTGTTGAGACACATTGCTCCTGAGCTTGGAGGAGGTGATCCTTGAATATCAACCAGGTTTGTTGGCCCCCTCTTCCCTCTAGGGCTTTATTCCACAGTACTCTACCAAGCAGATCCCTGAAGAGGCCGAAACCTGCTCTCCTGAAGTCCAGGGTAGCGAGTTTACTGTGTATCCTCACTGCCCTAAGGATCTTGAACTCCACCATCTCATGGTCACTGCAACCAAGGCTATCCTTGAGCTTCACATTCCCCATCAGCCCCTCCTTGTTGGTGAGAGCAAGGTCCAGCATGGCAACTCTCTCATTGGCTTCTCTATCATTTGGAGAAGGAAGTTATCATCAACGCATTCCAGGAACCTCCTGGGTTGCTTACGCCAGCTGTATAATTCTTGTAGGGGTGGCCGGGTGCTGCTCCATGCAGCCTCTTGGGGCAGGCTGGGTGAGCATACAGGTTTAGAAGCGCTAGGGAGGAGGAGAGGGCCCTGCCTCCCATGTGTCAGATGCTCAGCTGGTGTCAACAAGTCCAGCATCACAAATTACAGAGGATCTGTGCACTGCTTGAGGACACTGTTCTAGTGTTTCAGCGGTAAAGCTGTATTCAACCCTAGCCATTAGTGATTTTGTAAGAAATGCCATTTATTTGAGCTATCTATAGCCTGAGATGTTCCTGCTGCTGCCTTGATGTGTTTTTACTGTAGAGAGATTTCACTAAGCCAATTGCAGGCTGTAATACATTCATATACCAAACTGTACATCACACAACAGCAAAGTTACAGATGTAATTTGGAGTGAATAGTTACCCAGTCCCGCTGTCTGGCAAGAGTTACCATAAAACGCTCACCGAGGGATCTAAAAACATTAATACATATTGATGGCTTACTCCAGACCTCTCAGCTTTCTGCAATCGTGAAGCATGACGCTTTTAATCTCTGGAAGGGGCTGTATGCTCAAGCACCAGGTCACGCTGGCAACGACAGGCATTGAGGGTACAGGACTGACATAGCCGAAAGGACAGAGGTGAAAGTCTGCAGCTGTGGAACGTCTCATACTGAATGGAGGGGGATTGGCAGTCCATTATTTATGTCCCATTAGCCTTTCTAAAATGTTTTGCCCAGCACATTCCTCCCCAGGTAGTGTGCCTACTTCAAGCCTGGGACATGGCTCATTCTTTGCACTTTCCTGCCACCTCTCCCAGCGTAATGAGAGATTATCAAACCAGGATGCTTGCTGAACTGGATGAAGTCAAAGCTTCTTAAAGAGAAACAAACATACGAGCTCGTAACTCTATTTCCCTTTCCATTTTTTTAGGTGTTCCTGTTCAAAATGCAGATATTTACTGACAGGACAGTTGCAGGTACACGCTTTACCTCAGTGCCTGAAGCTAATATTGCATTTCTGATGAACTACTGATCTGCCGTTCAGTGCTCTTCATCCAGGCTAACAGTATAATTTTCATCCAGCAGTAAAGTTTTATCTGCATTGTGCAGGACTGTAAACGCTGCCTCTTCATAACTGACCATTTACCCTGAAATTACTTCTCTTAACAATCTCCAAGTGCCTGTCAAGAGACTTATAAACCACAATAACTTCTGTCCATGCAAGTTGGGCAAATGCAAATTTCACCATTGCACATTTGAGTCTGTTACTTTTGCCCCAGCACCTCAGAAAGCAGAAAAGTTCAAGTGCCTTTTTTTTTTTTTTTTGGTTTTGGGGGTTTTGTTTGTTTGTTTGTTTTTTAAGAGTATAACGGAAACAAAGAAAACCACCTACTCTCATAAATGGGTGGACTTTTTAAGCCTCTTTCTTCCCACCATGGATTAACTCTTTCACTTGCCACAGTCACTACTTCTTCCGTGCTTGCTCACACACATAGATCTCAATAAGGGGGAAACAACAACAACAAAAAAAAATAAAAAACCAAAACCACCACAACAAAAAGCTATAGCAATGCAGAGGCAGGGACATGACCCATGAGTATTTTCAGAAGAAGTACCTCTTAGAAGTTAATCATGCTTCCTCCATAGCTGTCTCACTTTTAATACTTTTACCTTTCCAGTCTTGCCTTGCCCCAGGCTATTCACTAACCACCCCTCTTACCCGCTGCTCTTTCCGAACAGGACTTGAGAAGGACAGTCCCGCTCTGCTCAGACAGTAGTCGCTTTCCTTTACAAGCTGTCATGGTCCTCATCCACCCCTTGGAGACTATGATATTTTCTCCTCTTCTACTGGCTCTGTCTCTTGTGATTTCCTTCCCCCACAAGAAACATGGGAAGTCACTTCCCTGCCTGCCGTGCTGCATCACCAACGTGGCTTTTCTGTCATCTGACTCCCTGTCTCAGCTGCATTGCTTATCCTAAATCTTAATTGTAGTGCACTGAAACCTCTTGCCTCTCCTCCTGTCCAACATAAATTTTAGCATCTTTCTATTTCTTAGAGTTCTTTTCTCACATTTTCACTACATCCTTTTGCCACACTCTCCATTGCCAATCAACTTTTTCCTCCCATGCTTTTGCCTTCAGGAATCTCCTCCATCACTCCACCCCAGCTTTGATGTTCCTGTCCCCCAGTCCCCCGTTCCCTGTCACTCCTCTTGCTGTTGGCTGCCCTTTCACGCCTCGTTCTAGAAAAGTACTGTGGGAAGTTAGTTCACTCAGCTCCCACTGTTAGCCAAAAAAAACCGCAGGCAATATGTTAAGGAATGTAAATTCTTCTGCCTGGCAGAGAGCACCATCCTTCCTCTTACTTCATGCCGTGCTCAGCTGGATGCCAGCGCTTTAGAAGAGGAATGCAGCCCCGTTAGAGGAAGTTTAGTAGCGTGGCCTGTAGCCATTTACACATACATCCAATATTAACAGAGATTTTCCCACAGACATGAATAGCTAGTATTGTCTACTCATGTAGATGTATGGGAGCCCCGAGCTGATGTTTTTCTTGTTTGTTTTTATTAGCTGTAGAATTAATCCTCAGCAGGCTTAATGTCTGCCACCATAAATCCTCCAAAGATTTCAGATGGGTAAAATGTAACCTACTTGATCCTTTGTATGGCTTTGATTAGTAAAACGCAAGCAGTTTTCATCAGCAGCACTGCATCCTAATCACACTGTTGTCCTGCTGAGCAGTTTCGTATAGTTACCAGTAAGAAACATGGGCGAGGTACGGGTGGAGTAATGGGAAATGTAATAAGTAGTAACAAATATTACATATTTCTTCAGTTTGAATAAAGTGACGTGTCATTGAGATTAGGATGTGCTCTCCCTCCTCAAACGATCATAAGCACTAACGTTCACTCTGCAACATCCTGCTTAAAAATTTTGAATCACCTAAGTTGCAGTATACATTGTTCTTCACAAAGGATACAAACTTTTCAATTATTTCAACTGTCAGAACCGACTGCAAGGAACGTGCATCTTCCATTCACATTTCATTAGAGGATACAAATGCAGCTTGTTTTCTCTCAATGTTTTGCTGTGTAGCTTTTGCAGAAAGCATTCGACAGCTGAACAAAGAAGTCATCATCATATCTTGAGCTAAGACAATGACAACAGAATTATGACAGGTTCCTTCATCTACCATTACTTTTGCTGAGCCAAGAATCTGATCTTTTTTTTTTTTTTCAGCAGGGATTCTTTTTACTCTTTTCTTGGGATAAATGAAAATGAACACATGCAAAACGAACACGAGAACATGGAGAGCTCCCTTAATTAAAGGGAAAAGCCTGAGACAAGGTCACCTTGAATATATGAGTTAAAAAAATAATCGATTTTGAGCATTAATTTCACAATGCATTT
This sequence comes from Burhinus bistriatus, assembly GCA_013397275.1. Taxonomy (NCBI): domain Eukaryota; kingdom Metazoa; phylum Chordata; class Aves; order Charadriiformes; family Burhinidae; genus Burhinus; species Burhinus bistriatus. The sequence continues at coordinate 1,583,761 of VYXH01006725.1, read as the reverse complement.
GAAACAGAGATATTTTCTGGTCTGCATGCATTTCAAATAGTTGTTCAAATTCTTCTATTTTCAGACAAAGGCAATGCTACTAAGCTTGCTCTGTTTCTTAGGATCATTATGAATATCACAAGATCCCTGATTTTGTTTGTTTTTAATTACAATCTTTATGACTTCAGAATGACGCCATGAATCCTGATCTTTGGCAATGCTGAATGCAACAGAGGCATCACACAAACAATTCCCAAAGAACCTTTTTCTATAGCTCAAAGTCAATGTCATAATATGGGAGTTCCAGCTCTGAGACGATCTGACTTCATCAATAAGATTTCAGGAAACCTTTTGGTGACTACAGGTTGAATCCTCAAATTGCTCCAGCCCTGAATTCTCTTTGCTACTCAGTAAAGCCCCTCTCCAAAGCCACACGAAGGAGCTCTAGGGAATGTTTTCTAGGAATCACCGCTTTGCTCAAGCATTTCAAGTCACTTGACCTTCAGCATTACAGCTGCACCTGGGGTGAGCTAGAGCATTCCCAGGAAACGCAATGCTTACTCAGCCATGCTGCTTGCAGCCAGTAAAACATTTATTTGCTTAATAGCTAACATTCTCAGTGGCAATAATTACGCTGCCAAGATTACATTCTGTTGTTAAATTGTGCATTGGCTTAATTAAAGAGATATACTTTATTCCGAGTTCTTCTTCAAGTTGCACTTTAAGTAAAAGGTAGAATAAAATAATTCCCCTTGCCAAGGCACCGGCAGTTTCATGAAGGGCCGTTTTGCTCTGCTACGGTGAATGCAGTTTTATGCTATGGTCTCACTGGGAAGACACACAGATTAGGTACTACTCAGTGCAGAAGGATAGCAGAACTATAAAAATATCTTCTCTTAAACGTTCAGGAATCCTATTAACAGAAACCATGAATCATAGAAAAATAGGGCTAGAGGAATGAGCAACAAGACAAATATTTACACAGAGAATCCCTGCTTTTTGCTGTTATGACTGCTCACAATTTCCTCAGTAACCTTCCTTTCAAAGTGATTTATTGTGGAGCAACAACTGAAAGTGTTATTGATGCTTCTTTTTGAAGAACAGGTTGCAAATATTCAAATTTGTTTTCTATTGGACTGGTCATATTCTGCTTCTCTGGCCCTCTAGCTGAGCAAACATCAAATTGGAAGTGCTTTTAAAAGTAAAGTTCTGTATACTTTAGACAGTTAAATAGTTATCTTTTAAATTCTATTGCTGAAATGTATACTTTGAAAACAGTGATATGTGAGAAGAACAATCATGACAAAAACATAGAGCAGGAAAATAAAATAGTTTAAAGGTTGTCTGAAGAAAAAAAAAATAAAAATCAAGCCTCAAATCTATAACTCATATTAACAAAGACCATACAGAAAGTACCGATCGTCCAATTGATTTATATCAGAAAAAGAAAAAGGGAACTCACACACCAGGTCAATACTACACAGATATACTTTCTTATTTGCTGTGCCTCCCCATTGCCTGTTTCTTAGTCACCCCTTGTGGACACAAAATCTTTTCCTATAAGTAGAGATAGGAAAAATACGTGGGATTGAAAAAAAAATCCACCAATCCTTTTTAGGCAAACAGGCAACTTTGAACATCATTATAACATGGCATCATGGACCCATGGAGTGGTTTTATCACTTACAGGAAAACCCAAAAATCTAACTGAAGCCTATCCTGCCAGCTGAGTTCAGCTACAAATAAAATTTCTGATTTTAAACTCAGAGGATTGAGTTTCAACATCTACTAAGGATTGCTTGTCTCAGTAAGTCATGTCACAGTCACAGCCAATGGTTTTGTTCAAATTGTACTTATTTGAGAGAGAGAGGGAGAAAAGCCAACTACTTCATATGTTTCCTCCCATGCAGTAAAGTTTTTAAAGAGAATAAATGATTGCATGATAAAAATAATTTGAAAAAAATATTTAGTTGTATGCATAGGGAAGTTCTTAGCTAACTCTAAAAATTACTCTCCCTGAATTGTATAGCAAAAAAATTATTATGGTTCAATACAAATCCAGCAAATATGAAGAGACTTTAGTTAAAAGTCTGCCAGTATCTTTCAAAATACATTAAACCATGTTGGTGAAGAATCAATAGCTGTTATTTCTCTTGCTTTCAGTTTATGGATGTTTAAAGATTCTGTCACAATGATGACACCCTAAAGCAGCGACTTTTAATAAAGCAAACATATTTCCCTAGCAGTGTTTGGACTACGCTCTCTTGGTACTCAAACATGTTAGAGGCTGTTTATTTATCATTTCTAAGAATTTTTGATATTGAGTAATTGCCACTTTATTATATTATCTTTGAAGTATCAGGAAAATCTGGAGGAGAAAGGGGGAGGACTGATAAGAGAGGTGTTGATAATTGTTCTTCCTTACAGTGTCCAGTGCATTAGATCAGGTATGACTGGAAACCCGGATGACTCAAGAAGTGGATATAAGCAAATCATCCTCCTCAGCCACAGACGGATGAGCAGGAAGGCACAGATCTGCTCCAGGAGAAGACCAAGGGGAATACAGAGGATGGTGGATGTTCCTTCTTTCAAGGCAAATGCCTTCACCGGGTGCAACTCCCCTGCCACTTTAGGAGGCTGAGAAATATAGTTGTTGTTTCTGTGACTACTGTGTATCCATTTATGGTTGGTGATATGGAGCAAAAAAAGTGGCCAGAGCTCATCAACACGCAGAGTGGTGTCCTGTGACCAAGTGATAGCCTTGCTTGTATGAAAGGCAAGGGGAATGCGCAGAGACTGTAAACACTATGGTGAAAGGCGGGGGGGGGGAATAAAAGCCAGTGTAGCTTTTAGTCTAAACCTATTGAGTCCTGATCAAGGAAACATAAGCGCTTGCCAGCATTTGCTGTCCCACTTAACATGGGAGACATCTGTTCTGTGTACATGGCAATGGCAGGCAAAACATCGCTGTAAAACAATTTCAGCTCTTTCCATCCATCATTTCATTCATTTGTCATACTGAATTTTTCATTATCACTCTACCTAGCTCATGTGCTGCAGCTCCACTTATGCAAAGAGTTTATCGTTTACCAAGTTTCAGCCCAAAAAACGTTAGTGGAGGTGAAGAAAATAACATTTCCATATAGAAACAATAAGCCTTTACTTGTAATACCCATGAAGGAAAATTCACTTTGACAAGCTACTGCTTGAACTTTATGAGCATCTTAAAGCATCTTGTAATCAAGCCTACAGAGCACAGTCTGGCTATTAGCATGCTTCTGAAGGATAGTTTGTTGTTATTTTATTTCAAAGCCTTATTTCAGGACAGATTTGTCTTACTGTGTTGATGATAACTAAGACTATCAGGATATGCCCATTACAGCTCTTTGAAATCCACTCGTGAGCAGCTTCAGAAAGTTGTTCAGCATTTCACAACAGCATTTTTTTAATTTCAGCACAAAGCAAAGACTTGCTGCTTCTTCCCCTGCCCCCCCCATGTATTCCTATATCACAGCAATGTTAGTTATGAACGACGCCATGCCAAGTCACTACATGCAGCAAAGACTACCATTAGATAGCACAGTTAAAACATAAGCATGTATAACTTTTCACCAGTTTCCCCTTATTTCTACTAGACACCACCCTGTACTTGCTTAACTCCCCTTGAATTACGCTGGCACTAAAAAGGGGGAAATCTGCTGCAGCTTATCCCCTGGTAAGGCAGGTAATTTCCTCAAGGCAATAGACTCCCAAGCAACTGGGAGAGACTGATCTGAGCTTAGAGTGACTGGGAAAGGTGGGCTCGGGAGTACAGAGCCAGAGAGCTGACCAACTCTGTGAGTCCTTGCCTTGCAACAAGGATTTTCTCTTGCTACATCTTTAAAAAACAGTTGCTCTTTTCACATCTGAGGAGGGATCCTGTCTGCACAACCATGCACACCAAGAACAGCAGACAAGCTTTAATTTTGCTTCCTCGGTCTGACATGCCTGAAAGGAAGAATTGCATTAGATTCATGTTCTTTGATTCAGACTCAATTTGATTTCCACCAGAATGCCAATAAAGTGCTACTTTCAAACATTTCATTAGAACGGCTAACGTCAAAAGTTTATAGTGCCTGCGTATGTAAAACACTTTGGGATGCCATTTATTTGAAAGACTATCTATAGATGGGGATAAGTTCTTTCTATTTCATATTCTCCAGGAAGGCAATATCATTCCAGAGGCAGGGTTGCTTTGGAGGCTAATTATGCATTCCTGCTGCAGGTTTAGTAACAGCAGCATTTCAGAACACAGCAGCAGAGACAAGCACAGTTGGATGAAGGGTCTGTCAGTGTTTTATGATCAAACATTATCTGCACAGGGTTACAGCATGGTCCGGGCAAAGCACTGTGACGTGAAAGAGGACAAGTCAGAGCTGGGAGAAAAATCATTTGACAGATATTAAAAAAAGTAACCCTATTTATCTGAACATCTTTCAAAGATAGACTGGGACACCAAAAGTGGTGCTGTGCAGTTGTTTTGCTGCTTTACTTGAGAAACAGATCCTCTAATTCTGCATGGAATTTGTGCATTTAAATGATCTAGTTCCTTTCTATATTATTAAATTGTATGTCCAGCCAGAATCACAATTTGTAGAAGAAACTCATCTGAGCACATTAAAAAAAGAGTCCAGGGGAAAGGACTCATTTGTAATTAAGGCGCAGGATGTGGACTTCTGATCTAGGCTGAACTGAAAAGCCCGGACACTGATTACCTGGTCCTTCCAAAGAGGAGAAAGTGTCTTCTAACCCCAGGGGAAGCTAAAAAAATCCTTAGCTGGAGAGAGGATGGAGACGTACCTGGAGCTGAGCGGTACTGCCATAAGAGGGAGAAATCGGCTCCTCTGTGTTTCCCTCCACCTTGAAAGCCCATTTCTGGTAAGAAGCTTGTGTCTTGGCTCCAGAGGATATTGGGTCAAAGTTGAAACTACGCAGCTATTTTATTTATTTATTTTAAACACAAGTATTCAGAAATACAATAAACTGAAGCTTCCAAATACCTCAGCTTTTAAAGAATAATTGCTCCCTGGAAGCTTAAAACCTACCTTGTTCACACGTTGCAGGAGTGAGAACTAGCAATTTGATTGATCAGCAAGCTGACTGCAAAAGATTTTGATTTTTTGGCACTGCCCCCCCCCCCAAAAAAAAAAACCCCTTATCTTAAGAGGTCTTCTAGAGTTTAAAAAGAAACCCACCTGTTTCCTCTCAAAAGCAAAACATTCCCTTTATTCCACTATGCAGAGAGAAGAAAAGTTCAGAAAACTCCTGGGGGTCAAATGGCAGCTCTCTTTGGCTTTTCTTCTCTTGCTTTAAGTTCTCCAAACAGTGATCAATATTTGCTGTAAAACCCAGTCCAGAGTAGGCGAGTTACGAATGGAGTTTCATTAATTGAATCCCCCTGTGTCCCTTCCTGCTTATTTGTTCAGATCAAATCTTTGAGGTTAGCTGAGCCTTAAGTTTTGTGTGTGTTTGTTTTAAGGCTCACATAACTTTGTGTTCTCCACAGAAACAAGAATGACATTCCTAATTAGCACAGCAAGTAATCACATTAAGTTAGAAGATGCCTCTTACTCATCGTTTACAGCTGATCTTTGACAACCCAGCTTGAACAGTGGCATAGATGATCAGGAAACTCTTCAAGGTTCAGAGGGGAAAAAGCCTGGGACAGTGCACTTGATCAATGTCACCGCGAGTGTCAAGAGATGGTCATTATTGCCCTGTAGATTTATTGCTTAGGTCAAAGCAAATTACTTTCTCTCTTCTCAAGCCTTTTCCTGGCTATGTTTTTAATCTCTACCCTTCTCTTATTCTACTGCCCCCTCTGCTATTTTGCAGGTTGATTGTGGGCTCACACGAAGGACAAGGGAATATTTCTGGTCAATGGAAAGCCTGAAATTTTGGCAAAACAGCTACTAGAAATCAGGATAAAGGTATCTTCCATTCTATGAAATTATTTTGCATTCTCTATGGGCACACAAACTCATACCTAAAAATAAAGGGGAAAGCCATTTGTTTTGCTCGCACTGGTTCAGTGGCACAGATGTGATTATTTTCAGGTGATAAAGCCTGTCTCTGACACAGCAGTTTGGGGTTTTTTGTTTATTTATATAAGCACAGTACTGCATTGCCCAGAAAAAAAATCCAGTAAAAATGCAAGACGAGGATTTTTATAAGGCATTTGTACCAAAATGTAACTAAAACGTACACTTCCAAGGCACATCTTCAAGTGCTTCACAGGAAGAGACTGCACACAGCTGACACATGAAACACCAGTCATGTCTTCGCAAAAGCCTGCTGCTACTACTGCACTGCAAAATCTAGGCTGAAGGAAAAAGTCTTTCTTGTTTTCAGTTTCAAAGAAACCACCCTCCTGCCATTCCTTTTTACTTTTATTCATGTAGATGTTCATAGAATGAAGAAAATAGGAAAAGAGAGCGAGCCTTTCAAAACAAAGATATGTTTGGTTAAGCCTGAGGGAACAGAATACATAAAACACGTTTGAGTGCAGTTTCCTTATTATTCCTTTTGTGAATTTTCTACAATTATTCAAATTAATAAATCCTATTACTTGTCACAGGGCAGACTTTTTTCCCCGCATCAACACCTGGGAGCACGCATACAGCAGACGGTCCTGCCTATAAATCTCCAACTTAACCTGCAGCACCACTACTGCCAGGTTCCAGCTTCTCTTCTAGAGATGAGATCGTACAAAATCTCTATTGAATTTGGTGGCAGAAAAAAAAAAAAAGGTGAAACATCAAAACTAAGTGTCAGTTCAAGGAATAGATTAAAGGATGGCAGGGAAGTGCTTAAAGGCATACAGTCTGTACTTTGAAACACAAACAGTAACAACACGCCAGGCTTTCAAAAATCATGGGGACTAGAATAGCGTACCTGTATTTCTAACCCTGCCGATGATGCATTGTAAATATAACATCAGAAATTTTTCACCTTGTAAGAAAGTCTTCATGTCAGAAAGACAATGCAAAATGTAAAGAAACCTCATAAAAATATTGAATCCTCTCTCACCATGAGAACAACAAAATTAACCCATATTTCAGAGAGTTTTTCTGCAAAGTTATGATGAACATCAAAATCTTCCAGGTGTTTTTCTTTTTCCAAAATTTTGAGGTTTACAACTTGTTTCTATTAACAGTTTATGGAGATACCGTAACCATGGAAGAACTCTAAAAAACAACCTTGCAGAACCACTATAAGGTCATTTCTCCAGAGAGCAACTTTTACATAAAAAAAACGTGCAATTTCTGTGTATTCATTCAAGTTGAGCAGTAACAGAACACCAAGCATAGATGATCATAGACAATAAACTCATACCATACAGGTAAGACAAATGCTCTATTATCTCACAGTTCCCTCTGTAGGCTTATAATATAGAAGTACGTTTTATAAATACAATATTCACACTGAAAGGAGAAGGGATTTCATCTTCATTACAAAGGCAAAATATTCATACCACCCACCTGCATCTTTCTTAGGGTGTTACCTGCCTAATCAGCATATGTGGGGGAACGTGCAGAGCCCCGTACCCAGGCCGCGTGCGTGGACAGTCCTCCTCCGTGTGCGTGCCTCTGCCTCCACTTTGACTTCAGAGCAGCCTGTTCAGTGGGATAAGGGACGTGCTGCCAGTTGTACACGGTGGATATCATGGTTTCCCAGTCTTAGACTAGTCACAGAAACAGGATCAAAACGAATCCATAATACAAAGAGTGCACAAACAAAGAGAAACAAGGTAATGGCAGAAGAGTACCTAATTTCTTATTTGACCAAATATTGGGAATGATATGTTGGTTTCATGGATTCTGTACCTTTACATTAAGAGCTAGCGTCTCAAGTTTGCTTTATCATAAAGATAGGAGTTATAAAAAAGAAGTAGCAGAACTAGATTTGATTCACTATATATTCCAGATTTACAACGTTTTAATTTTTCAGAATTTGTGGTGCACCGTATTTATAATTCACTGGTGACTTGCATTGACTCTTCAGTCAGACTGAATTGGTATACATATCGCTTACCTTTTGGGGAGATTTTGGCAGAGGTTTATAGCTCATTAAAGTAAAAGTTTAAGGCAAAAGCATAAGAAGTAATTTATTTCAAATGTGAATGAAGTGCACTGGCATGAAATAGAGATCCAAGCCTAGAAAATTTAATAGTGTCCTGCTGATGTTGAGGAATAAACATGTAGTGTATAATATTATGCATTCATTCTATAGACAGGTTGGTTGTGTTGCTAAATGCAAAATGCTAATTTTCGGGCACTTATATGTTGACAATCACAAAACTACAAAAAAGCACAGTAGGAATTCTCTGCTATTCTAATATATGGTAAAATATGACAAAGATATTTGAATTGCACAGGAGGCTGGGGAGCAATAAAATGGGCTTGCAACTAGATTGTATAATGAAGTCCATGGAGGTTGGGTAGAAGTTCAGAAAACTATATTAACATAAAAAAAATTAATTAGGAAGGCAAGGCCTTAATTCTAGCAATAACTTTCAGATTTTAGAATATACAGTATTTTGCATAAAAAGAGCCAACTTTTCCAAAGATCTTCAACAGAAAGTAGAAGAGAACATCTTTGATAAGGGGAGAGTTTGCTTCTTTTTAGCAGTGTAGAAAAATGACACGTTAGAAATAAAGGAGGAGAACTGTACTTCATAATGCCTTTTATGATTGCACAGCATCAGGAAAACATACTTTTGGTCATTGCAAAATTTCTATTTTATTACTGTGCCTACAAATGCCAATAAACAAATTGATTCCTAATTATCAGAGTAGCAAGACTCTGGAACTGCTTCCTGAATTAGTGACTGAGTTTTTAAAACTGACCATAATATTTTTATAAATAAGATGATAGGGAAATGACTGATTATGCAGAAGGTTGCTTTTGGTGCAATGTGCCCGAGTTATTTTTCCCCTCTTTCTGAGTCCAGTTTTCCAAAAGCTCATTATACCTATCCTATTAATTTATCCAAGCAGGCATCACAATGGAATAGGAAAAGAAAAAAAAAGCAACTGTCAGTGCACACCTGCACACCCACCAACCCACAAGCCATCTGCCTTTCTGAAATGACAGCTTCATTGTCAGAGATTCCTGGAAATAGGAACCAAACTGAAAAGCCACACCAACAACACAATTTGAGCAGCTCAAGCAATAATATTCCCACCATGAATTGGAAAGTCTTGGAGCTTAACATGCACAGCTGGGATTTTGTTTCAGTACATTATCAAGAGAAAAGCAAACTTCACAGAACTAGATGAAAAGCACCCATAGGACTTGCTGCGTATTTCAGTTCCGGCCAGTTTAGGTATATAATTATTTCTCCAACTTACTATTTCCTAAGCTCATTCTATTACAATATCCTTCCCCACTCCACACACATCAAAAAAAAAAGAAAAAAAAAAAAAAAGGAGGAGGACGCTATTAGTGTCCCTTCCCTCCCTCAGACTCACAGTTTTTCCCCAGCCAGCAGAGCACCGTGCCCTTCCAAGGGATGGAGTTGTGTAAACAGCAAAACAGGGGCCACAGGCCCCCGCAGGAGTTTTGGCTGAGTCATCCAGGTTCCTCTAAGCACTCCTGATATAGCACAGTCCCTCTTCACAATCCAATAATTGCAAGCTAGCCCTGACTATTATGTTTCTCAGCCCATCCAGAGTACTTCCAGGTGACTTCATTAAGGAGACATCATCAAATAGCACTTTAATTACCAGCCTGATTAAGACAACAGCATGCCTAGCTTTCAAGCCAGAGAATTGTAAATAAAAGCAAAGAAACACTTAGCGTTGACAATACTTACAGCCTCTTTTGTTCTCAGCCCATTAATCACCGTCTCAGGTTCGGGAGTTTAAGAACAATTTGGCAAGAGTATAACTTCAATAAAGCTTAAGAAAAAAATAACTGTTTCTTTTTTAAAATGTATAGATATGCCTTCAGCTATACTTCAGAAATGGTTTAGAATTCATTTCTAAGCCAGAAACTGTAACAATACATCTTATTATTAAATGTGAAACACAGGGATTCAGCTGCCAAATAAATCTCCAGTAGTACAAAGTCCTCCAGGACTGTCTTCTGTTCCACCTCCCAGTTTTTTTCATCACATGCTGCCTAAGGCCCAATTCCTGCAGTAACTTTGCCCACCTCCAGAGCCTCTCTCCTCCGCCTCCTCCCTTCCACTCCTATTGTTCAGTTATTTGTTAAATCATTTTTGTCAAGATAATTGGACTTTCCAGAGCTTGATGCAGCGATTTAAGGTGAAAGGGACATATTTACTTTCTCACATAGAGCCAGTGAATCAATTTCCCTCCTGGCAGCCTCCCTCTAATAAAAATATTTTTCTCTCTTTTAACTTAAAAGCTCATAAATACCTCTTTGGTAGAGAAAGTCTCTAACCTTTGTGCCTCACTGCTGCACCTTTGTGAATGACAAAATGAACTCACCAAAGGTATAGACTTGGGAAAGATGAATTGTGTATTTAAACAAGTTTGCCTTCAGCGCTCCCTTCCCCGTTTTGCCTTCTGCAGAGCTTACCCGCTGCTCTCCTGTCTGCTCCCCCTCCTTGTGCCCGGAGCACTTTCAAACAGAGGTGAAAACACCACAAGCAAAAGTTTTTTCTTCCTCCTAAACACAGAACATGGACAAATATCTGCTAATGCCAACATATATTATTTTCCGCTTCTTGGCTTTTGGAAAGTTTGTGATCAATGTTACCAGGCCTGGGTGGATATCGGGAAAAGAAAAGCATTTCTCTTACACCTGTTGCACTGCAGAATGTTCTGGTGAAAAAACAGTGAATAGATTAAACACACTTCTTCCACCTTTTTTTTCTCAGTACTCTTTTTTTCATTTCAGAGTTATAATGATGGAAGTATAACGTGCTTATCTTTTTCTGAGATATTCCAACATTTCAACAATGGTAAACTCATTTAACATGAATTTTGTACTGTGACCTAAAAAAAAAAAAGTTCTTTTCTGAGATGACTAAAGAAGCTTTACCTTTACATTTTTCATGAAGAGAAGGGGAGCAAGAGCAAGTGGCTAGCTGTGGGTTACAAGGAACTCATGTCTTGGAGTCTGCTAAGGTAAACCCCCATGTGGACGCAGACTTGCCCAGACATTTAATCACCTAAATGCACCCCTGGCCCTTCTTCGCCCTTCCTCCTAAAAGCCCACGTTTGCACACAGAGACACATGCAGATCCATCTCGCCTCACACTAAGTGTCAAGTGCCACAGGCTCCACCGTAAAAGTGTCGCCTCCCTAGCTCACATGATACGGATTCCAATTTTAGCTTGAGAAGACCCCTTATTTTTAAGAATTCCCTTGGAGAGTTCCAAAACTAAGCTGGAAAAAGCCCAGAGAAACTTGTTCATGCTTCAAAGTTATTCCTTCCTTTTGAGCAGGAGGGTGGACTGGAGACCTCCGGAGGCGTCTTCTTACCTGGACGCTTTTATGTTCAGTCCCTGCCGTAAATGTCCAAGGGGACCCTCCAACGTAGAAGAAACAGGCACCGGCTGGCACTGACTGCATCTACATCAGTGTTCCAAAATAAATGAGTATTTGTTAGGTAATTGCAATTGCACCTGTGTACCGGGAATGTGAATGCTCCTGTGTGTTACCTGGGAATCGCTGGCTATGAATTTCCACTGGAAAGTGATGTTTCTCCTTCTTGTAAAAGCTAAGTAATCCTCACTTTTACATGGAAACATGAGTAAATAATTCTGCAAGCAACTCTATAACAAATCTACAATAAATTACAAATAAATTATTTTAACTGCACTTTCTTTACTGCACTGACAAACCAGGCAGATCAACCACTAATAAAGCAAGTTTTTCTCTCCCAGATATTTGATTTTGTCCATGCACACAAACAGACATATATCTTTATTTCAGCTTGCAAATATCGAGCGCTTCATTTTTCTATGTGAGTGTCTCAGCATGTTGCTAGAACAATAAATATCTTACTCAGAATATTTGTCCGTGTGGGTGCTTTTTTTCATGAACAACAGAGCTCCATTCCCATATCAAAGCAAGTTATAGTCATTCTATTCCCCGAGCAGGTCATTTTTCTAAGACTGTTTTCCTCTGGTGCTAAGGCTATGCCTGAAAGTCTCTGCCCTCCCTTCACTGATTAAAATCTAGCGTTACAATTAAGTTCAGTGTTCACTTCCAATAGGGTGTATAAAATGAAGAAAGGTTGTAGCTCCCTTAGTTTTGGTGGGTTTTTTTGTACAAGAGTGGAACATTGGCAGTAACGCTCTGCAGCGTCCCTTTCTGCAGCACTCCTGTGCAAAGAACCTCAGCTGCCATCAGAGAGCCTTAGTGATACCCGTAAGTACCTTTAGCTTCAGTAATTGTTCAATTATTAGACTTGTTTCACTTATTACTGTTCATAACTCAAAATTGAGACAAACTCCTCATGCCTGAAACTTCTGTAGAAAGGAGGATGTAAAGTAGTTTCTTTGCATGCCACAGCCTTCCAGAAAATTGAATTTTTCTCTGCCAAAACATTTCTACTCTTTGATGATTCTCAGAGAGAAACGTTTCTCAAGATAGCCTTTGCTGAAATTATTATTTTTTTGGTGTTCTTGATGGCGGGGAAAAACAATCCTTCATTCTTTTTCTATTTAAAGATCAGTAGCTTGATGGTGGGTAGCTCTAAAGTGCTACTTGCTGGAACAGTACCACAAGTACTTGAGGATTGTAAGTGACATAAAAGCTCAAAAAATAACTTTTTTGAACAAACTAGGACAATTTACACAATTAGCAAAGAGAAGAAAGAGGTTGCACAGGGTCTCATGAGTTTTTCCCCAAATAAATCCAAAGTGAAGAACAAAAAGTACACCTGGGGACAGGGAGGTAGCATTAAAATGAAGCTGAAAAAAAGAGTTGAGGATCGGGCCTAAATTTAAGTTACTTATGTTATGGTATCATTTGCCATACCCTTCTCATGCGACAAGGTAGCTGCCAACTACTTCTACCGCAACACCAAGAAAGGTGGAGATGGTGAGGGAACAGCAAAAAGAACAGATTTTAAGGTTACGTGCCAAAAAAACCCAGAAGCCCCAAATTAACTGAGATTAAGCCATTAACCCTGCTAAGATTCAGTTTTTATTTACACTACACAGAGGTCAAGGGTGTAATAACCATTTTATTAGTATGGATTTGCAGTCCTTTTGTAAGTCTGTGTCATAGCCTTAACGCTAAGTAGATGTACAAGTTCAGAGTGTTAATTATTCATTCAGCAGAAGCAGAAACAAAACCTAATTTGGAATGAGAAGCATCATTGCTGTCAGCGACCTCTTCTAGTTTAATTACAGTTCCCTGCCTTGGCTTCTTCATGGAGTTCCTGCCGTATTTTTCATATATTTAACTCCAAGCTCTTTAAAATGTTTGCTGTCATAGATAGTTTATGTTAAAAAAAAATATGCTTCACAAGAAAAGATTCTAACTCCTATACCTTCCTCATTTTTAATAAACAGAACGCACAGAAAACAGCTCATTGGCATTTTTCCCTCTCAAGGTGTAATGCCATTCGGCCCCTGCTGGACTTCCTTTTCTGTAGGTGGAAGTTTTAAAGCTTAAGAAGGGTAATTTTGAGCATAAAAGTATCAAGATACTCATTACTAGAAGTTTTTTCTATGTTGTGTCCTTTATTTTCCACATCCACTGTGTGTTTATCACCTAGGGTATGTAACTGTCTGATCTCCTGATTTTGCAGGGAAACATTTTTTATCAATTATAGCTTGGTTCTTTATACATATCGAAGCACATCAAAACACATACTAAACTGAAAGCACTGGAAGAACTTAGAAAATTTCCTTTAAGTTGTTATGCTTTTTAAGACAAAGTTTAATAAAAACAAAAAAACCAATGTGTCATAAATTGTCTTAAATATAAGGAAATGAAAGAACTGAAAGTGGCTTGATAAATGCTCACAAATGTGCTCAAAAATAATTTATTGGAAAAATTTGTGAATTTTTCATTTGTTTCAGAAAAAAAAAATAGTTTGGTTTATCCGGTGAAAAAAAATACAAACGGTTTTGCAACACTAACCAGTTTTTAAAAAGTAAATAAAAGAAAAATGTGACACTGTAAAAATCTAAACAGCGAGCAATACCATAGCATGCCTGACTAAATCTATGCTATTACGATTCTTTAAATGAATTCACAGAATTAGCTGTGATTATGCTATACAGAATGAAATTTTGATTTAGAGTAGAATCAATTCAGTGCAGGGCTAGATCCTGAAAATAGGCTGGTACACAGACCCCTGCAGAAAGTGTGGAGCTTTACAGTAAATGTTTGCCAAAAGAAGTCTTTGGATATATAATACATCCATTTTAATGTCTCCCTCTTCATAATAAACTGACTGTGAAATTGCAGCACAATAGCCATTGGCCAAGAGTACTGCTGTGAACCTGAAGTCATCAACATGTATATTATGATTAAGAATAAGAGCAAATTATAAAAATAACATGTAGATTTAAAGTCAGCAGTCCAACTTAAAGAGCTTTTAGTATTATTCCAGGTCTATACCTTTGAAAATTATTATATAAATTATATACTAGTAGGAATATGAAAAATATTATTTATTGGTGCTTGGTATTAAGTAAGGAATTATTTCAGTAACTAAATCCCTCAGGCTGAGTATTCTTTGGGATGATACATTGTCATTGCTCAGCCAACTTACGATACAAACTGAAGCTTTTTTTTCTGCTTAGAGCAAAATGTTCATAAAACCAAAACTGCACTATTTCCTCCGAAGCCTGAACTAAGTAAAGACCTACTTCAAAAAATCCCATCTTTGGCATTCTCTCATTGTTCCTGTACATTCTCTGATGGTATTTGAAGATCTTCCTCCAGTAGATGGAAACAAACGTAATCTTTTCCAACTTTGTAATTATTTTTTTAGCCATTAGAGGCTTCTGACTTTTAGGCAGCCGCTCAGTAATTAACAACAGGCTTGCTGTCGGCTCCTGTGCCAAGGCAGCGGTGGGAGACACACCACCGCCTGCAGCACCGGGACAATAACCCGGCTGGACAGAAGCGTGGCCAGAAGGGGGCCAGGCAGGCGTGGTCTGATTTGGGTGCACTGGGTTGGCTGCAGGAAGGTATCCTCAAAGTCCCTGGACTCATGAAATATGGTGATTGTCATCATAAGCAATGGTAGTAACTGGCTTGCCGTATTTCACACACAGCCTTGCATCATTAAGGAAAGTATTATAATTTTACTAAAGCCTTCAGCATGGGGATTCTGCCCACTACCTGGCATTTGTTGGATCAGTTCTTAGGGTCATATTATTTGGCACGTCAAGGCAGAGGTAAAATTTATTGTACTGGCTATGGATTTCAACATTTTGACAATATTCTTGAGTTCTTAATGTTTCCCCATAGTTGAGGACAGAGGCAATAACAGTCAATTGAAATGGAAGTTACAGCTACTAACAACTTCACAGTTTACCAGGGTGACGTCACATTTTTGCACAGTGACATTTCCTCTTCCTCCGGCTAGGCAGCCTAACCATGAGCCATTCTTCCATTTCTTTGCTTTACCTCAGAGCCAAATATGTAATATTTTCAAATGCCAGCACTGTATAGAACATAAGAATGGTGAAACTACCAGCAGGTACAGGAAGCCTTCAGCACTGTGTGAGAGCAGCTTTCTCCTATACGTAATTAATATACATGGGCATTAATGAAGATCCAGAGCATGCAACAGAAAAATTGGGCTGAACTCTACTGCGTTAAATGCACCCAATGTTACTAACCGAGACAGTGATTTAAGCAACCAGGGTGTGACCCAGAACATGTGCCCCAGTAGCTCAAACGTGCTTTTTCTAAAGGTGTAGCCATTTAAGTGCAGCTTTGGAACAGCATTATGATATGCCAGGGACAGATTAGGGAAGCTTAAACCAAGTAACCATCTTATTCTGCTGGAGATCTCAAAAAGACCTTACCCACAAACACGGGTACATGTCCCTAAGAGCTGCTCCACGGCCAGGTCTGTCCGACAGAGCAGCTTCTCAGCAGTTAGTGCCAGAATAACAGAAAGTCTGACCACACAAAACAACAAATGTACCGAGCACCACTTTTAGAAAAAATCAATCCTGCATCAGTTTTGTGAAGTAACCAGTCCCATTCCCATGTAATCTCCCTGCACTCCTGACTGATTAGGAACCATAAAAAGTGGATGCACTTTTAACCTTGTTCACATTTTTGCTGTAAGCAAAATCAAAATGGCTACAAAAAAACAGCTACCTTCAAAAACAGAAGGATACAATGCGAGTCTGGAGACAGGGGAGGAAAAAAGCCCCAGCCCCTCACAAATATTTGCTAATAATGCCAATGGCTTTGTGCTCCCTTGGTGAGCTTAAAAAACACAAGTAAACGCCGAACATCATCAACCGAGCTAGACTAAATCAATACTGGTAAATATTCTCAGACGGTTACTTGCCCATTCCCGCTACCAGAACAAAGCATGCGCTTGACAAAAAGGCAAGAAACATCGGGCTAAATGGCATTTATGTCCAACCATATTCTCACTTAAAACACGGAGGATAAACTGCTTTGTGTTTCAGACACATGAGGTGGAAGCACAAGTATCAGCTGGTTCCAGCTTTTTTTCTTGCCTGGAGCAAGGTAACGGCTTCTCCAAGCATGGAAACTGAGGCGTCGGGCGAGGGGCTGGCACGCTTTCTAGCCCCGTTCTGTGTGGGTTCAGCTGGCGCAATCCACCCAGGAAAGGCAAGGGGTCTGGAAGGAGTTTTTACTTCCGCACCTGAGAAGGGGACAATGGACAAAACCAGCTGCCTACAGGTGAATTTGTGTGGCAGTTGCCTGGCAACTCACAGCAGGAAAGAATTTAAATCCAGCGTTAGCAGATCATTTTAGAGGAGATGAAACTATGCCAGGAGTTTTTATCTGTGGGAACAATGGAAAATAGCTTCTTTGTAAAAACAGTACATGAAGAATACGTATAAAGCATGCTTCTGTCCAAAGGGAGCCGTCGTGGGACTTAACATATGCAACAAAATACGAAACTCAAACACTAATATGAACTCCCTGACATTTGAGTACAGGTTCAGAATTCCCCGAGTCAAGGAAAAACTGTATTGTTCAAATACCACATAAATTTTTTAATTAAAAAGAGCAGTGTAACCAAAGGAGGATAAAGGCTATTGACGAGACAAAGGTAGGTTGTGGCAAGGTACAAGTCTTCTGAGTGGATTCTCTTCCACGCTGACGTCACCCAGCAGCAGATAAGTGCAAACCACTCTTCTTTATGCTCCACAAGGCTGTATAGAGTCATTAGCTGTAGATGGACTGAGCTAGAGATGGTAAGTATTTTCAGTGATAATATTTTGAATAAGAATTCGATTTCTGAGAAACAAACTCCCAACACTAAAAACACTGATTTTTTAAAAATTTTATTTTGCCTCCTTTGTATTTTCTACTGGAGAAAAAATAACACCAAAAAGGAATAGAATAAATGAAAGGTTTCATTTCAGGCTTATTTTAGCCCAAGTCAGAATATTTCTTTTTACTGAATTGATCTGGACAGCTTTGTTTTCAATCTGCTTTAACTGAAAATATGAAAATGAAATATTACATTTTTCTCATAAATAATTCCAAATTGCTGGTCCAGAAAAGATTAGACGGTTTCAGCTTTTCTTGTTCCGACTGTGTACAGAACAAATATTTCTATGATGTAAATGTCAAGTTTCATTTTAATCAAAAAATATCCTGAACAGCTGCAAAACCATTACAAACAATTTCAAAGTAGCAGACTCGTGATTTTAGCTTCTTCCTAACTCACCACTGAATTTCCGTATAGCTTTTAGCATATTACCAAGGGGCTGAATTTTAAAAGGCAACTTTAAGGTGGCTGTCATTAGGCATGCAAGATTTAAATTTTAACCAGAGTGCCTGGATAGTCACCAACTCTCAAGCTGGAATCTCTCCCCCTGTAAAGTTTCATAAATACTATGTAAAGTTTCATAAATACTATATGTCACTGAAAAGTGACAAACTCCAATGTCCTTCAGTTAGCTGCTGCTTTTGATACTGTACTCTCTGAACGCTGTGCTTTAGTTTACCCATTGGGATTCTCAGGTGTAATTAACTCTAAATTATCAGTGAATAAAAGATGCTGTATAAATGCAAAATAATTCATAAAAATAACTCCCACTGACCCTTCTTTGAATCAAGACATGTCCTCCACGAAGAGCACCTTTCAGAGACACGAGGCTGTGGGGACGCTTGTGCTAGAATGGTGTAAGAGCTGACATTAATGTGTCTGGCACTAGGATGAAACACCATGTCATCAACCACGTTCAAATGAGAACTTAAAAAATCTCACAGGGGCTATATAATAGTCAGCAGTTTTCTGAAGGAGGGAAGCAAGTTAATGTCTGTCATGAATAAAGCGCAAATTACATACTTGGTTCTGGTTCTGCAGCAGCCAGGAAGATGGCACCACTAGGAATAACGGGCCCCAATATTTGCAGATCTAGGAAAAAATATTTAAAAATTAAAAGGGATCATGATGTCACACATTTATTTTGCAAAATAAAGTGGAAACACAGTATATAAGACAAGAGAAAAATGAACAAGTAGATGTATTTATATTTTAAAATGTGGCATGGAGTAGTAGCTTTTTTCTGAACTCTGCAAAAGCATGAGATAATCCAATAAAAATTTTCCAAGGTACTTTTTTCATATATGCCTTTGATATTTTTCTTTGCTACCATCTTCCAAACAAGGAGGGCTCCCTCAGAGGTTGCTAGCACAGGTTAATTAGGTTTGCACATCAATCAAGGGA